>JAFREQ010000004.1:9962500-9967500 GCA_025331565.1 Holacanthus passer | reverse complement strand
TGACTGCAACAATCCTTTTTTCACCAAGTCAGTTTATCTAGTTCTGTTTGGTAATGTCTTAGCAAACAGCTAACTAAACATATCCAGCAGAAACACAGCAACATTAGATGGAATTGGAGAAAAGATCCCTTGACTTGCCGTATGTTTGACTCTCTTCACCAGACACTTTTTAATCTCTCTGCCATTAATCGCTTGGCTTAACTGTTCTCCTAATACTTACTGTGTGCCTATAAAGTCAGCATAAGCTTTAGAGTGCTTTTATGAGGCCCAGTGAGTATCTTCCACTGTAAGAAAAACAAGTTTATCGCAGGTCAATGTCATGCACAGATAATTATATCCAAGGTTAGTGTGACAGGATGGGCGCTGTTCCAATCCGCCCCAGCTGGGCACCACGCAGAACGCCAGGCCAGAGCCAGCGATGTGCAGACTCGAGCACAGAGATCAGAGCAGGGAGCTCATCGATCCACTTCCAGGTCATTAAACCCAAGAGTGGTCTTATCGAGGGAAAAGCAGCGTCACCCAACAGAGATCAATGTCAGATAGAGAGATCTGGCCTGAGAGGAGAGATGAGATAACAGGAAGTGTGTGTAGCTGGCTACCTTGCCAAAAAAAGACAGAAATGAAAGCTGAAACAGATGTATGATTTTACTGCATCAGGATGCCACATTGCCCACATTCTGGTGCAAAGCTGGTGCACTGCTTTAATGGGAGAGAAGAGGAAAATAAAGGCAGTGCCTGTGGATAAAACCAAACATAATATGAAAGGTGGAATTGTGCTGAAATGTTTAGTTGATCAACCAATTAGTTGAACAATAGAAATTAAAGTTTTGATAAGTGATTAATCGTTTAAATATGTAGAAAAAAATGTCCCAAAAATTTGATTCCAACTTCTCAAATGTGATGGTTTGGTGCTTTTCTGGTTCATTTTGTTGTAAATTGAAGATGTATTTGTTTCAGACCATTGATATACCAAAGCAAGAACTCTTGGAAATTGAAATAGGCATTTACTGTTTTCTGACATTTTATAGACTTAGACATATCGCAGAGGAGTTTTTCATTATTCAAATCGATTGTCTAAGTATAGAAGGTGTTGGATGCCATACACAGTGTAAAGTCCTTTGATGAAAATGTGTTATTTGTATTTTTGGCCTGTGTTGATAAAATTGACTTGATTAATGCATAATCAATTGATTGCTCAGATTATGCAATGATGCCCAAATGCAAAAAATCTCAAGAAGCAGGACAGATGTTTACATGTCAGTGAGGACAAAAATCATGGACAAACCCGAAAACAAAGACGTGGATTTATAACAGTAAGTGGGTAGAGGTCAGGATAGAGGAATGGATGGAGAGATGGAGAAGGGAGAGATTATCTTAGTAGGTTGGCCTGTGTGTGGATTATAGACCGGCCATCTGCCACTGTGAGATTATAATCCTGCAAAGAGACAAACAGAGAATGAGGGGAAGATGTACATGCCATGCAATGCCCATGTATACTTTTACACAGTGAGGCAAAGATGGCACAAACTCACACATCTTTATCTAAATAAAGCTGTTGAAACTGGCTTTATTTTTCTTTAAATCAGAAACTGTCTGACCAGTGATTAAATGCCAGCTTTTGATACTTGACATTTTCGGATCCTTGGTGCTAAAACACCCAGCCCCTGTTTTAGTTTTAGCTTTGCAGCATCCTGTCGTTGTTGCCTTTAAATGCATCACAGAAATAGAGTAAGATAAAGGTTAAAGAAGAAAGTCATTCCTCTGCCCTTCTCCTCCTCTCTGTCTGGCATGACTCCATATGAATGACATGCCGACCCTGACCCAACCTCACCCTCCTCCTCCCTTTTTCCACCATCCCCTCTCCCCACTGGCCGGCTCTGCATACGCTCAGCCCAGCAGCTCCTCCCCCTTTTCAGTCCGAACCAGACAGAGAAAGGCGACAGGGAGCGTACTCTCTGCTTTTCACTGCTCCCCTCCCTCCCTCTCTCTCTCTCTCTCCCGTTCTCACACCCCTCCTCCAGTCCTCTCACTCCCCTCCCTCTTTCAGCTTTGGGGAAGCAGCGATCAGACCCTGCCCTTCTCTCTCAGCAAACAGACAGAGCAGAAAACAATCAGAAAACAGAGGCAGAAAGCAGAAGGTGAAGACTGAGCTGACTGGCAAGCGGGAGAATTGATTTCTGTTTTAGTTAGGATCAAGGACAGGGTGGGATCCCTCCTCTCCTCTCTGCTGGAATACCGCTGCAGGGCTGGGAATCTTGTCCCAGTCCCACTCCTGTTCCCACAGCTCAGCCAGCTCCGCTCTAGGATGCTGTGAAAGATGGTCCACCAGGAAAACTGTTCTTACCAGGTAGTTCTCAGAGATACATGACACATTGCATTCATTTAATTTAATTATCAATTTCTTTTCCATGTTGATCTTGTTGTTGCTTCCCTGATTGTGTGAATATCATGTTTTATCTCCCCTGTTCAGTTCATTATTAATCCTTAAATGTCATGTTGAAAGTAGCAGACTGTTGCACCTGTGCAGGACTTGCGTGTCATTGCAAAGACTCAGACCTGTGTAGGAGTATTTCTCTGTCTTCTGTGGTTACGTGATTGTGTTGTGAATCTGATGGCTGGCTGGTTGCTAAGAGAGCACTTGACTCAAGGGAATAATGTCCTGCCTCCCCTCCACCTCCTCCTCGTCCAGCCTCATCAATCCACGTCAAAGAGGCATGAGGTGTGCGTGTAACTGCAAGTTTATAGTGTCACGGCTGAACTCTGCGTGTGCGCAAATGTATTCTGTGCTGTGAGTTTCATGCACAGGATGCATGTAAATCAGTGCGTGGCGCAGACAACATGGTGATAAGGGGAATTTAAATGTGAATGGTGGCTCCGAGGGGTGTGTATATGTGTGCATGCGTGTTTATGTGTGATTCTGGTGGGACGTGTGACAGCAGTGTCCCACTTTGTCTAACGAGGAATTGGGGGGAATGAAGCAGTCGTGATTAAAGGAAAGCAAGTACATCACAGCTGTACATTCGCTTTTCTATTACCAGCTCTGCTTGGGAAGAAAGTCTGCAATGCAGTGGAGATGGAGAGTGGGAACAAGCAGAGAGGTAGATGAAAGGCAAAAGAGATGAGCTGAATATGCCAGGGGAGGCATTGAGGGGGGAAATATGGAGCTTCTTTGATGGGAAGAAGCAAGTGTAGATGCACGAAAAAGCTGCAGAGGAAGTGATGAGGAGGAAACATGAGGATCCTAGAGAAATAGATGGGCCTTCTGCGTGCACTTCAAGTCTTTCATCAACATGCATCATTGAACTTGAAAGTCCAGTGTCCAACATTTCTTTTGGGTTTAACTAGAGTAGCATGTTCGATGTATGCATTGAAAAAAGTGATTGATCTACTGCTGTTTTTCATGTATTCTTACAGTTACAGCTTAGTTGCAGGGCTTCAAGCTGGGTGCTATCATTGCCAGTGCTCAACTCTGTGGCATTATCAACATTTATAAAAGCTGATCTCTTGTCAGTTTCATGCACATCCTCTTAATGCCTAAGATTAGGTTTGGGAATTAATAAACTGCCCTGAGGTCTCTGGTTTAGGATTTTTGAGATTAGAAGACCTCAAAAAGACTCAAATCATCTAACAAAACATTAATATTAATCTTGGTGCAAGTTGGACATGTTTTTATTTGCATGTCAGGGGGGGCGGATTTGTGCTTCTGTGGGTGAGGGACCGGTTGTGTAACGGGATAAGGATTGTCTGCCATGTTTCATGGTGGATAAAAGCCGGATGGAGCAAGAGAAAGATGGAAGGGAAGAGCAGTGGATAAAAGTGACGCCACAGGGCTCATGGAGACAGCAGATGAAGTATTGACAACACCGGCTGAGCACAATGAGACTGAGACTCGAAAAACATGACATCAGTTCAATTTAAGGAATTCAAGGGGAAGACGGTGGGGAAAGTTTATTGCATGGGATGTTCTAGAAAAGAGAGATGGAGCGAATATCAGAAAGAATGAGAGCGGTAAGCCGAACAGAGGGTTCAGCCTCTGATAGCATCGACTCTCCAGAGGCCCCTCAATTAGACTGGTAACCTGGCAACCAGCAGGCAGATAGCGCCCCTCACACACACACACACACACACACACACACACACACACACACATACATTGAGGGACGGAAAGAAACAAAGTGCAATGAAGGAAGGAAGAGGAGAGGAGGAAAGGGAACAAGGGGTCTAATGAGGGCATAAAAAGGACAAGGAGTAAACAGATAAGGTGGAGAAGGATGGAGGAGGGCAGGGCGGTCCCTTGTTTCTGTTTGTGTCCTGGGACGATCCATGTCTCTGAGCCACCTCTACTTTGGTTATGTTTTCCTCTGCTTTATTTAAGGTGTGGTCCTTGTCTTTCTGTCTTTGAAACATGGAATCTGCCCTCTTTGCTCTCCCCATCATGTCTGAAGCAAGCTTCCACTTAATGTCACAAACCATTAGCCAATTAAGTCAGAGACTGAACTACTATAGCGACCATTTTGACCCATCGTCAACCGACCCCATCTATTGATTTAAGCCACGTCGATTTTGCAAATAAACCGAGAGGCCAAAATGTCAAAAAAGATCTTCATCATTAAATCATCTACCGCAGCCGCCCTCTTCATCTTGATGCTGCTCTTCATTTTGTTAAGTGCTTAAGTGAGCTAAGAGCACGCTGCTCCTCAGTGTGTTTACTAGATCTCAATATGTCATCCTGTTTTCAGATTCTCATGTAAATCTATAAATCGTGCAGTAGCACCAGCAGGTTGAAGGGTGATGCTGAGATTTATCAGCTTGGCCACAGTGTGTCATCCCGGCCGTAGGAAGGCTGTCGGCGTGCCAAGGCCCCAGGAACTCTGATTGAACGGTGAATCCTGTCACGCACGCTGTATTTATGTGTGTGAGGATTTATGTGTATGTATGTTATGCATATGTGTCGGCAAGCTCATGCAGTTTTTCACGCTTGACTGAAGAGAGGCGAAGGA
>JAFREQ010000004.1:1800000-2125000 GCA_025331565.1 Holacanthus passer | reverse complement strand
GTAAATAAAAACCTCTGCAACTCCAGCTTTAAATATAAAAAATATTCTACAAGACATACATCTTCTTTGAAAGTTGCTAAAAGAAGCTCATTTTGAATTGTTCTTGAACGATTTATGAGGCAATATTTGATACAGAAGCCAAGAGTGATATTTCATGCAGTCCCACCACATCCACCGGTGGTGAGGGAGCGAATTCTTATTTACAGTAGCAGTCTAGTGGAGGGGACACCAGGGAGCTGCCCTTTTCAACCTCCATTTTGTACAGTCGGACGCTGGAGCAGCTCAGGATGAAGTGTGTGGTAGATGGCGAGGCAGGCCAGAGCAATTCCCCACTGACTTTTACTCCGCATGACCAGTTATCTCACTCACAGCCTGAGGACGTTTAAGTTTGTAGATAAATCACGCTGGCCGTCTCATTTGTGTCTGAATCTGAGCTAATTTTCAAGTTTCCTCTCATATGGTACAGTGGCTTTCTTTGTTGTAGTGTAGTTTACTGTGATACTTCTGGTCTTAATCTGCAGTATATTTATGTAAAAATATCTGTCTTGTGATCGACATTAAAGAGACTTATTGCAATTACTCAAATTTGCTTTTCCAGTACAATGACACAACGTGCACATGGGTTGGATCATTAAATTAGTGGAAATAGATGTTTTTTACTGTAATTCCAACAGCAGCAACAGATGTTTGCTCGATGTTTGCTCGGTACTTAAGGCCACAGCTGAACAGATAAAGAAATTTGTGCCACGAGTAAAAATAGACATATCAACGACATCAACAACACGATAATAAAGAGAATAAATACAGCAAATTATGATATAACACTGACTTGCGTTCTTTCCTGGAGACTTACCTTAACCTTAACCCAAGTCTTCACCCTAAAATTTAATGATTTACGTTATTGAGACTTGTGTTTTGTCCCTGTAAGAAAGGCGAGTCCCCACAAAGTGTAAACAGATTTATGTCCCCACGATATGAGTAACACACACACACACACGCACAAACAATGTGTTGTTGGTTTCAGTTTGCTCATATTACATGAAATATCCATTCCTCTGTCTGTAGGGAAGCACGCATGTCGGATGACTCAGAGAGGGATTCTGGGAACTAACTCGGCTCATATTCCTTCATCAATCGTCTTTTCCCGCTGCACCTGACTGAGCAACACTTCCCAGGAATACCCACCCAAAATAGATTATTGTTGCTTGTATGATATCGGACAGTGAAATCATTATTGGAAACAAAGTTCTATGAGGTTTTCATGTCTTACAAAGATAAACTGCCTCTGTTCACAGTAAATATAATGAGGCTGATTTTTACACTTTCTTTGAGCCTTTACAACCAAATAGCTCCTAAAATGTTTATCTTATGCAATCAAAAGCAGCCATTACTTCATGTGAGCCTGCTGTGCAGATGACAAATCACAACCTCTAAAAACAAGATTTGAAAAGGATCAAAGAATAATGATTTGAGGGGAAAAAACAGTGACATGAATAATGAGTAAGGCCTCTGTTTGACTGCAGTGTTGCCTGCACATAGTGGGCTTTTGTTTCTTTGTAATGGGAGCAGTTGTATTCTTATATAAGACATAAAGTTCAATTTAGGTCCCAATCAAACAGATCATGGTTGTTCACAGAATGATCGATAAAGGCCAATTATGGCCCGACCTTTTTATTAAATGACAATTGCTTTGCTGACCCCAGAATTCTGTGACCCGTCGTATTAAACCACAGTTGCTATTACCACCAGTTACCACAGGTGTCGCCAAATCAACCCGGACTGAAATCTTCGAGACTGACACTTTAAATATGCAAATGATTTATTGTTTAATTAAAAATGCTCTTAACTGCATAAATCTCCAGAACAGAAATCAGAAGTAAAATAAACACCTAAATGTGTATTTTAGATGTTTTCTTCCACTAGTCTTAAATGAGACATGTTATGGAAGCAAAGTCTCGAAATGCATGAAAAGCAATATTTCTGTCTGCTGTGTTTGGCCTTGATTAGATCCCATTTACACTTGTCATTTCAAGTGTCTCATATATGAATGAAATCCAGACGAGTTGTAAGACATTTTTTGTTTACACTCTTTGCGTCTCCATTAGCCAGATCACAAACCTGATTGCAATCTGTCTTGGTTTTTCTGAGCTAAATCTGCATAAGCCTCACTGCAGCACAGTGAGTAGTGGTAATACTCCTGAACCAGTAGAAGAGTAAATGTACTACTGCACACAAATGGATAACTCGCACCGGTGCTTTGCTAGTGTGACAAATGTTTTGCTGGTCTTCGCTGCATTTACTGACGACGCTCTCTCACCCATACAGATCGTTCAACGGTTAAACTGATCGGGCAGCAGATACATGCTACAACAGCTTGTTGTTGCTTCCGCATGCGTTGAAATCACTTTGTCCTGTTTAATGAGACAGAAAGATAAACGGCTGATTTCAGTGTAACTTCTCAGAAAGACAGATGTATTTTAACCTTTTTAACATCTGGACAGAACGCACCTCAAACCACCAACTGGTGGTGTGAACATCTAAATTTTGATCCATTTCTAATGCCTCTGGAATTAATTTACTCTTAGCTCCAAGATGCATCGAGTCTAAAGAGGGACAGCACCCATGCTGCAGTGACACCAAGCTCCTCTAATTAATGAGCAGCCATAAAAGGTCATAAAGAGCTGCAATGCATGTCATTTTCCCTCCATATCACAGTTCACACACTCTCCGTTTCGCCTCAAAGAACACACATTTCTCATTGTGAAACACACAGGTGATCAGAGCTGATATCGAGTCCTAGGGTGTTTGACCTATGGACCTAAAACATGCAGCAATAAAACGAGACCCTATCCAGACCTGGTGAGACCTGGCCCGACTTGGGTCATGGGTTAGGTTTTGGTTAGGAGCCCAGAGGAGCTGTGAGGAGCTCTAATCAGATTCAGGTTGATTCTTTATTCTCTCTCTTTTCCCTGTGTGCTCCCATCTGCCTTCTCTCTCTCTCTCTCTCTCTCTCTCTCTCACGCCGATGTTGTGTTACTTTCCCCAGTGGTTTTTCTTTTTATCTCGTCAACCTCAGTCCACTCCATATCTGGCTAGCTCTGAAATGCTTCGCGCTCCCTCTTTCTCTCCCTGCCTCTCTCAGCTCAGGTTGTTTTAGTCATTAGCTGACACGCCGATACCATCTCAGACACCTGTTCTCCCCTTCCGATGCTGCTTCTCCTCGTTCTCTCTCTGCCTCCTCTCCTCCCTCTCCCTTATCTGTTCGACAGGTCTGGAGAGAACAAATTAGACCTGCTAAATTAAGCCACACACACAGCCCCAGTCTAGCTCAAGGCGAGTGTGCGTCTGTGTGCGAAAGATGGAAAGACAAAAAAACACACACACTGAA
Organism: Holacanthus passer; assembly: GCA_025331565.1. Lineage (NCBI taxonomy): Eukaryota > Metazoa > Chordata > Actinopteri > Pomacanthidae > Holacanthus > Holacanthus passer. The sequence continues at coordinate 2,121,612 of JAFREQ010000004.1, read as the reverse complement.
ACACAGGAGCTCTTTGAAAAACGGGTAAAATGGATCAGATAGGGTTCGCCCCAAGAGCTGGTTTCTGTTTTAAATGTGGGCTACAGAGGTGTAATTGTTGGACCAGGGGAGAAATAACAAAGGGTGAGGAGGGAGGGGAGACGGAGAGAGAGAAAAAGAGTGAGCATCTGAGAGAGAGAGATAAGGAAGTTATGTTTTGAGATATTTTTACTTTGTTGTCATCACGTTGAGTTGAACGAGGTGAAGTCTAGTATTTTTGGTTGAGGTCATTAAAGGCTTTAAGATTCCTCTGCTGACCTGTGTGTGTGTGTGTGTGTGTGTGTGTGTGTGTGTGTGTGTGTGTGTGTGTGTTGCCAAAAAATGGCTATCTTTGCGCCAACATCTGGAATTTCATTGCACCGAAATGGGGGTGAAAATGAGGTTGTCCCACCCGGGTGTCATGTTTCCATCAATCCTGATCGGAGCTGGAGCCGATAAACACCCGTGACTACTGCAGAGTCATTTGACCCGGGGATGAACGCTGATTGTACCCTTTGCAAGTGAAGACAAAAGTCAGATGATAGTGGATCAAGTGTGAAAGGGACCTCAGTCCTGGTGTCTGATAATCAGTTAGAAAAAATCTGAAGAAACCTTTGTGTCACTTCAAATACTTTGCACAGTACATCACATGTATACCTATGTTGACGTACAGTACATCTGAATAAAATGTGATTGTAAATCTACTGTCCTGTACATTTAAAATTGAGGATAAAAAAATGAGGATAAAACTCAACCAGCCACATTAAAATACTGCTTACCTATTAATGTATCACTCTGACAGTGGTCATATTTTTGTTGATAATTTTTTTTTTTTTGCTTTAGTTAAGTGACATTTTGGACGACTTGAACTTGTAATTGAGTATTTTTACATTGTGATATTGTCACTTCTACTTAAAGAATAAGGCATAACAACTATTGCCCGACGTACAGTAGCTTATTCCTCTGTGGTATTGTTATATACTGAGCCGTATCATTGTACTGGATGATGATACTTCATGACAATAAAGACTGTAGTTTACTTTGACTCAATCCTGCATACACCGCCCTGCTGACATAAATACTAGTTAGCAAACAAAATGTGTATTCATTCGCGGCTAAAAATAGTTCCTTACAAATGTATTGTTTACTCTGGCCTGAAGGACATTTGCCAAAAAGTACAATGGAAATTACTGAACTCCTTTTGAAGATATGAAACTATAGTTTTGTTTATATCTTCAGTAGGAACCAAAGAGCTTTGGTTGGGAAGTTAGAAAGTACTGAATAACACATCATTGGCTGGTCTTTTCATGGGTTTTCCTGACCAAAAGACACACAGAGCGTAACGACAGCCTTATCCTTAAAGTAAGAAAATCCCAGTCATTTTGAGCTTTTAGAAGAGTTTTTGCCGGCGATGCGTCGAGCTTTTAGTGCAAACTGCGATAAATGTTTCCACACAGGAGCTGTAATAACAAAATGACTGTCTGAAAGCGAAGGATCGTCTGCAAATACAGTATCTCTCTCCTCCTCCTCCTCTTGCCTTTTACTCCACTCGTGCTCATACCACTTTTTTTTCCTCCCTCGGATAATAAGCGATGCCACCAGTTCAACCCTGCCTGTGATGCTGCGTCTCCTCCCCTCTATCTCTGCGCTCATAAAAGCGGAAGGCAGGGGACATCTTTAAACGCCTCTCTGTCTCTCCGCTGCTCTTTCTCTTCCCCTTTCCCCTCTGATTATAGGGTGGGAGAACATCTTCAAATCAGAGTCCCCCTCTTTCTTCTTTCCTTCTCCTGACAGAATGACAAAGCTAATCTCCTCATCCGTCCCTTTGACAGCCTTTAAGAGATCCCTTTCTCCTCATCCCTCCTGCCCTCCTCCCCCTATCCCTCCATCTCTCCTCTACTGTCGAGTGGACGTGTGTGAAGAGAACAGTTGGCTAATACATTTTGGCATTTCCCCGACAGTGTTACCAGATCCTGCCTCTCTCCCTTCCTTTTATCTCCCCTCATCATCACATCTCTCTCTTTTATTGTCGAGTGGAGGTAAAGGAGTGAAAGAAGCGTTTTACCTGGAGCATTGCAGTGGTTCTCGGGCTGAACCCGACGTGATGAAAATATAATGAAAACTTTAAGCTGTGTCCCAAATAATAGCTCATGATTCAGCGTCAGCTGTGTGTGTGTGTGTGTGTGTGTGAGTGAAAGTCTCACCAGCAGTGAGTAGTAGACTTTGAATCCCGGCTTTGCAACAAAGTAGTCATCAGACTTGAAGGTGACTCTGAGCGTGTTGGTTTTGGAGTTGAGACTGGGCGGCGCCTTCTGCCCACACCAACGACCCCAAATTATGGTGCTGGTCTCTGATTGGTCCTCCACTTCAACAAAGTCATACCTGGAGTGAGAGAGATGGAGAGGTGGATAAATGAGTGGGAGGGAAAAGGGGAAGATGGTGGATGAAAATGATGTCAAGAAAAAAGAAAAGGTGGTACTTTGAAACTGAAAAAAATGAAAAGATGACTGTTGGAAGAAGGAAGAAAATTTAGGTAAACCTGTAGTGAACATGGGTTTTATTTTTATAATTTATTTTAGAATATTTTAGAATTTAGTTTTAGTTTAATGTAGTTTTAGGGATTATTACACTCATTTTAGGTGTTTTCTTTCAGTTTAGCCAAAATTAAGGTGATTTTGACATGACTGAATTTGGCAGATCTCAGTGACTTTTGAGTATCATAATTGATAAAATGGCCTGCACTACAAAAAAGACCCAATTTGTAATGGTCCTTTAAAGACATTGGGTACATTTAGCTCCTTCTGACCCTCTCAAGAACAGTTTAGGTTAAGATACTTCAGAAAACTTATGATGTATTCTCCCATCACCGCCCTGGTGACAAAAAGTACTTAGCGGGAAAAGTTTTGGGGGAAACTTAGAAAACATTCCAGTAATCAATGCCCCAGTCGGTTAGCGAGTCCATCAATCAAACACACGCAAATACACACAGTCAATGTGACAAAAGAGATTTGAAAAACCGGGTGAAGCTGCTCTCTCCCTCTTCCCCACCTTTCCAAATCTCTCCTCCCTCCTCTTTTCCCCCTGCTGCTCCCCATTGTCTTTTCAGCAAAGTGCTTACAAAGACAGCTGAGTTGCATGTGGGGATTAAAAAGTCTATTTTCTCCCCTCAACCCTCAAGGACAAACTTCTTATACTTCTTGCCAAGAAAGTAAACTTCGACTATCCATCTCTCTCATAGTGATTCCACCCCCTGCATTGTTTCATATTCTTTTCTCTCGCATCCTTTAAATCACAGTTTATTGTTGGTGTGCAAATGTGGACGCGTTAACAAATCATTTTCACATACTTTACCGTTGCTGTTGCACTTCCTTTCAACTTGAGACTTTTACCCCATAAACTTTTCCTCTCCTCTTTGTCACTCCAAACCATCCTCTCCATCACTCCTTCCTTCACACTCTTTAATCACTGTTACTTTTTTCCTTTACAGCCGCTTGTAATTCATCAGCGCTCCCTCCTCTCTGTGCTCTCTATCCCCTTCTTTCCTCCACTCATGCATTGTGCTGCCCTCTCCATCTTTCTGAATCTCATTGTTTTACCTGCACACTCCGTTCTCAGCCTCCTCCAGGCCGAAGTGTCCGTCAAACTCCAGGTGTATGCGGCTCCCCGGCGGCGACAGCAGCTTCCAAGACAGCAGCAGATTGCGGGGGTAAGCGTTGGGGTAGCGTGGGCTGTGGATGACGCCACCCACTGGCGTTACTGTGATGTTTTCCTCTTTGCGGTAAAAGTCTGTGGTGAGGCGATTGCTGTCTGTTAGTGGTTACAACTAATCAGTTAGTTAGTCCAGTTGTAAATAAACACAAGCAAAGCAAATATGCATGCAAAAACAAATTTGGACTTTGGCACATACAGAAGCACAAAAACATACAGAGACACACGTACAAATACAAATGAGACATTTCAGTCTAATGATGACGTGATCTTAGTGAAGACAGGCACTTTAAATCCAGCTCTTATAAAGCTTTCAGTCTAATATGTAAAGACATACATTAACAGAGTAGTTTGACATTTTTGGAAATATGCTGATTCACTTTCTTGCCAAGTATTAAATTAGAGGATAATACCACTCTCATATCTGTCCCTTCAATATGAATTTACAGCCAGCAGCTGGTTAGCTTGGCTCGGACACTGGGAACAGGGGGGGACAGCCAGCCCGGCTCTGTCTGAAGGTAAGAAAAAAAATCCACCTATCAAACCGCAGTTTGTAGTTTTTTACACTTTTCAGTATGGATTAAACAAGGAAGATATAATGTGTTAATTAGTGAGCTTTAGAGGTGCTGGTAGGCAGATTTTAAATCCAGAGGTAGGCTTGCAGTTTGCAAGTTAAGACGACCGCGTAAAGCAAAAACATTATATCAACATCATCCAGAAACGCTGCCGACGTCTCAGGGCCTGAGCTCATTTGAGATGGGACAAGTGGAAAAGTGTGCTGTGGTGTGGTGAGGAGTCCACATATCAGATTGTTTTGGGAAATCATGGCTGTGTCCTCCAGGCTAAAGAGGAAAAGGACCATCCAGATTGTTATTAGTGCAAAGTTCAAAAGTCAGCATCTGTGACGGTATGGGGGTGTGTTAGTGCCCGTAACATTGGTAACTTGCACATCTGTGAAGGCGCCATTAATGCTCAAAGGCACACACAGGTTTTGGAGCGACATATGCTGCCATGCAGACGAGGTCTTGTTCAGACACTTTCCTGCTCATTCCACCAAGACAGTGCCAAGCTGCACGTGTTACTACAGCGTGGCTTCGTAGTGAAAGAGTGCTGGTACTACACTGGCCTGTCTGCAGTTGAGACCTGTCCAATATTAAAAATGTGAAGCGCAAAATATGACAAGACTGTTGAGCAACTGAAGGAGTAGGAGTAACTCTCTGGTAACTGTTTTATAGCAGCTTTTGAGAACAACAGATGGAAAAGTGACAACACTATACTCGATCTGGGCTAAAAATGTAATAGAGAAAAAATAACAACCTGGGAATAAAGCGTGCATGGAGTGTACTATATACACAATGTAGCTTGTAAAACATGTGTTTTGTATGCGTGTAAATACCAGCATCTGCATTATATTGAAGGTCATTGCATTGCTGTGCGGAAACAGCAAAAGTACGGCATCTATACTTTCTATGGTTGTCTGCTTTACTGGCTCAACACAAACACATGCAGAAATTAAATGATAAAGAAAAATGGTATGGTAACTACGATCTGTCATGGGCTCAGTTATTAGCTTTATTGCTTTACTGACTATTATAAACTATAATGGTGCGTTCTAAAATCATGTTTAAAGTATATTAATCACCTATCAGTACTGATGAACATCATAATCGCACCCGCTGAACGTCTAATCCCGATTCATCAGCTCCGTCATAAATCTAATTGTCATGTTGCGCAACAAAACTCATTAATTGTCCCCATCGTTTTACTGCTGACTTCCTGAAAATTAGGAAGAAATTTCTTGCAAACACACACACACACACACCCAGAATCGCACAAGGTCAGGCGATGTGCTGAAGTAGGCTGACAGGGCTGTATTTTCTGAGGGGTGTGTGCTTTTTTGCAAGAGGGAGAGCTGAATGCATAATCAAGGCACCACAGCCTGCGCCCCCTGGGAGATGAGGATGATGAAGCTTTGGCCTTCTCCTCCACCTCCTCACTACAAACCTCCTTTAATTCCTCCTCCTGTCCCACCTCATCTTTCCCCCTCTCTCTCTCTCTCTTTACGCCACTCTTCTTTGCTTCAGTCAGTAATTCTGTCTCATCGGTCATTCGACGTTCTTCAGGAGTCGCGCCCATTGCCAGTTTTGGCCTCAGCAATTAACACCGCTTGTGTGTGCATGCATTTGTGTGCACTTGAATTATTGAAGTCGGCAAATCTTAAACAGTGTTGGAAAATGAGCTAAAATACACATTTATTTTTTTAGTGTCACAGCAAGCGTCTTCCAGCTTTGTCCGGGCGTGCTCATACATTTTTGTGTCCCCAGTAAACAGCTTCCGTCGTTGCCTGTGCTACCTGCAGTGTTTTTCTGTATTTGGTTATGTTTTCTCACTTTGCAGCTTTTTTTTGGTGGAGATGTTTTCTTAATTTGCATGTGTTTTCTTAAGCCGCAGTGCGTTGAGCTCTCAGGGCCACCGTAATTTATGCTTTCTGTCAATGTGCGTGCGTGTGCATTTGTGAGTGTGTGTGGGTGTTTGCGCGCACGTGTGTGTGTGTGTGTTGGGGCAGAGTTTGTTTGTAATGAAATTCTTCCACTCTGCTGATCAGAAGCCTGACTGTGTAGGTCCATTCAGTCATAAAAGTGCTTATGTGTCAGGAACTTTCACCCACTAAGGTCACTGGGGAACAGAGCTCTGTGTGTGTGTGTGTGTGTGTGTGTGTGTGTGTGTGTGTGTGTGTGTGTGTCAGGATTTGCATATGTTCACAGGGGAATTTGTATTTATGTGTATGAAAAATAATGTTGACAGGCAGCCAATGAAATCACATCATATCTTCCACTTCTTTTATACCTCTATGTGAATCTGAAACTCTGAGTTTCACTATGGATGCATTATGCTTTGGTGCGTAAAAGCTCTAGGTTGAGATGTACCTGGTACCCCAACAAAAACTACAAGCATGGTTCCCTGGCAGTGTTTGAGCATTAGTGGCATCTGTTGATTGGTCTTGGGTGTCTGTGTGGAGTTGATTTGGACGTGTGGGGTAAATGTCATGAACCTCTGCCTAGTTTTCCTCAGCAAAGCAAAGATTGTCATGTAAACAGAAGTAGTTAGTGCAACAAATGTATATCAAAAAAATACATGATCGTCTTCAACCTTCTGCAGCCCAACAGGGAAAATTAGCAGGTGCAGCGTAAGATGAGTAACTTCAAATTGTAAGAGAAAGAGGGATGTGTCATGTCCATTAATCCGGCTTTGTTTTTCTGAACTCCGTTGCCCTTCTCCACAATATTGCAGCTTGTCTTTCAACTGGCTGCTAAAGCTAGTAAGTGGACTAATGAGTTTCTTTCTATCCACTAAAAGGTCATATGGTATCGTCTGGCTTGTAAGTCTGCATGATATTTAGACTGGCACTTGTAAAAAGTATAAATATATTATCAGAGGGCAGCAGAGGGCCGAGAGGTTTTGAGATTGTTTGTACAGATGGGCTGGATTCGCTCTGTGTTTCAGTGTCCAATCCGCTGAAGAATAGTTGACAAAGATACAAAATTCTTTACAGCTTCTTACAGGAGCGCTGCTCTGGAGCTGATCCTGACCTGACCTGTAAAAAGACACATACAACTTTCTGTAACGAGCTTTCTAACATTCTGCAGTTTCAGTGTTTCCTGTCTCTGCTCTTGTATTATTAATGTCCACAACGATCCAGGAGAACTGCAGAAGAGCAACAACAGGCAGATTTGTCTTGTTGTGTTTGTTGGTGGACAGAGAAGCTGCTGGACTTGAAGAGTCCCACCTTCCAGTGAACTAACTCATATAGAAGTCAACACAGGCTTGGCAGCCAAACTCCAAACAATCTGGCTCATCAGATGTCTCTATTTAATTTAGCTTGATCTCTTCATGTCCATGTTAGATATTGAAAAGTTGTCTATCCAGCTGGGAAGAGACACACCACACCCAACTCTTGGATTTGTTTGTCCTGAGAAAGTTTCGTGGCTATGTAGGTTAAACCTTTCCAAATTTTGCTGTGAGTCATGGCCACTCATTTTGTGTGTGTACAGTATGTGTGCACGCATACTGTGGCATGAATTAACAAGGTATTTGTGTGTGTGTGTGTGTTTTGAAAGAGAGAAGAGTGTGCTAGAGACAGAAAGCATTAAGAAGACTGAAGACCCCTAAAATGAAAAAAATATGTAAATTTGCTCAAGTGGCACTCGGCTCTTTAGGATGCAGTTTCTCAGTCACACCATTGACCTGACTATAAATCATGCAGTGATGTCAGTGCAAGCCTGTCTCCTTGAAATTACATTTATATATGGCTAATTTGCAACAGCAGATACATTTTGAGGGAAACATAATGACAACCGAATCACATTTTCTATTAACATAATGAGGAAATGTCGTTAATTAACGCACCTGACAAGAAGAAAATGTTGACGTATCAGTAAAACGTTCGCTGGAAACGTATTTCATTTGTTTTCTGAATTTCAATCTTGCGCTACACTATCCACTCGGAAGGACTACTGCATTATTCAAGTTTTTTTGTGGTAATATTTATGCACCGGCAGAACTCAATACAGAAAAAGTCAGCAATGACTTAAGACACTGAACTGGAATCACAACCTTTCCCTAACCTTAACCAAAGTACTTTTGTTGTCTAAACCTAACCACATCTGGACATGATCCCTGGATTCTGGTGTCACAGTCAGTTTGTCACCACAATGTAATTACAGTTTAGTCATATGCAAACATAATTTGTAGGTGACGGGATTGCATCAATGACACCATTGCAAATTTGTGCAAACAAGATAAGATGATAAGAAAAGAAATCCAGTGGAGAGAAAGCTGGAAACTGGCACAAACTACATTACATCTGTCTACTTTACAACTGAGTGTAAGGATGTGATTTTGGGTAAAAGGCTGAAATGGAATCAGGGCCGAGCAAAATCCTAATGGAGCCCAGCACATATGTACATCGAGGGCAGTCCAGAAATGTTTTTTTTTGTATCTCTCTACTACAATACACCACAATGGACTTAGATAGTGTCTCATAGTCAAATCCAATGGAGTACAGGGTATATATATAAAATATAAAGGCAAAACGTGAGATGAATGAAATGTGAATGAATCACACTTAAACACACACAAATTTTGAGAGGCTGTTATAACTGGCTTTAACCATGTATGTAAAGACATGTTCTTCCAGTAACCTCCAAATATGGCACCAAATAAAGTTTCAGATTACTTTCTCTTTCTCTCTCCAGCCCATTCTCATCTTTTCTCTCTTTTTTTTATCTCTCTTTAAAACTGAAAAATGATATTAACATGAAACAAAATGGCCAATATTTATCCAAATCTGTCCTGTAAACAGTAACTATAACTATATAGCATCTAGTTTGTATCTCTTACTGTAGGAAATTACACTTTTGGTTCTCACTGCATCAAGCTGAATCAGTTTTTTCCTTTTTGTTTGTTTTACTTTAGGTATGTTTGATGATCATGATGAATTGCGTGCAGGTGTCTTTTAATAGAAAACCTTTTTTCGCAGGTGGGAATGATTAAAAAAATTTTCAGGAGTGTAATGGTGCATCAAGTAGTCAGACATCCTGCAGAAGCTTACGCTGGACAAATACCACTGTTTCTAACTAATGCAACTAGTTTTGGTCTTCATGTGTTCATCAGTCTTTGCTATAGTTGTATTCTTGGTTCTGTTTACAAGCCTTTGCAGCAGCACATCACAGCACATAAGAGAATCAGTTAAATCATGTGTTTTACACAACCTGTGTTGTAAACCAGTGACATAACACTTTTACTCCTCTGAACTTGACAGAAAGTAAAAGTTCTGCAATCTCAGGAAATAAGATGATGTCAAAAGTGCTGATAATATCACTGACAGTCTGACTCACACCCCTAGATTTAAACTCACACACGCACCACATATACACGTAATGTCTGACACTGGCAATTAAGCTTTCAGTCTCCAGATCTGACACTTAAATAACCGTGACAATGCTGGTGCGTGACTGTGGGATGTGTGTGTGTGTGTGTAGATGTGCCAAGTTTCAACAAAAAAAAGTTCTTGATTTTATATGTGTATTTGCATGGATGCATGTCTGCCAGGATGCATGTGGGTAAATTCTCACTAATTAAACTTAGCTCTCCCACCTCCAGTGCCGGGGTGTGATGTTCTTTGTGCCTCTGAGATCTATTTCTGATCCAAGTGCCAATCACACTCTGATCACCAGGCAACTGGCGTGCTTCAGAGGCCACAAAATAGATCTGTGGGGGAAAGCGCTGAAGTCGCGAGAGAAGAACTGGTGATGAAGATGAGATATTAAACATCACATTTCTGTCTTAATTAAAAGTTGATTTTGGTGGAGCCGCAGGTGCGCAAACATTCACCTAATATTAAACGTCACCCCTTTTTTAATTCAAGTCTCTATTCTGTGCAAACCGGTTTTTCTTGAGTGACAGTTTGATACATTCTCACTCAGAGACACACTCCCATAGGACATTACCTATAACAAGGCAACCCCATTTCCTACATCTGCCACCCCCTGTCTAATATATCCTGTCTGACTTTCATCTTCTCAAAATGAATTCTCATAAGCCCCAACACTAGCTAACAGGACACACATCATACATTCACTTTCAGCTGTGAAGACGTCCCCTGAGAAATGCGATGTTGCTGTTCTTGTTCTTGGTGCCATGCCCGGTTTCTGTCTAAAAAATAGGTGTTTTAAACTGTGATGGATTGGGGTTTGATGTGCTTTGAGATTATGAAATTATTTTCAAACTAAAATAACTTCAGAATGGATCTCGCCTTGCATCACTGTTAAAGGAATAGTTTGACATTTTGGGAAAGGTGCTTACTTGCTGTCTGGCAGACTGTTCAGTCTCAGGCTACTGCAGCATCTGGTTAGCTTAGCTTAGCACAATGACTGGAAGCAAGGAGAAACGGCTAGCGTGGCTCAGTCCACCTGTTATATCTCTTTGGTTTCTCTGTCTGTGCAAAAACTGAAGAGTGAAAATGACTTTGGCCAACTTTGATTGATTGCCAAGCCAATTTGGCTTTAGCTTAAATAAACCTAGGGAAGAAGTTCAACCAATAATCTATAGAAATATCTGATTTAGCTTCACGTATCTTAAATATTGTTTTCCTTTATATTATCATTATTATTATTATTATTATTATTATTATCACGGACTCATGTGCTGTCATGCCCAGTTATCTGCTGAATTGTTTATTCATCTGTGTTTGGCAACCGAGTGTAAAACATTGCCCATTAGCAGCAAACCTGCTGGTAAACTCTGTGTGAGCGCGTGTGTCCTCGTGCATTTGTTTGTGTGTAAATGTGTGTGTTTATGTCATTGGTTGCTTATGCGTGTGTACACATCATCGTTCTATATATGGGTTTGTGTTTGTGTGTGTGTATGTACAGTATGTGTGTTTGCGTGCATGTACAGTACATATGTGTGTATTGGCTGTTGATGAGGGAGGCTGTATGTGCACCCTTAGAGTATTTCCACCCATGAGAAATAACCAAAGCCTTTTCCATCTGGCTAAATGTTAGCCCAAGGCCTGTGTGTTTGTGTGTGTGTGTGTGTGTGTGTGTGTGTGCTTGTTTGCGTGTGTGTGTGTGTACATCACTGTACTGCTTATCAAAGTCTCTGCTGGCTCCACTGTTTTGCCACTCTCTCATGACAAATCAGCTTTAAATATTCTCCCTTGTTTCTCAGTCATGCCCACACAAGCACAGAGGCATGAAAAAAACACAACACACACACACACACACACCTGGAGGTGAACACTGCATGCCGCGGGGTGTCAGCTTTGGTCAGCATCGGCTCTCGACCCGCATTTCTCTCCTCCTCTCTCTCCTTCACTTCCTCCGCTCCCTCCATCCTGCAGCATCTTCTCTACCTCTGTTTCCCTCTGTTTTTGACCACAATACAAACACTGAAGCTCTAATTCTTCTTTTTTTTTTTTTTTTACGCAAATGGACACTTGATATACAATTTAAAATATTTCATGCCTCAGGGACCAAGCCAAACCTGCGTCACTACTGTATCTCTCTTCCACTGTCTGATATCTTACTCTTTTCTTCCAGATTATCATTTTGGTTCAGCCCCACCTTTGCTGCTGAAACCAATTAACTTCCATCACTTTCTTTTATGCAAAGAGGCTGCATGTTTTTTTTAAGTCCGTGTAAAAGTGTGGGGAATTGGGAGGCTGAAGTGGAGCGACGGCATGGAGAGGAAGGCAGAATATGGAAAGGTTCGACAGGAGGGACCTTTCAGTCATTCTCCAGTTTAAGAAACAAAATGATGATCAAGATGGGGAATGCATGTTTAAAGGATGTGGGAGTGTCCAGTGCATTAGTCAGACCACACAGCCGTTCATCTGAGAGTTACATACGTGCCGAGGCAGCTGGGGTATACATATCCATGAATTATAGAGAACAGCAGGCCTATGTGTAATTATAGAAAAGAACACACTACATGCATTATATCCCTTCAGTTGGACACAACATAGCTGCTGCATTAGCTTTATGGCCACAGAGTCACGGTCAGAAAAGTGTCTAAGATAACGTGAACATGGATTTCCATCTGAGTTGTTTTGAAAATGTCATCAAAAAGCATAAAACATTAGAAATATACTGATATACCAGATTACCTGAACACACAGCCAAAAACACCCCAAACAAACAGCAGCAACACAAAAAATGTCCTGTAACAACATTTATAGGCTCCAGAGGGTTGTGACAGTCAGTAGTTGACCACAGAAGTCGTTCCAGCATGGTCAGCATTCAACTGTTGCCATGGTAAACGCCCACATTTTAACAGAGTTGATGTAATTTCCTGTATTCTGGTGCCTTTTAACTTGAACTAAGAAAAATTAAGGGCACATTTTGTAATTGCATTCAGAGGAAGTGCTTGACCCCAGATAAGATAATTGAAGACATTAAAAAGTATTAAAATTTAGAGCCATCTTTAACAATAACTTCTCATTGTTTTTTAAACTTGAGGGTCTCTTTATGCTTGCATGTAATTTCTGATAAATGTTTTTCTTTAGTGTGATCAAATCATTGAGTAAAGTTGAGAGGACAACTGTAGTCTAAGTGCCCCTGTGCATTCTCCAATAAACAGCATTCATCTTCCAATCATTTCTGTCTGAATCACCTGAGACCTGTGTCTCAAAACTACATCATGTTGTTTGCTAGTTAACTTGCTGGCTTTGCTTACGCACACATTTTTACACACACATGCTGCTGCTACCAGGAAGCAATCCACATATGACAAAACGCATCAATATAAAAACCATCGGTCACCTTTCATGAAAAGCAATAGTCTTTCATTCATAACTGTGTCAGCAAATACATCAAGTTAGCTGGTTAACATAGTAATCTTTGTGGCACAGGCCTAAAATACATATTTGCTCATGTTTTGGTGCAAGGTAGCTTTGACTACGTGGTATGGGATTTCACTGAATGAATTAGGCATTCTCTCAATAAGCAAGTAGAATGAATTTGATAATGAAGAAGTGACACAGCACTGAGTGGACAGACTGATGCATTTTTAACATGGTAAAAATATAGTAAAAGTTGAAGGGGGTCCAACTGTCCAGAACCGGCTTCATTGTCTTTTGAAAAATGGAAAAAATATGAGGCAGACGTCCATCCTCCCATTTCTCCTGTTCTCTCTCTTTTCTCTGCTTTTGGATCTCTCTCCTTCGCTCCTCATCTTCCGGACACTGTGGGGTGCTCAGCTTGCTCCATTCTCCACTCATAGGAGGATAGGAGGGGTTACACTCTGTGTGTGTGTGTGTGTGTGTGTGTGTGTGGATGTTTTCAGTGTGAGAGCGTCAGCATGTGAGAGGGTGCATGAGGAAGGATGTGTGTGTGCCCTATGTGGGTCTTTTGGTGAACATAAACCTCTGCTTAAGGATTTTGTGTCAGTGCATTTGTGTGCAGAGCTGCACTCCAATATTTGGCTTATGTAAAAGTAGTATTACCACAGTTTAAAAATACTCTGTTGCAGGTAAAGGTCCTGCCTTCAAAATAGCACTTAAGTAAAAGTACTAAAGTATTAGCACCAAAATATACTTAATGTACAAAGAGTAAAATTGAATGAATGGTCCATTACTGAATACTGTAAATAATGTATTGTTATTATATAATTCTAATTATAGATGCCTTAATAAGTCCTATTGTCATCCATAATGGTACATCACAATTTATTTGTTGATTATATTTTGTATCATTAAACTAAGTCTGCCAAGTAACTCATAAATAATCAATCAAATAAATGTATTGTAGCAAAACGTACCATATTTCCCTCTGAACTGTAGTGGAGTAGAGGTATAAAGTAACATTAAATGGAAATACTCAAGTAAAGTACAAGCACATCAAAATTGTAACAGTACTCGAGTAATTGTAGTTAGTTACTTTCCAAGGAAATCTAAATTTTTTGGCAAAGGACTTAAGTTGGTCAATACCACAAATTTGCTTAAATCTGATTGCTGACCTAAAAAAAAGTTCAGAATCTCGAACATTTCCTGTTCGTTTTACATGTCATAACTTTTTCAAACCTTCAGTCCTCAAACTTTCTCATTATTTCCAGGTTTTCGTGCGTGAAAATAGTATTTTCAACGTGTGTTCTCAGACTTTTGGACTCCACTGTACGTGTGTGACAGTGTGTATGTTCCTCTGAAGCTGACATGTCCTGTGACACAGACAGAGGAGGTTAGACAAACAGCCACAGAACCAAAACACTGTTTACCGAACTCATTCAGTCTCTTCAGAAACACGACGCACAATTCAGAGTGGACAGTAAGACAAGTAAGAGGGGGAGACAGACAAAAAAAAAAAATGCAGAGAAGGACAAAATGAAGGTGAGGAAAGGTGGAGAATCAAGAATGAGACGGAGCAGAGCTGAAGGACGACGGGATGGATGAGAGAGAAACGGGGGAAGACAGTGATTGAGTGAGGTGGAGAAGGAGAGAGCACAGAGGAGAAAGGGAAACTGGCAGAGAAAATAAATGTAAAGACAGAACAGATAAAGAAAGAGAAAGACGAAGAGGGAGACGTTGCCGCAGCTACTGTACTGTGAAAAGGACAAGGAAAGTTCACAAAGCCCAGAGATACCTCAACACATCAGACGCTATACGCTAAACAGCATGTCTGAGTTCCACCATAAATAAGACAAGATAATCACCGCTTTGTGCACATCCGTGAAGTTATGTGCGTGTTTGTGTAAGAGTGTCACTTGCTTTGTTGTGATGTGCGCCGATTTGTGCAAATTCATCATTATTTCCCTTTTGTCATCCACTTCAAAGGCAAAAACAAAGAAGAGAGACATCACTGGAAAGCGGTGACTCAATGCATTTGAAATTTTCTTTGGTGCTGGAGCTTTTTAGCTGCTCCTCACATCTTCACCAGCGACTATCAATGGGCCTTTTGGTCCTTTGATTAGCATTAGCATCCACTAGTGGCTCTCAGAGATCTATGGCTCAACACCTGTTGATGGGGACACATTAGATGGGTACAAAGAAGAGGGGTGAGCTGCACTCAGCATAACAATGGTGGAAAATCTGTGTTTGAAAAGTTGAAAGGATAACGTTCAGTTTTTTCCAGAACATTGATGTGCAACTGAATATTTACTCGTAAAATTACTTTAAATGTGCTTTTATCCAGCAGAAAAATGTTATTTTTGCTGGACCTCAGAGGTGACGTGCCCCTTTCACCCTGCACAAACAACTTTCACCTTTTTCTGAACTACAATTAAAGGACCAGGCCGGGGGTTTGCACATTTAAGCCCCAATCTAAAACACGTTTTCCAAATTGTACTTTTATATTCCATGATGTATCTGGAGCATCTTTAATTAACGTTATTAAACTGTGGCAATCTCCTACATTTCTCATGTGTTGCATTGTGGGACAATACATCAACACATCTGACACTCAGAAATCAAGTAAATTTAGTATGCATGCTAACATCTTTGTCAGTGTGAACACACTACATCCTCAAGCTGAGATTTGTGTGAATGGAAATGGAACACAGCCTTGCTCTTATTTCTACACGCTAATCTTTGTATCACACTACGCTAACATCTCCACATCCCCCTCGTCTTGTGTCAGTCCACTTAGCATGCTCCCGTCCTCTGCTGTGATGTGCTCCTGTTTAACACCTTGGCTAAGCTTGCTGAATAATGCAGAGGGGACCAACACTCGCTGAGTCAGCACTGAGGACAGGTCAGTGGAGACACTCCGACAGTCGTAACACCCAAATGCAGAGGCGGCACACACACACACATGCAGATGCACGGGCGCTCAGATGCCGAAATATACATATTCATGGGACACATGCACACATGGGGACACTTAAACTGAGGAGCGCAAACATATATAGATGAAGGGAGGAAGAAAGAAAGAGAGAGAGAGAGAGGTAGAGGTAGAGGAAGGCCCATCTGTGCAAAAATGGTATTGAGCACTCAGGGCAAGAGATGGGGATGAAATGCATAATCAATGCAGATTAAAGTATGTTTCATAGTCGACACATTTGCCTTCATAATGATGCATTATGGCTCACCATTAGGTGTAATAGACTCTAATTTATATCAGTCACTTTACTTACTATATGAGCAAAAATAGCACATTAACGGAGGGAATAATATCGTTTACAACTGTGTCATGTACAACTGTTCTTTTTATTTTCAAAAACATATAAGTAAATACAAAGTATGTGAATATTTCCTTTAGATAAAATCTTGTTACTGTGCTGGTTACAGATGCTGACATATGCATAGTAAAATATATTCACAGTTAACAGTGCAGCAACATCCGCAAACTCTCAATCAGTGACAGAAGTACACACACGCACACACACAGTCTTACACATGCCAACATGCAGCGTCATACACAAACTCCTAGAAAAAAAAAGAGAAGCGGATGAGAGAAAGAGAGACATGAAGAAAAGAGGAGGTGGGGGGGGGGGGGGTGATAGATAAGACAGAAATCCATGAAAGCAGGTGAGTGTGGGAAGCCAGCTCAAGTTGTAATGACAGATTGTGAGGAGGGTTTGAGGGAGGGGCGGGATGGAGGGAAGCAGAGGATGAGGGATGAGAGGGGTTTGTCCCCGTGTAACCTCCTACGCCGTGATGGAGTGTATTTACCAACACCTCATCAGCAATATCCTCCCTATGTGTGTGTGTGTGTGCACGCAGTATGTGTGGCTTGACGCAGAGTGTTGCGTGTGCATTATCTCCCATGTTATCTCTCTGTTCGATCCTGCATCTGCAATATTAAGAATGTGAAACTCCACCGGTCCAAACCACAGCTCTGTGTTCCTGTAAATCAAACAGATGGTGTATTTCTGCTCGGCTCAAGGTTGGATTAAGAGCTGGGCCTTTTGGTACACTTGTCACGTATCGAGAAATGCCAGGGGATTCTTCAGCTATTTCTAACGTCTGTCAATCAAACCGGCAAATGTCAAGAATGCTGACGTCAGCACAATCGCACCACATGCGTTTTATGGATCGAGTCGCCTCTATGTGTGTGTACATTTAAGTGAGTCTGTTTCTGCATTAAGGACTAATGTGATAATGTGTGTGTGCTTGTGAAAGAGTACGGACGTTAGTGTGTGTGTGTGTGTTTGTAAGGCTTGTTAGAGTAGCAGTTGGCTCCTGCTGACAGCTACTGCAGTCTGAACAGCAGGGCTGACGAGGACAATCAATTAGCCCTGCATTCACACACACGCACACTCACACATCGATATTCACGTAATATGTGCACAGAATAAAACGCACATCCAAGGCCATACACAGTGTATGGAGGGACAATATAATAAACATCTAACGTAATAACAGCATATAAATTAACTTTCCTTCATATCTACATGACTTTTATAACTTTATGAGAAACTGGGTGAAATTGGCTGTTGCTGCGCTGTGTGTGTGTAAGTATGCGTGTGTGTGTGTGTTTTTAGCTAAGCCCCAGCTGTAGTAGCACAAGTTTATCAAATATCAGCCTTGATCCCTCTAAGGGCTGCTTGGACGCTGTTTGCTATAAGTATGTTTGTGTGTGTTCGCTCTGAGCGTCGTGTGTGATGCTGAGCAGATGCTGATGTTTTGACAGCCGTCCTGCTCTCAGTCTGTCCGCCTCACATCAGCTGTGTGTATGCATATGTGTGTGTGTCGGGAAGCGTTGTGCCCGTGTGTGTGTGTGTGTGTGTGTGTGTGTGGTCAGAGCGCAGGGTTAAGCAGTGGTCTGCCTGTCAGTGTGTATCTGACCTTCTATCTACCACTGGGATCACTTATCCTGCTGTAGGCTCACAGTAGCACATAACACCGTCCTCCTGCCATTTCGTTCCCCTTCTCCTTTTATATTCTCTCTCTTCTGTTCCTTTTTCTGCCTGTTAACTTTTCTTTCTGCCTTTCCCCCTCTGATATCCCACTAACAATGCCTTCTCCCTCTTCTTCTGTGCTCCTATCCATGTCCCCTATCCCCATTTCTCTCTCTCTGTCTCTCTCTGTCTCTCTCTCTCTTCTGTAATTTGCATTCACCGCACTCGTGGCTCTTCCATCCTCACTCTCCTCCGCCGCTCAGATACCAAAATTCAGAAAGTAAATGATGAAATGAAAACAGGAGAGAGGAAGCTAATGAAGACAAGAGGAGACAGAGAAAGAGGGAGAGAGAGAGGCAGTGGGAGAAATGCTGAGGTACACAAATGGAGAATCAGAGAGAGAGCGAGGGAGAAACGCTGACAGTTGGAGAGGGAAAGATAAAAGTGTTTGACAGAGGAGGGGGAGAAAAAAAAAGAATCTTTTTCATTTGTGTCAGAGCACCATTGTCAGAGTAACAAAGACATAGCTCTCACAGTGCACTAGAGGATTTCTCTCTCGCTCTCTTTCAGACACACACACACATATATAAAACACACAACATAAATACACAGAGTGTTTATCTCTTTCCTTCAGCAGGGATGAATCTCCCGGGGTGAAAGAAGCTCCTGCTCTCGTCTTTCTGCAGTGTCACTTCTGACATTCGTCATGTTCTCACCCTTGCTTAGCCCTGGTAGCAGAACCCCGCCAGCACACCATACCAGTCTTCATACCATCGTACCATTTTTGCAGGCTCTGTGTTTTGCACTTTAAAGTTTCAGCAGGTATTGGAAGCATTTGATTCATTGGTGCCTTTGTCTCAATGAAATATCCCAAACTATACCACCTGTACTATATCAGAGGTTTCATTTGGGACCCACAAATAATCACACACAATGAATGACCTGATTGTAAAATTCTGTTGTGTTACGCTGGGCTTATAAAATACCATACGAACAGCTGCAGCACCGAGCAAAGGCAGAACACTACATACACTAAATATGCTGCCCTATTGCAAAGGGTCCATTGGATTTATGTTGCAGTAAGATGAGTGTGTCATGTGCACTTGTGTTGTTTGCCTCAACTACCTCCCAAACATCATGATTTTTCCCATCACCTGTTTATCTGACACCTGCCTACCTTCTCAAGTTCTCAGAGCCCAAAGGGATTTTGTCAAGTTGTTTGTTTTGAGTGACTATAAATATATTCACAATGACATAAGACAGAGAAAATCTGAGGAAGCAGAAGCAACGTCTACCACTTTGGTGAATAAATGGCGTAAACGATCAACTAATTGATTTAATAGATAGAGCACTGCTTGACTCCATTTCTATGCAGAGCCCTCTTTTTTTTTTATTGGTCCCTGAAGACTTCATCTGTGGACGCAAGCAATTTGAAAGCAGGGGCTCCGGGTTGAGGGGCTCATGCTGAATAGATGAACACAAATGTACACATGCTAAAGCCGACAAAGCCACATTAGAGGGGGAGAAACCTGTGATGGTGGGGTCAAAGATCCCAAACAGACCAGCGTGTTTAGTTTGTCTAGGTTGGAAAATGGATACAGCACGTCGTCTGTGATAGGATGCTAAATTGTGTTTGCAAATCAGGAAATGAACACCCTGCCTTTTTGGTACACCCATCATCTGCTTTTATGTGCTTACTTGTATGCCTCCAGCTCGATACAGATCAGCTGGCTTTCTGTTATTATCCACCTTAAATCCAAATAACTACCCAACAGCTGCACTAGAGACCCTTTTAATTTCCCTCACAATCCCCTCAGAGAGCCTGTTTCAATGCGACACCTCGCCTGAGGGGATATCAGTGTAATTAACATGCTGGCTGCACCCACAGAGGCACCGTTACACACTGGAGTTATTTGTGTAAATGTGCTGCTGTGGCACCTCGTGGTGGTCCAACACCTTAGTATAAGACACTTAATGTTGCCGTTGTATTTAATATGTCGCCTAAATGTGTGTTTGTGATTTGATTCAGGAGTCACTTTGAATCCATTTGAAAAGTTTCTCATACAGCTTTGTAGTTTTTGGAAAACTTTTTAACATTTCATTTTCAAGTAAATGCACAAAAGTAAAGGACGTTTCTCCAACATATTGTATTTTTAGTTGAGTCAAGTTCCAGGTGGAGAACATTTGTGTTAACAAAGATCTTCGCTGCAGGTCAAAGCATGTCACTGCACTTCATTTTGCACACACACACAAACACCATCCTTCTCTCCGTCTGTCTCTGTATCTCTCACATAATTGGATCAGCACTTTTCATTTACCATTGAGTCACATTAGCTTTGTTTGTCAAGGACTGAGACAGAGCGAATGCTGTGGGAGAAGCCACACCATCCAGCTAATCTACATCCTTTTAAAACTCTATTTTGCTGCCCTTATTATCCCTCACTCGTATTCATCAGTGTTCCTCTCTCTACTGGGGGGTGCCTCCCTGTGTGTTCGCCAACTCCCTCCCTCTTTCACAAACTTTTCCTCTCCTCCTTTGCTCTTCTTATCCCTCAAACTCTTTTTTTCCATCTCCACTTTCGCTGCTCCCTCCCACTCCAGTTTCTCTTTTGTGATGCCATGCACTCTCTATCACTCCTCTCGCACCTCGACTCTGTCTCTTTTCATATCCACCACTCTCTCTTTCATCCCTCTCTCCTCTCTCTTCATCTTTCTTTCACCTGCTCGTCAGCTATTTTTTGCGGAACTCACATATTGGCAGGCTGCACCATCTCTCTCTCTCTCCTCCTCTCCTTCAGTTCTTCCTCTCTGCTCAGCCTCTCATCTCAATCACAACTTCCACTTGTTTGTGCTCCCACTTTTCCCAGATCTGTTTAATTCATCCTTTCCCTCTCTCTTCCTAGCTCCCTGACATCCCCTCCAAAAAACTCCTTTGCCATCTTTATTCTCTTCGTGCTCCTCATCTTCTCCTCCATCCACTGGCCTAATCACTTTATTTCTTTGTTACTCCCTCCAAGCACCCTCCTCCTCCTTCCTTCTCTCCGTCTCATTTTCCTGCTCCTCCGTTATCTGCATCCACTGTGCCAGTCAGATGGCTCGGCTACAAGACTGACTGCCGCTCTACAAGGTCTAAACATCTGTCTCCCTTTCTCTTTCCTTTCAGGCCTGCTCTCTAATTCTCCTCTACAGTATACCGTGTCCTCAATGCGGCTCAATTTCAGAAGAGCATTATTGGCTTATAAAGAGTTAGAATAGGGAAAAGGAGACACATCAGTGGAGATAAGCGAGTCTGAAGAAGTCACAACAAGTTTGCATTAATAAGTGAATGAAAGAGTTGTCAGGCTCTATATAAGTAGATGTGCAGTAATCACAAAGTAAGTTGCATTATACAGCAATATCTATCTGCTTTACTCATATCTGTCTGTATGAAGCTGCAGCCAGCCGACGCTCAGCTTAGCATAAAGGCTGTATAGAGGTGAAAACAGCTAGTCTGGCTCTGCATGAATGTAATAAAATACGACTATAAGCAGCTTTAAAGATCACTAGTTACTAAATAATGACTAAATACATTTGGAACACAACCTCCCATAAAACCAGAGCTCGCTTTTGCACTTAAAGTTAAAATAAACGAGATATTAATTGCATTAATCAGTAACTTTTAGAGGTGGTGGTAGACGGCTTTGGAAGAGTGGTATCGATCGACTCATCTGCCTCTCAGCGAGAAGGCAAATGAGCATAAATATCGAGCTATTGCTTTATGTTCACTAACGCCAGCCAATATTAGCCGCCATGATTTTAATGTAGGCCTATTTCTCGCACTGGCAGGAGGATAACAGCGAAGAAGAGCGAGCAGGAGATGTGCATTCTTTCCAGAGAGCATCTTGAACTGGTAGCCAGCGCCGCATGGACTGATACTAGTACACAGCAAAGTTGCTGCGAGTCAGTGATCTACTGTATCTGACCCCAAAACCACATACAATTTACTCATATGCCACATAAAACAATGCCACATAAAAACAGCCCAAGGTCAAAATACACAGATGTCTCACTGGATTTAGCTACCACTACACACGTCATGCTACTTCTGTAAGATGTTGTGGTCATGTTGGGGTGGTTCTTTTTGTTTTACTTAAGAAGAATTACTCTTTTTGTAAGTCAGGCCTTTGCTTCTTTTTTACCTACAGCTCCTCATTAAAACCGGCTTAATCTTAATAGGAGATAACAAGTGACTGGCTGTTACCTGGACTCACATCATCAGCGTGAAAGAATTCATTTTTCTGTATAAGGATATTCTGTATATTTGGATAATCTTCGGGAATTCATTGTTCTTTTAAACAATGGAAACAATGGCATTTGGGGTTGTGAGGTGAAGAAGCTTCATTATGTTTCCACTTCAGTCAGCGCATACGGATGCAGCCTGACCCTCCCAACGTGGGAAGCCGGATTTGTCTGCAGCCATCATCGTGTTGACTCATAGTCTTCTTTTTTTGCTTTCTTCTTTATGCTTTAAGTTTCGATCAGATACTGAGATCAGATAATCTGCTGATGTTTGGCACTCTACTCTGCATGCTCCAGAAATAGCTTATCTCCCCCCCCGCACTTCTCTATCAGTCCTGCTTCCTGCCATCTCTTCCTTTATACTCCGTCCATTTGACGTGGTCTTACTATCGCTCTTTCCAAGCTGACGGGGCAGAAAAAGTGGAGGGACAGGTCTTTCAACTTGGTCTATCTCTCTTTACACACCTTTTCCCTCTCGTCCTCCTCTGTGCCCTCTAAACTCTTCTAAGCTCCCTTCTAAACTTTCACTTCTCTCCCGCTGCCCTCTCCTCTCTTAAATCAGCACAGGCAACATATATGAGCACGCACCAATCTCCACTCAATTTCCAATTTCGTCTCACTCCCTGCCTCTCTTCTTGTTGCGCACACTCCTCTCCTGTCACGCTGTCCAAGTGGTCACCACCCTATTATATCTGTGTAGGGGAGGAAAAGACTGTCTGCCAAATGTTTAGGGGTGGGGTAACTGTTGCTCATGCAATTCTTGTGTATGAAAAGTGTGTGTGTGTGTGTGTGTGTGTGAGATGACAAGTGTTTATTTGGGGATTCCCTTGGAAGGGAGATCCTGTAATTGTGTTTTCGTGTGTGTGTCCGCTTGGGTGGGCGGATGGGGAGTAGTTTCATGTCGGGTGTCCTGAGTGTGACTCATGGATTCCAATAACCTCAGCCACACTCCTCCCTGCTGTCACCCTCATGTCTAATATGGTGACACAAAAACATTTGGAACCCGGTGAACCCGTTGAATCGACCAGGTTGATAGTCAGCCACTATGATGCAGATCTGTGTTTTCCTTCCCCTCAAAACACAGAGGATGAATACAAATAAGAATTTATGATGGTGCTGTGTGATGATAGAAAGCTCCAGAACAGCTACTAAATTACTGTGTGAGTGAGACTGTTGAAGAATGAACTTTGAATCTTGACGTTGAAGTGAACATGAAGAAAGTGCTCTAAAAACTGAAAAGTCAAACATCTACAACTGAGTAAAGTCTGCCGAGGAGGACCATGTGATACAATCAAAAGCTCTAAAACAGTTAGCATACGGACCTTGAGGTGAGATTGTTTTGTCAAGTACACTCGTCTACTTTTAAAACCGCCTTTCAACCTCTGCCGCAGCATGTGAAAGGACATTCATCTCTTTTGCTGCTCATTTTATGTTTGGATGCTCAAGCATGTTTTGAATGACTGTATATTCATGGTGTGTGAGTGTGTATGTTATCAGCAAGGCCGCTTTGAGTTCTCAGACACAGTCAGGGACCATGACATCACACTTACTGATATCGCCAACGCCTAGCTCAAGTCTGAGAGCACACATGCTTTTGTGAGCACAGCCACTCATATGCTGGAAATGTGCGTATTACCGGGTAACTCCTCTGCATCTGTGCCCCTTTTAACATCTCAATATTGATCTTTTAAGTGTTTCCACAATGGATGATAAAATGTGTTGGTTTGCAAAGACTAAGTGTATCATCCCGGTGCAGGTAGCTTTGTTTTGTGTGCCAGCACTCGTGTCTGTGACACTGTTTGTCACATCATATTTGCTCACAGAGCCAACAGGTTGAAATAGCTTTTGATTAAAAAGAGCTGACGCAGATGGGATTGGGAGATAAAGACAGAAATGAGAAAGGGAGAGATTGAAAGAGGAGGATCTGGAGAGATGGAGCGATATGTAGCGAGGCCCAGACTGATAAGACAGTACTGTGAGAGGAAGGCAAAAGATAAGAGGAGAACTATTGGAAGATAAAAGAGGAGAAATCACAAAGAAATGCCAGGAGCCTTTAGAACCGATAACGTGGTTCTGGCACTGAAAAGAAGTTACGTATATTCTCTGTTTAGTGCATAATAATTGTATGACACAAACACAGTATGTTTGCATGGTCAGTCTCTAAGAGTTTTTTTTTTTCATACTTTGATGTTTGAAAGCGTGTGTGCGTGTGCATGTGAGTGTGCATACTTTCACACATGAATAAAGTGTGTGTATGAAATAGTTGCATAACTTCAGTTAATCTTAAAGTCAACAGGGTTAAAAAAAATAACAGTGCACTTAAATCTCCAAAGTATTCGTATATTCCCAGTGTTGCACAATACCTCAGTG
The DNA here is from genome assembly GCA_025331565.1 of Holacanthus passer. NCBI lineage: Eukaryota > Metazoa > Chordata > Actinopteri > Pomacanthidae > Holacanthus > Holacanthus passer. The sequence continues at coordinate 2,096,904 of JAFREQ010000004.1, read as the reverse complement.
TGTGTGTGTGTGATTGTACAACAGTGATTCTGCACATTTATAGTAGTCCAGGTGTGTCCTAGTATTAAACGCTAAAATGAAAAATGCGAGTGTACACGAATAAAAAGGAGTCTGAATAGAATATTTTAGATATTCAAGGTTGATGACAGTTTCTTGTCTTTCTGATTTTGACTTGAGTGTAAATTAGGATACAAGCATCATGAGAAATGAGTGAAAAGACCAGCTAATGAAAAACCCTGGACTGGTTTTTAAGTATTACGTAACTTCACAAATTACACTTACATGAATCATATGAACATGTTGTTGCTGATTTCTGGTGGCTTTTCATGATTCTAAACATCTGAAGATAGAGTTTCACTCAATATGCGATTAATTCTAAGACTCATGTGGACACTTGGACGCCGATAAAATCCAATCATGCTCCTCTAAAACTCCAGCAGATGGCAGTTACAAATTGCCAGTCAGAGCTAAACATTCTCTTTTAAAAGTTAAAATTGAGAAAAACTATGAGTTTATATTGAAGATTAATGTGACCGTCTTTGCCAGCCACATGAACACGGTTAAATAGGTGTGATAATGCGTGCTGTTTTAGCAGTGAATGGGGATAAATGTGCTTGTGTCACACTGTATGCTTGTTTCTGTCTATGCCTGCATAGACACACACACACACATGCACACACACGTACAGAAGTGTGTAATAGATTTTATCCTATCTGGGTCATCTGCTCACTTCAGCAGAGATAATAAGTTGAGGGCAGAAAGGCCAAAGAGTGTTTACTTAGCACTGTGTGTTTACATGTGTATTTGTGTGGTTCCTTCTCTACAAATACACTCTGTCCCCCCGTCTCACCCTCTCCGACCTCTTTAATGCACACGCAGACGCACTTCAATGGTGGGCAAAAAGAACGAGCGAAAGGCTGAACAAACACAGGAGAAAAAACCTTGGGGGGAATTCCTTGAAGTGAGCTAAGACATTCTGTCGGAGCACTCGCATAGACACACATTCAAATCAACAAAGGTACACACACACACACACACACACACACATTCACAACGGTGAATGGATGAGTGAAAGCTGCAGAGCCCCTATCAGCTCGAGGTTCACTCCTGCACATGGGAACACAGCTAATCAGCAGCAGTCAATCAAATAACGGAACTAAGCTCTCATATTCCACATAAGCCGACTGTAAATGCATAAACACAGACACACACAGACAAAGACAACTTGCGGGCACTGTTTATTTTGTAAGACTGCATGCAGTGGATTAAAGAGCCATTGTTAAAAGTGTGTGCGGCACCTAACAACCAGTCTGTCCCAATAACAGCTATCACAGCCACTCATAGTCTTTGTGCAACAAAAGATCATAAAGAGATTAAAGAATTCACTTTGCTGAATTTGTTCAAAAAGAAAAAGTTATGCCACCTCGCCTTTTAAATGCCTGAGACAAAACGATTAAATGCTGCACTGTTTTAATGGCTGCTGGTGGAGTTGTGACCGAATTATGACCCACTTGAAACTGCAACACTACTAAGTCTCCCACTTGAAGTTACCACGAAAGATGAAGCATGTTTTCCGGCCAGCGTCTGAGGGCAGAAACTTGGAGAGCAACTGTCTCCTACATGTTAACAGCCATCTTTCCCTTCATCATTTCCTGACAACATCATTACAGGGTGTTCCCAAATTTTTTGGATTAGTTTGACAGATGGCAAGTGGAGACAGCTCAGGGGATATGTGCAGCAGAGAGACACATTTTTCTTTCCATTTAAATTTTTCACCAAACCACACACAAACCTTAACCGTGTGTTTAAAGTAAAGGTATTTATGCAAGGACTAGCGTGGGTTTGAAATATACTGAGAAAGAACACAAAGATGTCTCTTATTAAGAGAGAGGATGAGGCCAAGTGTATTTTAATGAGAATCAGATAATGTGAAGAAAATGAAGAATTTTTGCTTTGTAAATGTCTCCAGAGTTGCTGAAGTGATGTGTTTAACTGTAGGAGGAAAGAAAACAAAACTAGAATTAAAGTTTCTGAAAATAACAAGAGTGACTAAGAAGATTTAAGTGCACATTTCACTGCAGTCATTGAGTGACTCTTAACATGAAATAATAAAAACAACAGAGGAGATTTTTCTATAGAACTAAGCTGCAGATCTGATTAAAAAAACGAATAAAATCTCCCTTTTGTAAAGAATCGTAAAAGCATGCTGGAGCTTTAATGCTGCCTTCTTCTGATTTTCCTGCTTAATACTTTTTTCTTCTTCTCATCCAGTGAGAGAACAGAGACTTTTTATGCTGCTGAGTATTTTGAATCTTGACCAAATAGAGTTAGTGCAGCTGTCGTCTTCTTACAGTATCAACTTTTATTTGGAACAAGCCATTTCTTTGTTTTCTCTCCCGTCTGTCTCACGGCATTAATACAGATACACTTGTGACCGGACTGGACCCGGCAACTGTTTCGCTTCTGACAGGTCGCGATCCATCAGTCAAACATCTGTGGATGCAGGTTAAGATAACGAAACTCTCACGCTGACTTGTCAAAGTGTGTTTAGACTCTATGCACAACATGTGTGGTTCATAAAATCATCCCCCCCGAACAAAAAAAAAAAAATTGATGGGGAGCAAAGGTCACGGTAATGTAGGCTACTCAATGCGTCCGTGTTATTCTTTTGTTATAAACACACACACAGGAGGAGCGAGAGGTGAAACAGGCCTCGGGGGCAGTCGTCCAGGTTAGAACCTAATACAGTGGTATTTTCACGTTTCCCTGCCAAAAGCAACCCTGCAGCTGTGTGCACGCCCGTGAGTGTGTGTGTGTGTAATCAAAGGTACTGTAGCACCATGACTTTCGCCTCAGGGCCAAGTGAAAAGTAAGCATGGCGCACCTGCAGGAAGTTAGATAAGCAAGAGGCTCAGGGAATCTGAAGACTTCAGCTTCAATGAAGGAGAGATGCACCGTAGCAAAGTCACACTCTTAGCCGGCTGCTTGCACGCTCTCATCTGACACATGCATGCTGCTTAATAAGTTTTCAGAATCTGAAAAGAGCGGAGGAGCTTGTCATCAAGCTGTTTTTCCACAGATTCTTTTGCACCCACTTTGCATCATTTCACTTTTCTCCTTCTTTCACCACTGTGGTATTTTATGTTATGTTGCTCTGTCATTTCTAGTGTGCACATAGGAGCTTGGTATGTTGTATTTTTATTTAATTGTCAATATTCTTTGTATTTCAGATACTAAGCTCCTGTTGTGTGATATATTTTTTAGATTATTTAGACTGTTTTACTTCTCCTGTCTAATGTAATATGTGTTGTGTCCACTTCATATTGTAACACAACAATATCCCAGTGTGGGATCTATTTGTCACACTTACAAACCACTGATGTCTTTTTCAAGCAACCCTGTTTGCCACCTCAAGGCAATCAGTCATTGCAAGAAATCCTAGTTGTCACTTAAATATCTCAATATATAATTGTTCCTTTCAAATCAGTATCACAGCCGAGAAAGGACATAAATGTGCAATGATGCATGTATGTATGCACTTATCTAAACTTTATAATGAAAAGGTCTATAGCAGCTACATCGGCTAACAACACAAACAAACAAACAAACAAACAAAAACAGTTATAATTATGGATGCTTTCCTAATACATGGACACTATATATCCTACAGAGACGCTTTCAGCAGCAAAGACACAGTAAACAAACAAGCACAACAGCAACATAAAGAAACAATAAAGACATCTCACCGTCTCTCCTGTGGTTGCCTCTCATCACTTTGGCTGTGGAGACCTGAGCCTCGCCGACCCCGGCCAACAGTAAAACCATCCACATGTGGAAAACCACCGGGCCCCTCATGCTGACAACAAACTCTGCACACGCTCAAATAAACGATGAACTTCTCGTCCAAACTAACTTTCCATTCAGCAGCTTCACAGCCTCTTTCCTCTGTGCGCAAAAGTGCCCCCCCACCTCAAAAAAAAAATCCAAGCGCTCCGAAAGTTACGCAGAGACCGAGAGAGAAAAGTCCCAAACTATGAGAAGCAGGTGGAGGTTAATATAGCTCCTCTCACGGTCAGACATGAGCTGACAGGCGCCCAACTTCTTATCGCAGTGGACTGAATAAATTCTGCTCAGTCACTGAAAAATATCCCGCATAGTTTTCTGGTATCTCTTTGACGCGTCGGCGCTGTTAAAAAGTCTGTGCGTAAAAGTTTGCCAACTGAGTGCAGCGCGCTCCCGGTGTGTGTGTGTGTGTGTGTGAGAGAGAGAGAGAGAGAGAGAGAGCGTGTGTAATGTGGGTGTGTAGCAGAGCGAGATGCTGGGGTGGGAGATCAGAGAGAAAATATACTTTAAAGTACATTTTGGTGGTGAAAAAAAAATCATTGTATCAACTGTGGCTTTGACTCTCTATCTATCTATCTATCTATCTATCATTTGTCAATCAGTCATTGCAAGAAAAGTCTTTCCTGTTTGCCAGTATCTCAATATAACTGTTCTTTTCAAATCAAAATCACAGCTGAAAAATGACCAAAAACTAGGTCAAATGATGCATGTGTGTACACTATATCTAAACTTTATAATGAAAGGGTCCAAAGCTTCAAGAAGTCAAATTACACACATCAGCTAACAAACAAACAACAATAAAAAAAAACCCAATCAGAATTATGGTGAGTTTCATAAAAGATGATTTATCTATCTGTCATCACTGCTTCATGTTAGTTGGCACACTGTCTCCTTCAAAGTGGACTGTGCCAAAGTAGGGACATTTTTTGGAGGAAGCCCTTCAGAGGAGAGCACAGGGAGGGTCACACCACACCACAGCCCAGCACAGGAGAGGAAACACAGGCCTAACATGAGGGGAAGTCTCCTCAGTTAGCTCTGGAGTGGTAGGCAAAGAGTTGAGGAAGCAGCTGACACCAGCTCTCGCTTGGACTCCGTCACATACCATTTATTACTGCATGTGTCATGTTCAATGTTAGGTGGAGATCAGAAGGTTGGCATAGGCTATGTCAAAGTTTATTAAATCATCATCAATTAAAAGACAATAAAAAGCTTGAATAATCAAAACCCAATCAATAAAAATAATAAATTCAATTCAATTTTATTCATATAGCACCAAATCACAACAGAAGTCAACTCAAGGCATTTTTCGTATAAAGCAAGTCTAGACCACACACTTCATAATATTATTTATAGAGACTCAATAATTCCCATCATGAGCAAGCGCTTGGTGACAGCGGCGAGGAAAAACTCCCTTTTAACAGGGAGAAACCTCGGAACAGAACCAGGCTCGAGAGAGAGAGAGAGAACTCCTGTAAATGACACCATTCCTCCGTCTGTTTCCTCAGTCCGTGACGTTGTCTTCCTCAGATCACTCGCCGTTTAAAACAAGCCGTCACTACCTGTCTAACACAACACAGATGACATGATTGCACTTGTTGAGGATTCTAATCAGTAAAGCCTGGAAGTGGATTGCCAGGAATCATTCAATAGGCAGCTTTGTGCAAGCCAGCAGCCCATTTCAGGCAGGCATTATGTTTGAAGTAATATTAGTAAGTACATCTCAGAGTGATTTAGCCTCCTTCATAAAATAACAAGGTGTTACATTTTTTATTTTGCAGCCAAACAAACTTCCTCCGAGTTTCTAAATGTGTTTCTGACCACTCATTCCCGTCAAGACACACTCACAGGCCTACTTTCATCCCTCTTTCACTTTCTGTTTTTCTCGCTCACTTACCATCAGCATCCCCCCCCTCACTCTCACTTCTCGTCACCCATGTCCATGCAGACCATCACGTCTCATTCTCGAGAGTTATTTAGACTTTACGGGGACGAACTCGCCAAGTGGAAGTTTCTGCTGAGTCAGCGCAAAGCCCTTCCCATTACCCTGGCAATTGGCTAATGAGTTATGCAGCACCTTTAAAACTTAGAACCACTTAGGGAATGATATAGGTTATTAATAGAGAGAGAAAATTAATTAAAATTAAAAGCTATTAGACTACCCTGCTGAGCTTCAAAGGCGCAAGCACCCGGGGAGTGAATTTGTAAGCACACATAAGGATCGCTGGCAGGCACAAATGTACCATAGACCACGCGTGCTCATGATGCACACACGTGCACACACACACACACACACACACGATGCAGACACAGATACAGTTGCATCTTCTTTCATCTTTCATAATTGGGAAACATAGTAATATCTGGGCACCAACATAGATAATAATTTCACATGTGAGGAAAATAAATCAGATTAATGGGAGAAACACACACTGACCACGAGAAAGTACTCTAAGTACTACTTTTAACAGTAGGATGATGGTTGATAATGAATATAGAGTCAGGGCATTATTACTGGATTACAGTGGATTATAGTGGAGTGTCAGTAGCAGATATAATCTTCTCTTACTGTATTTTCCACTCTCTTTCTGTGTGTGTGTGTGTGTCCGCAGCATGTGTCTGCTTGAATGATCTGGCATTGCTCTCGTCTTCCCTGAAGCGACCTCGCAGCGCACAGACACACTGTGAAGTGAGCGTAATAGTGCTACTGTGCGTGTCTGGGGGCGGCGGGCTTGCTTCCAGGCAGGTACGTCAACCACTAAATTAAAAGGTGCTCGTTTAATCCCCGTCACTGATCGGCCCTGTCATAACTGCTGGAGTGCCCTTGAGCAGACACTTGGGCACACTGAAGCCTGAATTCAGTCTGAATGTCCCAATCCACTCCACTGATCAATATTGCTTCATAAATACCACTTTAAAAGCTAGAAATAAAGTTATATCTGGTTTGTCCTTTGCCCTGGAACAGATTCCACTATTGGTTCACCCTGACGATCTTGGCAGAGGCTGATCAATATATATTATGCCTAATTTGTTGGTAAGCACATTGTAAATGGCAGATGAGTGGGGGTATGTTGAATTGTGACTGGCTACAATTTAAAGTTGTTAAAATTAGCTTCCAGCGTTCACTGTGGCATTTTCTGTTCTGTCTTCTAACTTGAACTATGTAACAAAAGTATGCCTGGTATACAGATGCACTGAATTCTTAATTTATTTGTGTGTTACAAAATGTGGTTGCTTTTATTTATTTATTTTTTGGGGATTATTGCATCTCAAGAAAAAGAATACTGTCTTTGCAAAACCAAATGAAAGAATAACATATAGTGCAAAGCTGTATAGTTTCTTTATAAGTATCTTGGCTTCTCACCAGTCCTGTTATTACTCAGTGTTTAATCTGTGTATGTGCTCTAATTCCAGAGCCCACCAGCACAGACCTGAGTAGATGAAGTCGATGATTCCTAACAGGTTGTGGGCAGGAATTAAAAGCCAGTGAGGCTGCTGGGGTTTAATGCTCTCTGCTCATTTAACTCAGTGTCCCTCCTGTGCAGAACTCAATGTCCCGCTTTGGCCCCTATTTTGTAAATTTGCATTTGCCCTTTGCTTCGACTGTTCAGTTTTTGTTTCTCGTTTCGACCGCAGATTTGCTGTGGACGAGACATGAACATGCTCACAGTAATTACTCAGTGCTCACGATGATTTAAATGTCTTACTTCTCGCAATGACTAATGGGTCGAGTCACCAAAATTACAAACACATATTTTTTCACTTAGCCCTGCTGGTGTTCGGCAGATAGCTTTGGTTAAATGACCGGGTTCGAGATTTCTTACACAATTGCAGTAGCGGTGAAAGGAATTTCATTTGTTTTGCTCATGGTATTAAAAGATTAATGTAATATAAACAAAACTTAAAAGTAGAAATCTCAATGCCCCTGTTATTACTCCACATTTTCAACAGTCTTCATGGGTTTTTGTTAAGGAGAAAGTAGGTCTTGTAAAAACTCTTCACAGTGAGGTTTTTGGATTATTCAGAGGAACTGGAGCCTTATCTCTAAAACAGTGTTGATTTCTGCAAAAGCATTTCTTTCTATTTATTTTCATATTTATCTGTTTTAGAAATTGAAATTAATTAAAATTAATCCCAAAGTTACCATCGCTATATGATAACTTTTTTTTTTTCTTGTCTTTGTAATTTTGGTGAATCGTCCCTTTAATGTATTGTTCTTGCTTTAAGGAATGTGTAAAGATACTGTTGTACATTTCTGATAAGTCATCAAGTTTTTTTGTACCTCACTTACTGTGAAATGTTACCAAAGACTTCAGAGGAACAAGGCTCATTTCAGAAACATAGGTGCTATCCACTTCTCTCTCTTTTTCATACACACACACACACACACACACTCACACACGTTGTTATAATAGGGTTTCTGGTTTCGGTCCAACCGGGCTGGTTTCCCAGAATTGGTGTGGTCCTGATAATATATCCATGAATGTGCATGAGTGTGTGTGGACGTGCACATCTTAAGTGTGTGTGTGCGTGCGTGTGTGTGTGTCCTGATAAAAGCCATATTTATTATATGAATAGCAGATCTCCTCTGGTGGTGTTTTTGGGGCCAGCGTCTGATCCATCGTGATATGAAGACTTTGGCAAACAGAAGGAGAAGAGACGGAAAAGAGGGTAAACATGAGGAGGATGAGATGAAAAAAGTCAGGGACAGATGGAAAGAAAGGGAAGAAAGGAAAAGATGGAGAACCACTGTCTCAGTTAGGAATGAAATACAGACACGAGAATCAAAATGAGGGCAAACTGTTCTTTTTCTTATTGGAGAAAGTGAGAACACAGGATGGTGTAGTCAGTCACTCATATATGACTTTTCATTCCACATATGTAATCATTTCTCCGTGTCAGAGTCTGTGCCTGAAGTATAATTTTGATGACAGTAATGTAGCAGACACACAGGAAAAAGTGTGTGTGTAAGTGTATCTCCATCACCCGTCCTTAGACACTTATATTCATGCATGCATGTGTGGGCTTATATGTGCGTGTACGTTTACGCAAACTCTGCAACCCTGGTTTTGCTTTGGTGAGAAATGACTCAGCGTAGGTGTAGGAAATTTTCTTCATTTGTGTTTTTTTTTTTCTAAATCCAACTGTGCAGGTAAAAACATTCAAATTAAAAATGTTCCTTTTAAAATAAATAAATGCCACCATCTCCGCAGACACTTGACATCAGGTGTGCTCATCCATTAATAGTCCAGACATCACAAGCCAAAGGAACAGGGCCAAAGAGCATTGTTCTCTTTTCTAGTCTTTTTCTTTTCCATGCCTGTTTCCTCTTTTGTCCTCTCTGTCTCATCCCCTGCTTACCTCTTCATCCCTCCATCCTTTGGCTTAATGTCAGATGAAGGGGGATTAGCTTTGGTACAGGGAGACGTGACCAGTGTTTTAGTGTGGGTGTGTGTGTGTGTGTGTGTGTGTGTTGGCATATATGCATGTACTGACCAAAAGCCTGGGAGCCATGACATAAAAACCGCTTTACTCTAGTCTTTAGTTTTGCTGTTTTAACAGGTAGTATAAGTTAAGCTTGTGTGGTGGAGTCAGGCAGAAACAGTGTAGGCAACAGTGTTTGGAACATATTGAGCGTGCAGATGTACGGAGGAAGTGTTTTAAGACGGTTCCTCATTTCTGCAGTGAACACTTTTGCACAACTTTGTAGGTGACACAAATTCAAGCCGATCACAGCAGCTATTCTCTTTGAAGGAAGAAACGTATCAACTTTTTAACTTTAAAGCCTGCAGGGGGTTACACTTACACCAAAATAATACTTTTTATTTAAACTCCCACATTTCTGCTCACATTGCAGATATAAGTTAATCTCCCTGAAATTGTTTGGTCTTTTTCTGCAAAATGTTCCAAATGCATTTTGATTTTGTGCCCACTTTCATGTTAAATTGGACACCTTGGCCTACCACCTTGCCATTTTTTTTTTTTTTTTTTTTTTGGAGTTGGAAAGGTGAAAAATGCTCTGATACACTATAGGGACTATCTCTAAATGATCTATGTTCACCCATCATTTATTTAATTCCATATAGATTTAGGTTGTCAGAATAAACCATCATATCACCTTTGTCTAGTGTTTAATTTCCTGAACGTCTTCAATGTGTCTGTTCAGGTCAGAGTGGCAGGTTCCAGGTTCCCACAGTAGCCTGCCTTTCTTGGCTACCCTCTGGGAATCTCTTAATGAGCTCAACATCTGTGTGTGTATGAACACTCAAGTGTGTGCCTACCCTTGTGTGTGTGTGACAATATGAGCAATGAGGCATGAAGTTCTTGAAAGGCTGGTTTGATGTGCTGTGATTGCATTGTGCGAGTGTGTAGGAGGGGAGAGAGGTGAGTGCATGTCTACGAAAGATGTGGGTGTGTGTGTTCTGACATGCTCATGTTCAGCTGTGCTCCGCTCCCAGTTTTCAGTAATTAGAGATTCTGTAACTCCAGGCTGAGTTGCGGCATCCTGCAGTCGGAGCGATGCGACCGCCGTGACCATCTGCGCGTGACGCGGATTCACCACGAACACACACGATAATCACACATTACATTCACATGTAAATCAGCTTTCATTTTGGCAACTAAAAAAAAAAAAAGTGTGACGCAATATTGATTGATGACCTTTTGAAAATGAAGCATTTACTAAATAAAAGTTAACCTTTGTAATCAAGACGTGAGAAAACTTGCTACAATTACTTTTTCAACAAATGTAAAATGCATCATGACATTTAGGCTCTTGGAAGTTTTTGAAGTTTATTTGTGGAGCATCTCTATAACAGAGCAGACAGAATTAAAGTGATAGTCCACCCAAAATCAATTCGATTGATTTTTGTTGGAGGAGGGAGATTGCGGTAAGCTTGATTTGATGTCCATTAGATTAGATTTGATGTTCAAGTATTATAACCAACGTCTTCCCTGTCCACCCACATCCTCATTTTGTTCTAAGTAGTGATATTTTCATATTCAGGTGTTGGTTTATGGTTTAACACTTAATCTCAGTCCAAATGCTCATCTCTGTCGAGCTTGTTGCAGAACATATGCCGGTTTGTATCTTTTCGAGCATATACAAGTTCCTATTTTCAGGAATTTAACATGAGGAGGTTTTAATAGAATTTTTTTTTTTTGTTGTGCAACTGAATCGATTGTCAAAGCAACCTGAGGGTATTCAGACCCTCTCATTAAAAAAAAAAAAAAACAATTAAATAATTTGTGGTCAGAGGTCACCAATTGCAGCAGTGCCTTGTTATTTGCTGATTTATTTATTTATCTATTTTAAATTTGGATCCTCATCAGCGATTGCAGCAGCTAAATTATATTGCTTTATAATGAAAGGTGCCTTATTTGTGTAATTGCATGATTTTTTTTAAATTGCTTTTTGTGACTGCAGTTGGACGTTCGTTTGTGTGTGTGTGTGTTTGTGCATATGGCTTTTTTTTGTGTGTATGCTTGTCTGATGTGTTTGCCGCAGATTAACAGTAGGTAGGTGTATTAAACTGGCTCGATACACAAGGCGAAGGGAGGATTATTATGACAGGCTTATCTGTCCGCTGGTTCTCTATGCTCCACTGACACAGTTCTCTTGTCTACAACTTACCGACACGCACATCCACGTACTGCGTGTGAAGTCAACTCGTAGGCATTAAAGGCAGACACACACACACACACAAGGACAAGCACAAGCTCTATCAACATGAACATAGACAACAGTAGTGTACATAAGCACATAATAGGAGTTGTAGGTGGCATAATGAGCATATGCAACCACTTGATGCATGAGGACACAGACACTCATACACAAACATAATAGACATAGAAACACTTAGAGGAACACACACACACACACACACTCACAGATGTCACACATAAATCAAATAGAAGCACATTCAACCAGTAGAGCATGCACGTGCTCACTTACACACACACACCAAGCAGTGTATTAAGACAAAAACACGGTTTAATACACCACTTCCATGAACAAACAAAACACACACGCCCCCCCGACAGAGCTGATAAGACTTAATTGCCTTAGCTCCTTATTATCAAGCACACAGCAGAGTCATAAAATGTGAAATTAAATCCTTTTACAGTCGTTACAAGAATATAAAACACCTTATTTAGTGCCTAAGCATTAAATACCGGAATAAAACACAGACACGGTTTGCACAACAGGATCTAGATACAGTGTAGGTTACATTAAAAAGTAATATTTCCTGTTGTGTCCTTTAACTTAAATGTCTTGTCTTTGTTTTATGAGTCTATTACACTATGATAAGACATTTTCTCATCATCACTTTTTAAATGCTTTGCCTGCACAAGAACACAGTGGTCTTACTGTACTTCAGACCTAAGTGACAAAGTGTTTAGAGTCTTTCCGTCATTTGCGACTAAAAAGAAAAGAAACTATAAGAAAACCTGCTTTGGTCAAATGCAATTATACTGTAATCTGTGTTTAATGAACTTCATTGTCATCATCTTTTATAATGAAACGATCATGAGCCAAGAGCTTTATACCCAAATTCACATATCCAAAGGTCAAGCCATGGTGCTAAGAAATGAATAAATATGAATGTCAAACAAATTGGTAGCTTCTTTCTTTTAAGATGTCGTTGATGAAAAGCTGACTCATGTTGGAAGAAAAAAAAAGCAAATGTCAGCCAGCAGGTCAGATATTAAAAACTGTAATTGTGATTCAGTTAGAAGTTAAGAAACTGATGATAAAAAGTAGATAAATGTTCATCTGGGCCAGTTTACTGTGATAAACCCCTCACATTATTCGGCCACATACTTCTACATCATTGTCATCGTTACTCAAAATCAGGTGGTGGTGGAGGAGGTGGGGGCTGGATGTTGGCAGCGCGAGCGGCAGGCAGCGCTCGCAGGTGCAGCTAATTGGGTTCATTAAACGCATGCTGATGAGTGAATGGTTTCAGCGAGGGAAAGAGAGGGAGCCGTAACCAGGAGGTTCAGGAGGCCTCTTTAATTTTAAATACAGGGAAGCAAGAGAATGTATGAAAAGGTATATATAAGGAGGCAAGGTTTTGGTGACAACATTAATGATGGAAGAAAGAGGAGAGAGAATGAAGTCTTATTCCTGACTGACTTTTTGTTCTAAATAAGTAAGTGAATACAGCGTTGGAGGCCGAGTGCAACATCTTAGCAAGGAGGCAGTTAGGTTGGGACACAGTGTTTCTGTGTCTACAGATATCAGCCTGCAGTGTTTGGACAGTAGCTTCTGTCACAAGCTACAATCTCAATGGTGGATCGTAACGATATCTGAAGTTATAACGATTAAAGCGGCGATGGTGGAAAACACACAGAGTATATTTTAGCAGCAGTGCGATGGCTTATTTGGTAAAAGCAAACACCAATAACACTTTCTGAGATGTGGAAATAAGCCTTTTCTTTCCATATTGAGGTTTATTGCATATTTTCCCATTATGGAGTTGCATGTAGCCATTTGCACTGATTCATGAGGCACCAGGGGCTACAGCCCTGAAAATGTTCTTTTAGCACACTAAAAAAAAAAGTAGCCTAAAATGATGAAAATGCAATGCAACCTTTAGTATAAAAGTGGCTCCACTTGTCCGGGATGCAGTATTGATGAAGTGGCTCCTCTTTCCTCCCTTTGATAAATGCTCTGATGTTCAACCTGCCTCACTCACAGGACACATTATTTAAATCATATGTGTTTTTGTGTTTAAAGGAGCTCGAGGCTAAATCCTAGTTATAACAGAGAGTCAAGGCAAAGATAAATGGCCAGTAATTTTGCACGCCAGGCAAAGCTGAAGGAGGTACTATATGTGTCTATGTACTGTCTGACCCTGCGGGTTTAACTTGTCTGTTTTAGCTCGGCCAGTGTATCATCATGATTTATAAAGGTCTTACACTGTGCATAATTTAGCTGAATAGAAGAAGTGTTTAACTGATATTGACATTATAACTGATAGTCTGGCCTACTTCTGCAGTATATTGATTAATAGGACTGTACATACGGTATGTGTGTGTCTAATAGACTGTTAACATAAGTGGCTGATTGATTAATTACTCCACTGTTCATTAATCCACCAGCCAACTTTATTTACACATGTTCTATCTCCATCTATTTCTACTTTTGTGGAAGATATTTTTTTGTCTACATACCTGCAGCATATTTTGTACGTGCATTTTTGAGGATTCCTGCATTGTTTGCCTGTTTGTGTGTGTGTGTGTGTGTGTGTGTGGGTGTGCGGGCATCCAGGGTTGTGTTACTCATTCCCTGCAGAAGAAATAGGCATTGGAAATGTCAAGTAGCCTCCGATGGCCCATTAATCCCTGTGCTTCACTGGCGGTGGTCTGCAGAGATATTTAGCATGTTACGTGACAGGATAGCCTGATGCTCACACACACACACACACACACACTGAAGCATCTCAGACAAGGACAAACATTCAGACAAGGACTCCTTCTCCGCTTCTCTCTCTTTTATCTCTCTCATTCTCCATAAAGCTGTGTACAGTTTTGTTTTACGGTAAATGCATCAGAGGAGTCAGATTATATGGAGTGTGGGATTCCCTGATGCATAAATTTCCAAAATCCAGCCAAGCCTGAAGGGTATCCACTCCATTCAGTGTAACGATGTAGCTTTTAATGGAAATGCGCCACTGGCTGTCAAAACTTATTTTGTTTCTGCGTTTCACCTTACACAATTTCAAATATTCTCTTGGCAGGAAGGAACATACTGCACGATCATCATCTGCTTTGATCAGGAGTTGTAGTTGCACTACTGTTGGTTAAAATGTGACTAAGGAATGAATCAGGAGCGACCTGCGAATTAAGAAATAGTGAATAAGAAGTTCCTGATTAGCTCAAGCACTAAACAGTAGGTAATGGTGAGTTGTTACTTACTATTTTGAATGAATCATAATGTGTCACTTTACCTGGGTGGCCACAAAACAGGTGAGTAATTATTACATAATTCGTTATGAATTTGTCGTAACTAGTTTGTCTGATTCATAGTCAAACAAGTAACAACTTATGAAGAAAGTGGTCGTTATTCACACTCACAGATATTTATGTAATAATCAACACCTAATGATTCAATCATCTATTAGCTGCTTAATAGTACTCTATAGTAGTCACATCACGATCAGGTTGTTGCTGATTTGTTCTTCACTTGTTCCTTAGTAACTCCTGAAATTTTTGGGTCACACACCTTATTTTTTATTCCAGTTCACATCTACAACCAGGAAAAACCCTGCCGCTAATACTACAAGGGTTGAGCCTACTTTATTCATTTATATGCACAGAAAAGACAAAACAGATGAAGCCTCAAAGCAGCTGAGAAAAAAATGAAAAAGGCTCAAATAAGAAAAATGTTGCAATAAGATCCATTTTCTTTGCAGTGTAGAAAACAAATTTATGACAGAGACTGAATGCACGTAAGACGTTGATCTCCTGCCACTGACAGCAGCGCTATATTCTCTCCACCTCCCAAACCAGGTTTACAGTAAGCAGTGCAGTCTCGGCCGACTGCAATATTTCTGCAACATCAGTTCACTGGGAGCAACTGAAATACATATAGTTGATGTGGCCACAAACTCTTTATCTCCCACAATGACATACAAACATTTGTAGGTTTGAATGACCAACCAACAACAGCTTATTCAATTCATTGTGCTTAACTGGCATTAAGACATGAGTTCTGAAACATAAAGGAATAATTACAGTGAACATTTTTTTTTACAGTATGGACATACAGTATAAATATGTGTGTGTGTATGTGTGTTTGTGTGTGATTATAGGTAATGAAACACAGCATATGTTGAATACCTATCAAAGTATAATAAAGGCGTGTATTCGACTTGTCTTGTTGAATTACTGAGCTAAAAAGCAAAATTATGCATAAAGAAGTGACGACACTGCACCATCTCTTCATGCGCTCTAATTATTCTGAAAATTTATTCTTCAATTCCTTTTTTTCCTCTTTTGGGGCTCAGTGGAAACAGGTCAGTGACCTATTTTGCATTCAGTCTAACATTTCTTTAAACTTTATTTATCCAGGGAAGGTCTTCTCTGACACAGCCCTACTTCACATTCACACACTTTATAAAACATTTTTTATATTTACAACAGAAAGATAATGTTATATACACTGACGCAGTTTGGGTTCAATTGTCTTGTTTTTGTCTGTGCTAGTTTTTTTTGTTGTTGTTTTTTTTTTTTTTTTTTTGTCAATTCAAGAGATGAAGTGATCCTCTTCTCAAAGGCCTCCCTCGTTCACATTTAGGTCACTGCTCCCCAAAATTGATAAAAACTTAAAAACTTTCTAAAACTTTAAAAACACCATGGCAGCACTCGTGATTATATACAGTAAAGAAATAGGTGTACATCAACAACCTCGAGGTGAATAAGCTTAGCACTGCAGGTGAATGCTGACTTCTAAAGGAACTTGTCAGCTCAACACCCCAAGATTATCAACCGTCAGCTGTGAACTCAACTGAGCTGTGAACTCTGGGATAGGAGCAGTAGCTGACACTGAACTCTTTCTGAGAATTTATATTGAACTTTCTGGGGTTCACCGTCACAAGAAAGTGTTGCAGAAACTGATTATGGTTGTCTTGCATCTCTCAGAGTGTGAAATTTTCTCCTCTAGGGTCCTCGTCAAAAAAGCAAATGACACAGTCACAATGTACCTGTGGACAATTTACACTCTCTTGTCCATCTGATATGTTATACATATCTATAGAGCGAGCAAGATAAGATAAGATCAGATATACCTTTATTCATCCCACAGTGGGGAATTTCACATTGCACAGCAGCAAAAGTTAAATAGTAAAAAAGAACAATTTAAACAGGCTTAAAAAAAGATATTAACAAATTTACATGAGATTATTTACAATTTGCAAATATGAATGATCTATGTAAGTGTAAGTATATACACTATGGACTGGAATTGAGTGTATATACTGGTTACATATTTCATTCATATTTGCAAATTGTAACAGAAGGGTCATGGGTCAAACAGAAGGGTCAAGAGAGGGAGAAAGTCCACATGTGACGGCCGAGGATTCAAACGTGTGTTCGTCTTTCTGTCCAGCAGCGCCGCCAACTCTTGAGTCCCTGTACCAGCTGAAAATATCAATGTTGTCCTTGAAGAATGATTTGCATTCATTGCAAATAAAATCTTAAATTTCTGCTGAGAAAAGTAAAACATACTGTCACATTTTTATTCAGCACAGCAGCTAGGGCTTTGGACAAGTGGGCATCCTTCATTCCTTCATGTTCTGCTCTTATTGTATTTTTATGACAGATGATTTCTATTTTATTTGTTGAATACACAATTTTATGCATCATAAATTCTCTTAGGGGCAAAAAAAGACACATACTGTATGCTCAAGAGAACCAAACAGGAAGGGAGGGATAAGAAGAATAATGTAAATGAACATTGACAGTAATATGAATTACTTTTTTTTTTCTTTGGACCAAGCCCAAACTGTTGCTGCATAATAGGAAAGATTGATATTGTTTTGTTGCGTCCCAACCCCCGAGACAAACGAACTGGGCAGCAACTGCTAGTGTTCATATTCCAATTATTTACCAGCTAATTATTCATTCCCCTCCGGCTTGTAGTGCAGTCTGATTGGCACAAAATAAACACATACTGTAAATAAAGATGGTGAAATAGTTCTTGCGAGCAGTCACACTCAGCTAAGAGAGATGTATTGCGTGTCAGTCCAAACGCTGGTGTCAGGCTGTTATGCTGCTATTTCACTCCCTGCACCTTCAGGCGCTCCGAATGAAAGCACCCACTTACATTCACTTAGTGTGTATTACATTTTACAGTATATTTTCTTATTCTTACAGTCAAGACCTTAGGGTAAAGAATTTTTTTTGGGCAAATTTTCCTACTGAGAGGAATAAGTAATCATATCTTGGTGGTTTTCTTTGTGTGGAGGCGAGAGGGAGAAGACGGGCGTGCGTTAGTGCCGGAAAGAGACTCCCGGGTATGTAGAGATGAGACGAGGGGTGGAAAAGACAAGTTATGTCTGAGTAAGAGCGAGACAGAAAGAATGAGACTTATAAATGAACTGCGAACTGAGAGTGTGAGCGTCAAGTATATCTACATCCAGCAAGTACACTGCTGATTCAGCCGGGATGATCAAACATGCACAGTTTCTCTGTCTTTATCGCTTCTGTCTTTTCATCTCTAACTCTCCCCGATCACCCCCTTCCCTTTCTTTCCCTCTCCTCTTTTTCTTATCTGCTCTATCCTTGTTTTTTTTTTGGATGCAAAGCTTAATATAGGACGCGAGACAGCATCCTTCAGATTTCAGATTTATGTCCTGCAGGGCAAAAGTTCTCTGCAGAAACTCCAGAGGCCTTATGCTTATATTTTGTCTTTGATCCAATCAGAATTCTTGTACTTTATCTAATTATCTGTCTCGCTGTAACTATCTTGGATGTGGAAGTATATTAACATGGAAGACAGAAAACCTTAGCAACATTTGACTTTTTCTCTCCTTTGAACAACAGTTTTGTTGGTGATCTATGTATCGTCCATGTCTCTTCGACTGATTTATGACGCTTTTGATCTTGAAATATCTCACCAACACTTGGATTGCCTTGAAATTTGGTACAGACATTCATGGTCTCCAGAGGATGAACTCAAATGACTTTTCCTGTAGCACCACCAGCAGGTTGACATTTTTCTTTCATAGTGGTATGTCTCCCTGAAATTCATTTACAGATATTTAAGGTCCCTAGAGGATAAATCCATAAATTACAAACCACTTTGCTGATTTGAATCATTTCATTTGGCTCAAAGATTTGTAGTCCCCCGATTGTGCATCTTGCTCACGTTTTTCTTTGCTAAGTGATCGCATCACTTTTCAAATGTATTTCAGATCACACAATCTACTGACCTACTCATCTGATCTCACCTCTAGCGCCACCAGCAGGTTCAGTATCAGCTGTGCACTTTTGAGATTCTGTGTTTGTATACATACTTGAACACCTCTATCCTGCTGTTCTTGGTGATTCCTGACTTTGCATCTGGCCCCATCATCAAGCCAGATTTTCAATTTTTCCAAAACTTTGAGTTATGATCAAATGCCTGCAAAACTAAATACATTCCCATCAGCTTCAGTTGTACTTTAGTGCTAATTAGCAAATGCTAGCATGCTAACATTATGACTAACATGGCAAGCAAAATATACACTGATGTTCAAATTGAAAGTAAAGCTTCACAGAGCTGCTTGTGCGACCGTAGATTCTTGTTCTTGTTATAACTTCTGCCCCATTATGTGTGTCATTTTCTGACTCTTCCACTTTTTCTTTGATCCAGCTTTTCCTTCCTTCTCTTCCCTCACATGTATTTTTCATTCATTCTTTTATCCACAACTCTTTCAACACCATTTTTTTCCCCATTCCTTCTTTCCTCCTCTATCCATTTCTGTTTCCTCCTTTTGTCCTCTCCTATCTTCTTCTCTTCTCTTCCTCACCCTTTACCTCTCTCTCCCTCCCCTCCCATTGTTACACTCCGGCTCCTCAACGCCTTTCATCCTCTGTCCCTCCATCCCTCTGTGCTCTGCCACCGCCCTCTTTCTTCTGTCCTCTAATCATCTCTCGTTTTTTAATTTCCCCGGCAGACAGCTCCAGTGCTGGTCCATTTAGTCACAGGCTTTTAATTAGGAGAAAGCAGATTAGGAAGGCCACTCTCTACCCTGCTAATGGTATACACATGCACACACACACACACACACACACACACGCACACACAGCCGCCTATATGCACACACAGAAACATAAGGCCAGTGTTATTTATTCAGAAATGCCATTTCATGGTTTCATGTTTTATGTGAACAAACACATTTATGCACATATCCTGGCACCTAACAGACGTAAATCAGTGCATTCGAAATGCGATTGTATTGTTTTGAAATACACCCACATGCACACACTTTGTCAAACAGTGACCAAAGGGAATATGCTATTCTTGTGGGAAACATTTGCTGGCTAGAGTAATGTCATGTAATTAATATGTGAACTGCTCTCACCTCCTTGTTGTTGTTGCCTCGTTGATCTTATTGCACGCAACCATATTAGTGTGAGATTTTCTTAATGCTTTTCGGTGTAAATGTGACTGTTTCCCCTTATGATGTCATCTGAATAATTTATGCAAATGCAGATCCATCGCAGTGAACCACGGATTTGCATTCACAGTCGTAGAGATTTCTCTAACGGTAGGTCGGAGCCGTCAGAGCTCTCCTGACATGGCTGTTGAGTCATTCAGCAGCTTTAGATGATGTATAACAAAGTCTAACTGATCTTGTTTAAGCAGTAATTTGAGAGCGGCAATATGGGAGATTGACAAGAGGAGTAACAACAACAGTTATTCCTATTCCAGTATCATATTCAAGTGGAGGCTTAAAGTAATCCTACTTAATCAGGAAGAAAGACAGGGCTGAAAAGAAGGAATTATGACTCATGGAAAATGGTCTTTAATTGGTGCGTGGGAGGAACAAGGCCAATCACAGCTGTTATAACCTCCACGTTTAAGTGAAACTGATTTCTAATGCGCAGCTAAAGTGCGAACAGAAGCTGTCATGTAGTGTGAACGTATGGCTCGTGATAGATTGTTGACTGCAGTTTCACAGTTTGAAAAGGTGGGAGGAAATCTTTCTTTGCATCCTCAGAGGTTCATACAAAGAGAAAAAAAGTCCATTCTTACATATGTAGTCGAAGTCAAGCAGATATGGCTGGGCTTGTCCACATTCCCGCTGCACAGTTACAGGATAACTCAAAATACATTTAATCCAACTTGCACCAAAGGAGATTATCATTGCTGACAAGAAAGTTCACTCTCTATCCAATCTAATTCTGCATTTCTGCTGCTGCCGAAGATTAGCGATAAAGCCTTATTTTGATAAGATTGAATGTTGCTTCGTCCCAGCACCTGACAGAATGCAAACATAGCTCTCCGGGGAGGAAATGTTTGTGTAAGACTGCGTGTATGTGTGTGTGAGCGAGGCTTTTTAACATCCAGAGTTGGTCATCAAACTCTTGTTAACTTCCAGTTTTCCAGCAGAGTGCTCGTGTCTTAGTGTTTGCACAGGTCAAATTAGAATGCCTTCAGCATAATAAGTGCTTTCTTTGTTTATACGTATTCAGCGCACACATGCAAACATTAAGTCCACGCGCATTATCGGTGTGTGTTATTCCTCCTAATGGTTGAGTGAATAAACATGAATTTGTCCTTTCTTGTTTCCTGCCCAGCAGGCTGCCACTGTGCTACGCAACATCAGCAGCTGTTCTCTCTGCAATAGGACAACAAAGCCAGACTTGTTTGTGACATGCATCATGTGGTGACTTTCCAGTATGTGAGACAATTGCACACTTCTTTTTTGAAAATAGAAAATGTTGAAGCTGAGCAGGGCAGTGTGCTTATCATTCTCGAACCTCCTTATTTTGATTAACCAGTTGTTTCTAACACTTACTTTTACTCAAGTTTTACTCAGAGTTGCACTTGGCACTTTTCTCATTTCAGTTGGTTTCTCATGTTCTAACCTTTCTTTCTGTTCCCTGAAAACACCCACACGCACACCTGCAAATGCTAAATTGGTGCTACTGTTGATCATACCACAGACTGTGATTCACACTGTGTGAGTGGCTGGCATTTTAACAGTACACAAGAAACATCAGTTATGTCGTTTGCTCATTAAATGATGACCTGGTGATGCCAATAATACCACACGGGGTGGCTCGTGTTTCAGCACTAAGCTGGCCACGACTCATTTTCCCCTCGGTTGATTTATACTTAATAGTGATTCTCAAACATCGCTCAGTGGTTAAATCAGAGAATAAAACATGATTGCTTCAAGCTTTGATGGAGACAATGGTGTAATTAACTTACATGCCAAGTTGACTTTTTAGTGAAGTGTAGTAATTTGTTACGAGAACATTGCCATTTTCTTGTTCATAAGTGTTGACCAGACATAATATCTGTCTTTCTCTGCAGCGACATATTAAATTCACCCTTCTCCTCTACCTCTTCTCCCTTCTCTCTCTTTCTCTGCTCATTCGAAGCTAATTAAGTGGTCCCACAGAGTAAGTTAGTGATGCGTTAATTCGAGTCGGAGGGAAAGCGTACGTCTGGCTTCTGGCTCGTAGGTGTTTGCGCTCTCCGAGTGTGTATGCGTTTGTTTCTGTCAGCGTGCATGTATGCGCATCTGTAGCGTGTGTGTGCACATGCCTGGGTGTCTGCCTGCTGATATGCCCTTTGAAGCCAATAAAAGAGCAGCTATTACTAAAGCAGGGGTGGACCCATCCTGTTTTCATACACACACACACACGCACGCACACAGACCCAGATATTAATTCCAGCTGCACTGGTTCTGTCCAAACTAAAGTAATTCTCTCCAGGGCTGTTCTTTCCTTGCATCTTTCTTCCAGCCTTGAAGCCAGGCACAGCGTATCATTGAGGAGCAGGCTACCCCGTGTATTTCTGAGTGCATGTGTACTTTTGTACTTATTCAAATTCAGTGTCCTTTTAATGAGTGCTGTTAGGGAGTATAAATATATAATTCTGCTGTCAAAATAAACTGCCAGTGACTTAGTGAAGTCTGTTCTGTGCTGCAAATCCTTTTGAGAGAAAGCTAGTGAAAAGAGTCCAAACCCCTCCACATTTCCATAGCATGTGGTCCAATTTGTGAGATGTAAAGATGTTTGAAACACATACAAACGGACATTTAACATAATGATAATGCAAAGAAATGTTCTTCTCCATAGACTCTGGATTGGTGGCCTCAGAAAGCCAGACCACATCTTGTAAATTTAGATTATGAGATTTGATTTGCCAGAGGACAATCGTCTATTAATATTATATTAGTGTCTGTTTCTTTCAAAGAAAATAGTTTAATTTAAGTCTGTGGATTATCAAGTTTCCAGAAGAGCTGCCATGTTTTTATATTTCTTTGAATCATAAGCAAAGACAGGCGGGAGCCAGGCAAGTTCATCCAGTCGGTGTAGAAAGGTTTCAATTTAATGTCTCTGCGATGGAGAGAGCTGTCAAACTTCTATTGTACAACCTTTAAATGACATCGGTCTTAAATTCATCCATGACCTCGATAGACCACAATAAGAGGAGCAAAATTGGCTTCATCAGACTACACACACACACACACACACACACACACACACACACACACAGGTCTGCACTGCTCTACCATCTCCTTATGAGAAGCTGAGAATGTCAATGGCTAATCTGACCCTCCTTTATGCAGTGATTTCAATTTTATATTCATCTTTTTCACATCCTGAAATTGCCATCAAAAAAATTTCACCTGCTTGCAACTGGTCGTTCTGTTTCATTGTGTTTCCTATTTTGTGTGTGTTCAGTGTTGGTGTGTATATAGTCACGTCTGAGAAAAGCAGGTTGTGGAGCAGCAGCAGAGGAAGGTTCGTCGAAGAAGCTCATTAAGCTACAGTTCACTCCAAAGCCGAGACAAACACTCTCCCTGTCTCTTCATCTCCGTCTCTCCATCAGCTACAGCACTGCCTTCATCAACCACTTACCTTCAGCCTCAGTCAGTCAGTCCGTCTCTCTCTGCACACTCACATACACACACACATACACTCCAATACACACAAACAGTCAAATTTTATACTTTCAAGTTGTCAACCTTGAAATCTGTCATGCAATTTTAAAAACAGTTTGTAAAGATGCGCACAGAGTTCATTAATATTCAAATACAAATGCCACTAATGATACCAAAACGTGCGCACACACACACACACACACACAGTTTATGTTTTCTCTTCTCCTCAAGTGTCTTCTTGTGAGGCAAGAATGCGAAGTTTCTAAAGTGCTGAGCTGTCTGTGAATGTGAGAATGTTGCCTTCGACTCGGCAGGAAGGTCAGGAACAAGAAAACAGTCAAGGCTTTCTCTTTAGCTTTATCAAACTGAGACATTTGTCCTTAGGTGCATTCTCATGCAGTTACACAATTGTAAAGACCTATGGAGGAAATTCACGGCTAAAGGCAGAGCCTGTGGCCCAAGACTCTCTTAGCTGAATCTTGTAAATCTCTATGTGTCAGTTTGTGTGTATGAAAGACGGGGAATGATCTGGTGTCGCGTCTCTGCAGGCTGTGAATGTCTGTACAGGTCTCTGCCTTTCATTCATATGCACATGTTCATCTATAGTGCATGCCTGTGTGCACCAGTCATCATTAAGAGACACCCCAATGGATCCATACTGTACCTGCCAATCAAATACACACACACACACACACACACACACACACACTGATATACACAGGTGTGTCTTTGCTCCGCTTCCTCACCACCTGTGTTGAGTTGCTCGTGGCAGCGCTCTATGCTGTTGATATAGCTAATGCTAATGAGCTGCTGCATTAGAAATAACACAGTCCATGCTGATAGGCCTGCCAGTCATTACTCAAGCCCAATAGGCCACATTAAGCTGTAGAGAACCTGATTGCCTATAAAACCTCTCCTGTGTGGAAGAGAGTGGAGCGTGCACGTTAATATTGTGTGTATTATTGTTATGTCATGTGTGATTTTATTATTATTTATTTATTTTTCAGATTAGTATTGAGACAGCATGTGTGCAGTTTTAAGGAAATAATAATTCTGTAACTATGTATTTCACTTGAACTCTGTTTAAAAATGACATCAGTGATTCGAAGGGAGTGAGTGAAAGTGAACAGCCTCACTTCATCTTCAGAACATCTCTTAAATGTGAAAACTAGATCATCTCAGTTTGTGTTGTTAAGATCATTAGTAGTGCAATAACTTGATCGGGTTCATGCTTTCATAAATACACTGTGTGTGTATTTTTCAACTGAGTATTACAGTATATCTGGTGTTATTGTCCTTTTTGTTCCAGAGAACAACTGTGTTTCAGCAGATTTGTGCATGTATGATAGCAACACACTGCAGTTGTGTGTTTACAGTGAGAACAATCAGATAAGGACCACAATTGCCTTTGCTCGTGTGTGTGTGTGTGTGTGTGTGTGTGTGTGTGTGTGTGTTAATTAGTGTTTATAGTGTTGCTCCCCAGCCAGTAAAACTAGAGCAGCAGTAAAACAACCTAATTGCCCTCGCAGCCCCTTGAGATAGAGAGGGACAGAAGGTAAGAGAGGATGGAGTGAGTGAAAGAGGGATGGAGGAAACAACGAATGAAACTAGGGCAATTAGCTAATAGAGGGATGCTTGTTTTAGAGTGGATGGAGAGGGACTGATTTAAAACACTTTTCCTCAAAATATTCATTCAAAGCAACTAAAAGAAAGGAAGATGAGCTGAAACAAGCTGAGAGTTAACCGAAAGTGTGTGACGGTACACAAGTTGTTTTTTAATTGATGCCTACTTCAGACATTTCATCCTAATTGTTCTGCACACTATGGCACATGTTTTCACTTATTTGGGCTAATTAGACTGATCAAATTAAGTCTATGTTTGGTGCATCAATACTGGGAATTGATAAGGTCACCATACCCTTGTACTAAAAAGTAGGTAAGTGTAAATCTGCCCAGTAGAATGAAAAGAGATGATCTCAGTCATGGTCTGTAAACTCACACACAGTTCAGAGGTGAGGTTTTATTAGCTAATAAAACTGAAAACATCAGCACGCGTGTGTAGGTAACATGTGTAGGAGCTTTAATCGAGCATTAATCGTCATTATCATTTGATGAGCATGATTTGGTTTTTGCACACATCATGCATTTGAAGTAAAACTGTGAGAAATATGAGCATATGGAGCAAAAACCACCATCACCTTAGAGGCTTGAGCTTATCCTGCGTTTGTCAAGGAAATATCTCCAGCTTGCACTTAAGTTATTGTACATTTCTCCAGGAGATTGCTGTTCAATTGCTGTCTCATTTCCTTTCATACTTCATCTCTTTGTGCGGGTGCAGGATCACTCAAAATGCCACTTTTGCCAATCTATGTATCACTGAGCGATATAATTAATAGTCTGGGCACAGGCAGCTGGCTCCATCTAGCACTGTTAGACAATGGCAGCAGCCCTCACAGCTGAAACACACAAAAAGAGACATGTGTGTCCATGCGTCCGTCATGGTCCCAATCATCTCTAAATCTTGGATATGTGTGTGTGTGTTTGTTTGTCAGTGTATGGACCCAGGCCTCAGAGGTTCCCCTTGTCATGCATTCTGAAATTTGCCCTGCGGCTGTTCCACTGAACAGCTGCTCTCTCCTCAAAGGCTCTCTCTCGTCTTCTGCTCCCGTTCCTCTCAAGGCAGATCTCTCTGTTTCTGTCTGTTTCTCTCTTCCTATCTCATTTGGTGTCATTCATTGGTTCATGCTCATGTACTTCCCTCTATTTCATGAGGGAATATACATGGACTCGCACCTGGCTACACCTCTCAGACCTCATTACGCCATACAAACTTTCACACACTCTACATTCTCTAGATTCCTGTATTTTATTCATTCTTGCAGAAAAATCAGCCGGGATGAGGACATTTTTCTTCCGTTGTCCATTTCCACCTAATTTATTTTATAAAACCCCTTTGGGTGCAGTCTGTGAACCAGAGAGATGTGGGTTCAAGTAACATGACAAGATACAAGTCAGTCACAAATCTGATGCCTTTGGACATAACCTATCAAATTTCAAAAATACTTGAAACGTCTGACTTAACTTTAACTGAAACTTTAGCCTTTGGACTGAAATAACATGATGAACCTAATCAATATTCAAATTCAAAATGTCTATTATTGCTGTTATCTTCGGTAGATGGACAGCAGTATCCTAATGTTACTGCTGTTCCAAACCCCAATTCATAAACTCCTGTTGTCCACAAATGTTCCAAATAATGGCCTGTAAAAGCGTAACAAAAATGTGATGAGGTAGTGAGCAGTTTAACAATCGAGAACAGCCATCTTAGAGTGTTTTCGCACAGAAAGTGAAGAAAAAGAAAACGCATCTGCGCGAGCTGAAGTTTCAACTTGAGTGCTAAATTGGCACTTATCCCAGGGCTTTATGGATCTACTTCATAAATGTACAGAGACTAGGAGAAAAAGGGAAAAAGAGTGGAGAGAAGTAACAGAGAGAATTAGGGTTTCTGGTGAGATCAGTGAGAGGCTGAGCTGCCACACAAACACACATTTACACAGTGCATTGGCTGCATTGGATTGCACAAAAAAGTCCAGTGGTGTGCAAATATCAAAATGCACAAATTAGCTTTTTATCTTACATTTTACGTACTTTGTCAATATAACTTGTGAAAACACATTTAAGATTGAATTTATAATTAGTTCGTCATCCATTACCTCTCTTCTGTTTCTTCTGTCTTACCCCCGCACCCCTCTACTCCTCCTCCTCACTTTTCAATTAGAGAAGGAATGAAAGTGAATCATGACAATGAGGCTTTTTTTTTTTTTTTCTATTTCTGCTGGCCGAGTAGGTGCAGGCTATTGAATACTGGATGAGAGTGGAGGATACAGCAGGAAAGCAGGCGAAGCTGGTGGCTGCTATGAGATGGAACTGACACGCTCTTCTCTCCTGTGTGGTACGAAACAGAAATGCCCCATTGCTCATTCTCGCGCGTCCCTCCATTTTTCATTATATCTAACACTACACTCTGTCTCTCCTCGTAGCTACCCCCCCCTCTCAAATCTCTTTTACCTGTCCATCTCTCCCTCTAATCTCACTCTCTCTGTTTCTGACAAACTCTTTTCCCATCTACACCCTCCCCCTCCATGGGCTCTTTAGATTTTTAATGAGCCTATATTTAGCTTTGCTGGATAGGAGGAATGTTTCATTTTTACCCTGAACAACACTTCTCCTGTCACCTTGGACATTTTTCCCCCGTCTGCCACATTAGGTTTATGTCTTACCCGTACCTTGTACCACTCCCTCTATCTTTCCAAGAGATTCATTATGACATATTAGATGCATTAGTATAGGAAGCAGGGGCCAAATATGCTTGTATCCAAATAACAACCTGTTTTTTCCATTAGGAAGCTCTCATCCTGTTGTGTGTGTGTGTGTGTATCTACTTGCATAAAATGCCAACATCCATATTTTAAATGTCCAGCAGAGATTTCGCCATCCCTAAAAATGAAGGGTGGCACGCTGCATGATAATGTTTGAAAACCTCCCTCAGCTGAAGCGTCCTTGAGCAAAAGTTTGAGGTTATGGTCCGACTCTTGAAAACATTTTTTGTCGATCATCTGTATACAACAAATCTTGCAGCTTACGTAAAAGAAAAAAAAAACAACCCACAGCCAATGGGAAATGTATTGTTCATTTTCCTAAGAAAATATCATTATATTGTATATTGAATTTTTTTCATCACATCTGTATCACATCTGTATCTCAGTTTGAGGTTTACATCTTGAATGCATCATTCCATGGCCCAATAATCATAGTAACTGGCAGCTAGTATATTCTTTGGTATCACGATTAAGACCATATCTTATAACTTTAGGATGACATTCGGTTCAGGTGCTTCACCATCATTGTTATTAAAAAAAAGGGAACACAGATCCATAAGACATAACTGGGAGACTTCACTTCACTCACTACTGAAATCCACGTTGTGCTGATTTTCCTAACGTGACCTAATTGCTTGGTTAATTGTCCACAGGACTACTTTTCCTTCATGCATTACAGTCACTGCCTCCTGTGACGGCAGTGAAAAGGCCAAAAGACAGTGGAAGGCACCTCTCGCTGCAATCTAATTCAGCTCTGTTGGAGCTGACCTACAGTGCAGCTGAAGTGATTTTCAGAAAATATATTACATTATTTAATATAATGGGATTGTGAAGGCAGCAGTTTGTATGATTTAAATTGATTTTTTGAACGCAATTGGAAACTTTTACTTTCAAGCGGCACACGAGAGGCCAAAAGTGGAAGAGGCAGCAGAAGCCTTTTCTCTTTTTTAACCTTCTTTTTTAAGTTAGATAACGTATCACATGATCTGCTTCATTCAGGCATAAGACCAGAAAACACTCTCGTGATTATTATGCTAATAAAATGCAGAAATCAAAGAACGATATCCTTTAAAAACAGGACCCCCTGGACGTTTACAACAAAGCCCGCATTGCCCCATGACAAAAAGTCATAACCCCGTCACGGAAACTGTTAGCTTAAGGTGCGCAGGTTCCTCTGGCGCACACACATACAGACGAATTGGTGCTGGGTGGAAGCTGAAGTAAAATACAATAGCAGGAAACACACACACACACACACACACACTATAACGAAACCGTGGAAAAGACACAAACAACACAAATGACATGCACACACACACACGCACACACAGGGCTTTTCTCAGCTGGTAAAGCTGTTATCCAGCGCTGGTGGGGGATCAGTGCTGTGCCATTAAACTTTAAGCAGAGCTTGCTGTCAGGAAACAGTTCTTTTATCACCTTTGGGTACTACATGAACACATCTACTTCACATCTGACCATCTTCTCTTTCCTCCGCAGCTCCTCTTCTTCATCCCTCACTCGTCTCAGCTCTGTCACTTCCCCTTCCACCTCAAGTTCACCTCTCCCTTCCTCGCCTCCTTCAGATGCCTGCTCGTGATAACAGGAGAGATGACCTGCGAGGCGCTTTCTGAACAGTGTGTTTCACTGTTGCTGAGGAGGATTTTCTAAATGTTTGGTTTTTTATTTTTCTGTAACCTGATTGTCTATTTCTTACTTTTTCCTTTGTTATTCTTCGCCTCTACTATACACACCTTTTTCTCCATTTCTCACCCTTCTCTCATGTGTTTCATTATTCATGTACCGTCTTCAAATTTCCACATTTTTATATGTTCTTCTAACAAAAGTAATGAGTATTTAAAAAGAAGAATAGACATAGATGTGGGTTGTGCTGTACGTGAAAGCCAGAGTCAAAACAAGAATCAAACTTAATAGATCATTACACATTTGAATTGTAAACTAAAATAATTAACATTTTCATTAAATATATGCGAGGAAAATTAGCCTGCTACTCTCCTGACTAATAACACTTTGCCACTATTCAGCTCACTGTGGTGATCTGAATCTAATCTCCCATATAATTCAATTACATTCAATACCCCTCATTATGTGCCTACTTTTCTTTCCTTTGTTAGATTTTCCGTACTCGCTTTTTCACTGTTATGTCTTTTTCTTTCCTTTTTTTTTTTTTTCTGGCTGGAGTCAACGAGGACAGACTCTGACCTCCTGGCTGTTGGTTGAACATGCATCTACATCCACACACCCACACCCACACACACACACACATGCACACACCTTTAATCAGGAAAGGG
Source organism: Holacanthus passer (assembly GCA_025331565.1). Lineage (NCBI taxonomy): Eukaryota > Metazoa > Chordata > Actinopteri > Pomacanthidae > Holacanthus > Holacanthus passer. The sequence goes on along the minus strand of JAFREQ010000004.1, from coordinate 2,066,763 downwards.
ATGGGTTCCTTTTATAATAGATCATCATACTGCATGACTGTGTGTGTGTGTGTGTGTGTGTGTGTGTGTGTGTGTGTGTGTGTGTGTGTCTGCATGATATGGGCCACACTGTGGGTATGCATGTGCGTATTCCTGTGTGTGAGCATGGGATGGAGGATGATGGCAGGTGATCAGGAAACAGGGAACTCCAGGAAATTCCTCGGGGCATGGGAGAGAGCAGCCGCAGGAATGTGCAGACACGCAAATACATTCAGAAGAATGGCTGTGTGCTCATTCAAACACAAGGTACTTATGCAGATTCACAGCTGGTTGGTTTTCAGCAGGAACCCTTCATATCTTATTTTTTTATTTTGCATGCTCTCATGCAACATTTGTTTTTCCCAAAATGTTTAACACTGTAGAAATGCCAAGTTAATCATCATAGTAAGTAGAACTACAGTCTTAACTTTTAAGACTTTCAGAAGCTTTTGTTTATATCTCATAATCATTGTTTTATTTCTTTTTAAATTATTTAGAAGCTGGATAAAACTGCCCTAACATGAACAAATATATGAACTTAAATGGACATCAAAGATCTTAAGCGGCTACAAACCCCAGTTTCCAAAGCAAATATGGAGAATATTGCTCGTCAGTCAAATTTTCAATGCAAGCGACTTTCAGAGGCAGAAGCACTAGGAATTGAATCAAATTGAATATATTTCCAAGTTATTCCAAGTTGTGTAATACTGTAAATTTTCAGAGGAGTCATTGTCATTACACCCTGACATATAACAGGACCTAAAAGACAAAGAGACAAAAGCTGATCCCTCACTGGCTTCCCACCTGTAAATACAGCCAGTTTGGAGAGCAGTAATGCCATACCAAGCCAGAGGCAGAATTAAACTCTCTGCAGTGGTGGGTGAATTCTTTTTTTCTCTTCCATGAACCCTACTGATTTATTCTCATTTATTGTCACATTTTTAGTTTAGTTTTTATTCCTACTTTATCTTTAGGTGTTGTAGTAACATTACTCCTTTCAAACTACAAATATATAAAGTGACTACTAAAGAATCAGGCTGATGAGGAGCATGTTAAATCTCAATCCAAAAAAAATCTTACCCTATCCATCCAGGCATTGCTTTAGACAGCCTTAGACACTGCAAAAAGCAAATCCCACACATATCAACGCATTAACTAGTCTGCCATTACACGTCCTTATTTTGAATGATAGCGTCTTCATATTTCGTGGCCACATGCTCTCTGTCTGTGCTGTGATCTCATGAAGATCAAATGACCACACTGACAGGTGTAACAGGAATCACGGTGCAGTAACGAAGAGCAGATCGAATGATGTATTGGGATAGAGGAGTGTGAAGGAGGGTTGGGGGGGGGGGCTGAGCTTACCTGCCGCCTGCGAGAGAGAGAGAGAGAGAGGGAGAATACTGATGAGACAGAAACAGACAAATGGTGTGTGAGAAGGAGCGAGAGGAGGGGAGAGACAGGGAGCCAGGAGCAGATGACAGAAAGCAGGGGGAGGTAATGGTGGTGGTGAAAGGGAGATAAATGGTATGAGAAAATTAATATCAAGCATTGTGGTTCCTCAGCTCTGAGAGGAGGGAATAGTAGAGGAGAGGAGCAATGAGAAGAGAGAGAGGGGAGAAAAATGGCTGAAATGTGCATTCCCTCTGTGGTCTTCCACCGCGGTGGAGGAAAGACGTGAAACAAATAAGATGAGAGACACAGATACCTCACTTTCTGTGATATGAAATGATAAAAAAGCAAGTATAAAGGCCAAAATAATAACGTTGATGAAAACTGTAATCACACCCCCAAGATCACATTGGAAGGAAACTTATACCAGCAGGAACACAGAGCAGACACAGAAAACCAACGAAGAAGGAATATTTCAGTGAACACGTGTGTCTGCCATTTGTCTTACATGTTTTCATTTCTGCCCGTACGTACGATGCTGTAATGAGAGAGCATATAGATAGATAGATAGATGTACTTTATTTGTCCCAAACTGGGAAACTCCTTATATTAGTCCTATGATCAATGACAACTATGAATCTTTCCTCCTACTTATTTAATGTGACCTCTTTTGCATAGTGACGGATTCACCACAAAAAAGTTAACTTTCGGGTCTGTGACCTTTAAATAGAACTTGTTTTTTTCACAGCAGAATACAATTCAATACAACACAATTAATTTTGTTCAGCAGAGAGACTGTTGAGTTTACCTGTTTTGCTATCTAGAGCATCTAAAGGATAACAGTTCTATTTGAACTCAGGTATTTTTGTGACATTTTCATTACACACCGTAAAGAAAAAAATAAGAAGAAAAGAGGAACTTTAATCGGATTCAGAGTTTCAGGTTAGTTTAATTGCGTGTCCAAACAGAAAGCAAAGCAAATTTTTGCCTCGCATTACTTGTGCGAGTTTGACCATGGGTTCATTTGTGTGTATTCACCCCAAACAGCCAGAATTGTGTGTGTGTGTGTGTACAGCTCAGCCTCTGACTCAACTCTGTATTGAGAAAGGCCTTTTGACTGCTTGGATATTGCTGCCTTTGAATTGAATTGAACTGAATTGTGTGTAACTAGTTGGCATACAATTGGCCAAGCGTGATCTGTATCAGAAATATGAAAGGAAAAAGCATTGCGATGGTCCTCGCTGTTGAGGAGTTGAATGTGATCATCACCACCACTGGAGTATTTTGTGGGTTAAACACTCTACACCTGAGCAACCTGTCAGTCTGCAAAGAGTACTTTGAGGGACAAGAGAAGAAGGAGATAAAGTGGTGATCCACGAAATGGAAAGAAAGAAGAGTATTAATGGGCACAGACTCTCGCAATAAGAGCAGAGGAGTGTGTGAGAAAATGAGCAGATAGGAGCACGAGAAGATCGACGCCGGCACATAAAAACAGAGACTATGATACATACGACATGTGACGGCGCACATATGTTAGCTCTCTGTCAGCCTCGTCTGAGCGCGAGAGAGAGAAGAGAAAGGTGGCTAAGTGGCAAGGGAGAGAGGCTGATGCAGAGGGAGGCAATTAGTGTGAGAGAGAAGAGAGGTAGTCTGAGAGAGTGAGAGATCGAAAGTGACACTGGGGAAGAAGAGACCGACTGTAAATGAGGGGGGGGGGATTTTTGAGAGACAGAAGAAAGTAGGTAGGTCATGGAACAAACAGTAAACAAGTAAAGAGTGAAGTAATAGAAAACAGCACTGTAGTACTACGAACTGCAGGGCTTAAAAAGTCTCTTAAACCCTCTTAAATAAAACTGATTATACAAGAAATCCTCCAAATTAAACAACAGAATCTGCCATTAGTTAATCACCAAATCAACGCTGAGAAATACTGTTTCATGATGTGACAACGCTGTGGTTAAGGTTTGCTTTAAGCACAAAACCTACTGGGTTTGGTTTATGGAAAGATCATAGTTGGGGTTAAAATCACTACTTTAAAGTTGGAGAAACGTTGTGGTTTAAGTTCAAGAAAAATGTTGGAAACAGGAAATGTTTTGTTGACCTGTCCACCCGCCTCGACCCCCTCCCTGCACCGACTCTGTCACTCTGTAATAAAAACTAAAAACCCCTGGGTTAAGATTTGACCCAGTTTGGGCCAATACTGGGTTAACCCACCACTTCTTCTGACCCAGTGTTATTTTTCTGTCAGCGATGATCAAAACAAACCTCTGTCTTTGCTGTTTTTCTACCCGTGCCCACTGCTGGGTCAAATCTTAACCCAGTGATTTTCAGTATGTTCTGTCACCTTCCTCCTTCTCCTTCATAATTACTAAAGCTGCTCGAGGGCTTTGTCACATGAATGTAAACATATGTTGTTTTCAGGCACTTGCTGAAACGGCTTTCGATCTCTTTTGGGACAGTTTCACATTACAAGATGAATTGAAATAAGATTTATTTGTGGCTGTTCTTTTGGATCACATTAGATTAAGCTATAAGTGTCCCTAATAAACTGGCAACACACTGTATACTGTTATATATGCTTATATAGGAATTGTTCATTGATGATGAAGGCTTGTGCTCTACTGAGTGCACTCTAGCATTACTAAGTATTACACCGCATGTGTCTGTTTAATTCAATCTAAGGCTGTTCACTATTCTCTTGTGTGTGTGAATGTGTTTCTGACTTGTGTGTGTGTGTGTGTTCCATATCTCAAGACGTTCTATTTATTCCGCTTTTATGTGTCGTGTTATTTTGCACATGTGTGTATGCATGCGCTTGAAAGATTGAATATGCATTCATGCATGCGTGTGTGTGAAAGTGTGCATACTGTATGTGTATCCTCCATGCTGCTATATGGCCATCGTGCTGCAACCCTCGAGCCCCTCAGGGTTAACATCTTAGAAAGAGAGGGAGAGAATGATAGAGTGACATAAAAGAGGGTTTTTGAAAAGAGATGCTGCAATAGAAAGAGCTGAAGAAGAGACAGGACAGAGAGAGTATTATAAAGATGAGGGAGTGACTGACATTTGAGGAGTAAGAGTGAGGGAGATGTATCCACACATATAAATAAATAAAGCATCATAAAGCATCAAGATTTGTTTCTCTGAATGTTTGCTTTTCCTGTTTAACACACAATTAATTAAGCCAAGCATTAATAATGTAAAAGCAAGATGATTAAAAATACCCGGTTATAAGTGCAAAAAGGTAGTTTTCTCGGTTTCTGCAAATGTTCTTATTTGACAAACAGACAGACAAAGACATTAGCAAAATGAACAAAAGACAACAGAGAGTAGGGGGAAGATGTACTGTGGAGACCACAGTGCCAGAGGCAAAAAAAACGAACAGCTGAAAATTTTATTGTTGGTGAGAAGAGATGCAATGGGACACAGAGAAACAGAGCGGGTGACAAAAGCATTGACGATCAAAACGACAGAGAGAGATGAAGAGTCATTTACTGGTTGCACTTCGTAATGTTAATGCCAACACCCAGCACCTCAACTGTGTCAGAGGTGTGTGAAAAAGACGAGAGGACGGTGAAGCCGAGTGAGTTTTTTCCGCTGTGTTATTTTGGGTTTCAAATGAATTTGTACTGAAAGCGTATTTATTGTAACAGCAGGTGAAGTCAAAGGATTAATTAATCTTGCGCTCTCGGAATGAGACTGTTTGCAGCACATTGTTTTATGCTCTCTGGCCTCCCTGTTCACCGCTTTAGTTCAACTGTTGTGCTCATAAAGTCAACATGAAAGAAACAATGGCAGAGGCATGATGATTATAGCTAAAACGACAGTAGTGCCATGTTAAACAGAGGATCAGGTTACAAAGACTAGGTTAATAGGGCAGAGGAGAAGATGAGATAGAAGAAATTCAATCTGTTCTCCAAATAATGTCACTGATGCTTGTATGGTAATTTCCACTGTGCGGTAATGTTAGTTTAATTAAATTCTGTGCTCACAAGGCAGGTGCGATCGCCAAAAACAGCTGCAGCGGGGGAGACGTTACACCCAGCCAAAGCTCTCGACTATCGCAAGCTGCAGATAAGACTAAACGATTCGTAAAGATGTGTGGTCGCAGCCAAAAGAGAAGAGGGAATGACATTGGCAAGATCAAAGGGAAAAGTTACAAACTAGCGGGAGGTGTGCGAGAGGTCATGAGCTGAAGAAAGGGAGCGATGAATGAAAGATGAGCCATGGAACGTGGAGAGGAGGTTAATAGAGAACGCTGAAGTTCAAGGTGGTTGGAGAATAAAGAAAAAAAAGGTGTCTGTCTCATCCTGGGAGCGAAAATGGAACAAATCAAATCTTTAGAAAAGTTAAATGTTTAAAGCCTTCAGGTGAAAAAACGTACCTTTGAGATGATTCATAGTTAAGTACAGAATTGAAAGGAGAGAAGTTAGTGGTAGAAACTGCAGTGACAGATTACTCACTCCACCGCTGCTCTGATGTCCGACCAGATGTAACCAATATATTTACTGCTGTAGCCATTGTTCAAAATACGCTCATCAGCAGAATTGGTGGCAAAAAAAAAAAAAAAAAAAAAAAAAAAAAGACAAAGGCACTTTGATGTAATCTACATTCTGCAGTTGTAGCACATTAAAATGTCTGGGCCGTGTGCGCCTTGAGGCTGACAACACATTTGAGCGCAGCAGTTGTGGAACAATCTGTAGCGTAGCATAGTAAACTACCTGATTCTCCTCCACAAAGACAAGGCAGGCCGAGGCCGCTGGGTACAATAACAGCGAGGTATTTTTCTGCCAGTCGCCACCACAAAAATACAATTTCAATTTCATTTCATGCCTGCAGCATGATGGGCGTGATTAATCCGATCCTAACAGACCGTTTTGCAAAAAAATGTTCAAACAATTGGCGCAGCTGAAGAGTCAGAGTCGATAATGAGGAGGTCGATCTTCTGCATGCGGGTCCTCAAGAGTCTGCTCAAACATCTGCTTTACTAATGCATTTGTTCATTTGCTCTTTTAATACCGTTAAACATCTGCGAGGGAGTGTGCCCACTCGAACAGGCCAATCAGATAGCTGCTCGCTTTCACACTCTAATATCCATACTAGATTCTCTCTAATCACCCACTTTATATGAACTCAACAGAATTAGATTATTCTTCATTAATGCACTGCGCTGTGCCAATCTGCAACAGCAGAGTTGCTGTGCGGTGACTGACACGGACAATAATAAAGTCGGAATGGAAATAAATCAAGGTCAAGGTCAAAGCGTTTATTGTCATGTGTACAGTTAAAAGAAAGAAGTTTCCCTGTACAATGAAATTCTTCCTTTGCCTTCCACTATGAACACCATTTTTAAAAAAAATGAAAATAAAAATAGAAATTACAAAAAAATAGTGAATAAAATCAGGATTCAAAAGATATGTACAGGATATTTACAATAACAAGTGCAAAAAACATGGATGTGCAAAAAAACGGAACAATAGTTGCCTCTGCATCGGGGCGCTGCATTTACATTCCAGTTATTATTCAGAAATAATTAGTTTAAAGTAGTCTGCATGTACTGTAACTACCCATGAAACCTGCAGCATCTGGGATTAGCCTTTTACATCATTTTGGATAAATGGCGCATAACTAACTTTTGCATTAGAGTAAGCTCTGCTCAACTTTTTTACGATAGAACAAAGTTGATGAAAGAGACTAAAAAAACAGTGTGTAAATGTGTCAATATACAAGTGAAAGAGACAATAATACTGTAGTATATGTGGCTACATATACATGCATATACAACATTATGAAAGAATAAATAATATGCATTTGTAGTGTTTCTGAAAAGAATTGTGTGAGTTAGGTGTATTTATATATATATATATGTGTGTGTGTGTGTGTGTGTGTGTGTGTGTGCTGTGCCAGGCTCCTTAGGAAGAATCAGCGCCTGGGGCTGTCTGTTCTGTGCAGCGAAGATCTCTGAAAGCTCAATGACATTTCTGCCATGTTAACTGCTAACCGCTATATAGATACAGAGCTTAGGGTGGCCAGTAGTGTCTGACACTCACAGAGCACACACACCACATCCAGCCAGTCGCACAGAGCAGGAATGTCAGCACATAAAGGTGCTGCACTAAACAAACGTGCAAACGAGCAACAAGTAAAAAGACACAGATGCACAGGACACACAAACAGACGCTCTGCTGCCTCTGTTCATGGACTGATCTTTCCCAGAATGCCACAGTAATTGAAGTCTTCCTCTTGTGTTGGACCCGGTTTTCCACGCGCCGAATAGTTCTGCAGTCTGTTTGAAGCCTCGGCAGTTTCTATCTTCATCTCCATCTTAGACAGTGATCGCTCTGACAAGCTGAACTGGGGGCGGTTCTTCCTTTGCACATTTCCAAACTGATTTCAGTGGTTTCAGTGGGGACGTAAACAGCGCTCCTTACAAGTGTTGGGAGTGCTACAGTGTGCAATGCTACTTAAACCCAGTCCTGCCTTAGCTTCTAAAACACGAACATAAACAATTTCAGTCCTCAGTTAGACATAGTGCCTTCTGTTCTTTATTCCTTGACCTCACCAAAGATGCACAGGTTTGCTTTTGTCTCTTATTCGCTCTCCTGCAAGTCTCTTCCATCTCAGCGAGACCGGAAGAGCACAACACTTCCTGTCCTTTCGCTTTCAGCCTCAGCTCTTCCTCCTGACTTCTCCTCCTCTCCTCCGCTTCTCCTCGCATTGTTTCCTCACTCATCTCCTCTCCCCTCCCTTCTTTATTATTTCCCTCCCTTCTCTTGCCCCGCTGTCCTCTACCAACTCCTCTTTATCTCCCTCCCTCCCCCTCCCATGCCTCTCCTCTGTCTATCCCTCTGCGCTTGGAGGTGAAAATTGAACGAGAGTGAATGAGCCCAGTGGAAATCCCATATGAGATCCTATGGTCTTCGCAGTTATTAATTAGCTGAGATATTTATATCGGCATAAGCTGCGAGGAGGGAAAACACGAACAATCCTGCATGTAGATAGAAATGTATACACAAACACACGCGCGTGATGTTCACAATAAGCTCTGGGGAGAGGCAGGAAACAATCTTATCTTGTACAATACAATATTTAACACCTACACAACTAGTGAAAATGAAGTGGGCTGGGAGGGGGTAAGGCAGGTCAGAAGAATGGGGGGGCATGTGGCTTGGGTTTGTTGTCCTTGGAGATCTGGGCTTGAAAGAAATATTCCACTAATCACCTTTCTTTTGAGACACTTGCCCCCTGTAGACTTGAAAGGTAGCTTTGAAAAGTTGATTCGTGGAGGACAGCTGCCGCATTCAGCTTGGACTCACGACACTTAGAATAAATCCCGGTAGTGACCTTGAGATGTAACATAAAACAAATCAAAACATCCATTGAATCTTACCAAACGGCTCCAGCGGCACGATCCACCAAGAGACTGAAAAGCAGGAGTTTGGCTCACTCTTACGTAAGGACCTCAATATGCAAGTCCAATAAAATAGCGATAAAATATTTAGTACGGCATCAAAGCAGCAAACAAGAAAAACACAATCTTAACAGCAAATCTTTTCGGCTAAATTAGTGCACTTGTGCTCTTTGGCCAGATGATAGATAAAGGCAATATGTGTGGAAAATAAGTGGGAACATTAGCACATGAGACAAAATTGGCAGGAGTGTTCAATTCTCAGTGCACACCCGAGGAGGATGAAATGTCATTCTGTTATAGGGGGGAGGTCAGTTATCAAAGCTGCGTTGCCCCCATGGCTGGAGGCATTATGTTTTTGGGTTGTCTGTCCCATTAATGTGAACATGGTATCTGAAGCGAGTTTCATTACATCTGCCACAAACGTCCACTTGGACTCAAGGATGGACTTATTATATTTTGATGGTCAGAGGTCAAAGGTCAAGGTCATGGAAGATATTTTTGGCAATAACTCAAGAATCCATGCACTAATTATGACAAAATTGAACACAAATGATGAATTGATGACATTTTTTATTTAAAAGGTCAAAGGTCAGCTTCACTGTGACATCATAATGTTCTGCACAAACATTTTTTTGGCCATTTTTCCAACACTGATTATGACCATATTTCACATTTGGTTAGATGCTAAAATGCTGACGCTAATCTTGTGTGTCCACCTTGAAAGTCGAAATCCATATTTGAACCACAAGCTCATTGGTTTTGCTGATATTGAGCTTCAGGTGATTGTTGTTTCACCATGTAATGAAGCTCTCTATCAGACCTCTGTCAAAATATTCTCTTAGTGAAGACAACATGTTTCTGACTGGAAATTATTCACTGGAATCATACGTGTCAGTAGAGTGATATTCATATATTACATGCACTATACTTTATATACTATATATTGTGAGGTGTTGCAAAGGACAGTCTGTACTTATGTGCTTTCACAGTCTGCTGCACACACGCACGTACACACACACACACGTGCACTCACATACATGCGCACAGACCATGCTGGGTCGATTTGCGTTGTGGATGAATAGTCATTGGTGTGAAGCATCTGTATCGACTGGCGGAACAGCCTTTATTGATAAGGCCATAAAGACAAGGCATCTTAGTATTAATAACTCACCACAAAGCTCTCCTCCGTACATAACACAGATATCATTAACTGTGGTACTGCTGTCACACTGGTAATGGCTATAATCAAGCTCCCTGCAGCAGTTAAAAGTTGTGTGTATGCACGCATGTGTGTGTGTGTGTGTGTGTGCGCTCAGTTGTCTAATGAAGGACTATGAAGCAACCCTTTGAGCCTTGTTTTGACAGAGAAAGGATAAAGTAGGACTGCATGCATGAAAGGAAAGGCTAATTTCGTCTGATATGGCCGTGGCTGACTTGAGTATAATTCTACATTACAGCCTGTAAAGTCTCATTGGTTTCAACTACAAGACCAAACAGACAGGGTTATTTGTGGTTGTCTGTAGATGCAACTATACATGCACCATGTGTGTGTGAAGATATTTATAGTTGTACTTCTTAAACAAAAAAAGCAAATAGTAGACAGCTCTATTTGACGACTAATCCATATTATGCAAGAACGGCTCAACTAACTTATGAGAAATGACAGTCCATCATAACTTTAAACATGAAGGTCAGTCAATCTGCAAACTTTAAATCTATCTTCAAGAGCAGTCGCAAAATCCACCAAACGCTGTGATGAAACTGGCTCTCATGAGGATTGCCCCAGGAAAGGAAAACCAAGAGTTACCTCTGCTGCAGAGGAGAAGTTCATTACATTTACCAGCCTCAGAAATCACCAATTAACACCACCTCAGATTAGAGCCCGCATGAATGCTTCACAGAGCTCATGTGGCAGGTACATCAATTCAATTCAATAAAAAAAACTTTATTTATCCCCTAGGGGCAATTTAAGGCACGAAGAGCAGTGAAACTAAACAAAAGCATAGCAACAACAAGCAACAAAAGCAAAAGCAAGACAATGGCAGCTTAAAAAAAAAAAAAAAAGTAACAGTGCAGTGGAATAAATATTGTGCTGATTTAAAACGGTAAACAAATACTGAATATTGAGCAGAAGTAAACAAATACTGAATGAGGTAGTAAGGTGAATTCCAATGTCAACTGTGTGTTGGCGATTTATTCATAATTCAAGGCACACTGAAGCAGCATGACTACAACAGCGTTCTGCAGCGACATGTCACCCCATCTGGTTTGTGCTTTGTGGGACCATCATTCGGATTTTTAACAGGACAGTGACCCAAAACACACATCCAGGTTATATAAGAGCTATTTGAATTAGTATAAACTGTATAAGATGAACCGGTTTCCACAATTACCTGACCCAAACCCAATCGAAATGGATCGGGATGAGTCACTACACAATGATTTCTCAGTGCTAAAAAAAGTCCTTGTGATCATATTTGAAGAAATTTGATTCTTTTAACCAACAATCCTGAAATAATAACAACATGTGGACATGACATTTTTATTTTAAATTTAGAAAATTGTGTTAGATGATTGCTCCCTGCCCTGAGTTTTTTATGGCCACCTGATAAACACACTGGCTCAGTCCTGAACACTCACACACACACTCATCCTCTAACATACAAATGCGCTCAGGAGTTTGCACTGAAGATGGATTTTCAGAGAAAACGCTTTTATCTGACTGCTATTTTAGGATTAAATATGCAGGAATTAGCTTCGAATTCAAAGAACATGGTTAATGCATTAGCGGGGCCGTGTGCTGAACATATGACAATGTCTATGTTTAGCAGGACCAGAGAGGTCTATACTTTGAGAGACGCTCTCATGGCAGACACACTTTATTTCTGAGCCCACACAGGACAGCCAAACTCTGAATAAAAAATACTTTTTTTTTTTTTATCGAGTTCGCCTTCTATTTTGCATTTAACCTGCATTTCAAAATGATGAATTTGTGTTTTTATTTCATCTTTTGAATGACAAAGCAAATGTGAATGTAACAGGCTAAGTAGAAATAAAGCAATAACAAAGATTAAAAGATAACAACACAACTACCTTGGGGAGGAATCTAAAAGCAGAGAGGGAGAGAGTCAGGCTCTTGGCAATTTTGTGGCAACTTGATTGCTTTTAATTACCAAGACTGTGCAAGTCACATGAGTGGGACATTGAAAACCATCTATTTGCTTAAATGGAGCTCAGCAAAAGTTAAATCAGGAAGACTGCTGCTATATTCTACACACGGAAAACAGAAAATAAAGAAATCTGTAAAGAAATTCCGATTCGCTGGTTGTGGTTTGTGATAGTTTCCGGATTGGATTATATCACAAAGTGTCTTATATAATCAACCAGAGCAAAAAATATTGCTGTGAAAACTAAGAAATTTTACTGCGTGTCACACATTCAGAAATGACTGTTTGCATTATCACAATTTCAGCCCTTAGGTATGTTATAAAATGAAAAACCATGAAGGCCCATATCAACATATTGCATTCATGCCACTGATGCATGTAGACAGTCAGCCTAACACACCATGTGCCTACCTGAATAGCAATAGTGATGAACTTTCACTCAAATTAATGGGAATGAACTTGGAGTATCCTGTTCTCATGATACTTATTGTTTCAGTGAATGCTTTCCAATATTTTGTCCATCTAATTTACATCAGGGACAATATATTAAATATTAAAAGCACCTCTCAGTGTAAAGCAGTATAATTCAACAGGACAGTGAACTGCAGCCTCCAAAATGACCATAAAGCTAAATTAAAACCTCTCTACAGTTTCAACAAAAAATGAACATAATGACCTTCATGAAAGCAGGATTTATTGTAGGTCTGTTGTATTGGGCTGCAATAGTTTTTGCAAAGTGCACCTTGTTTGCAACTTGTAAACATCCATTTATGTCCCAACCTGAAAAAGCCAATATCATTCATTAGCAAGTGCATTTATTTATGATGGTGTGATTAATTCCCTTTGACCTAATCTGAACTAATCCGCATGTACTACAGCAGCAGAGTTTGCCTGCTCGCTGCAGTTTGTGATTCGACTTAGGCTGAGAACCACTGGCTCCCACTGGGAGCTACATCCAACTCCCCACGGACTATAACTTAAAATTAAAGACGACACATAAATTTGTGATTCCTTGAGCATATTTTAAATATAGCTGTACCACACAGACACAGTTAGCGAGTCATCCTTTAAGGCGTTTTGTCCTCTGAATGCTCTTTTTTATGTTCAGCGAAGCAGTTGCGCTAAAAAACAAAAACACGTCTCAACATAACAAACCCTTCTCGTCATGAATAATTAATAAGTCCATTCCTCACAGCTGTAAACACAACGCGCTGTAGTTCGAACTGTCACGTAGGTTGGGTCTGTGCGTGAGCGTGTGCGTGTCCCTGCCTGCTGATGGTATGTGAAGTCATCAATATGTGCATGAGTGTGTGCGTTGTTTTCTAAAGAAACAAAAGGGAGAGGGGAATAAATGTTTCAGCACATTAACCTGCATAACTCATGCACATGCAGCACATGCAGAAACACACAGAGGAACACATGTATGTACATGAGCGACATGCAGATTTGTGTAAATGTGCAGCAACAACACACAAACAAAGATTATATTTTGTCAGCCTCACACGTTAAATAAATATGCTGCAAAAACACGTTTTACAATAACAATCAAACACTCATCCAACAACCCAGCCTGCTAAAACTGATGTTAAAAATATGCAAATCCATAGTTTATATTCAAAGTGCAGGACTTTAACACTGGAGAGCAGGGCAGGGAAAAGACTGTGCCTGTCTTGTGCTTTAAGTCACCATTACATTTTCTGTTAACATTTTCTGAACCAAGTGCCTCAAGTTACTAAAATACAACTATAAAAACATCAATCCCGCTTTCGTTGCCATTAGGGGGGATTTTAGGCCAAATGAAATCCAGTCAGTGAAGGTTTCCCACATACATCCAGTCCAAATCTTTAGCTCATAACAATCATTGCTTGAGTGCCTGCGTTCTTCCAACAGGGGATCTAGATTAGAAATATGCTTAATCAAGTCAGTTTGAAATTTGCTGCCAAACCTAATTTTGCCATTTCGGTATGAGAACTTGTCGGAATTATTCTCCAGCTTTACTTAATTGCCTGACTCTTGTAAGTTATATGCTAATAAATGATTAGTAGAGATAATAGAGATTAATTTACACAGTTTTTTTAAAATCAAAATCAGATTATTTGAAAGTTATATTATCACTGTGTGCATGATAATGATAAGTTGATGATGGGGATCTGGGATCTTTTGGGATATTTTTTATTATTGTTTTTTCCCCATTTTTTCTCATTTTAAATTATGTCATTGAGACTCAGATGCGGGATAAGTTAAAGGTCGCTCTACCAGTGAGAGACTTTTTGAACAGTTTATTTTCTTTTTATCCATTGCACTAATGAAGAGTAGACTTTGTGGTAGAGGGGGAAATAGAATATTAGCTGTCTCTAAGATAATGATATAAACACTGAAACCAATCAATTTATTCTTCTTACTGACTTCTGGTTCTGGTGTTTTCTGTTTGGTCAAGTTTTGCCGTTTCTTATCGAGTGAACAGACAAAAACGCACTGGAAACAGAGAAATATGAAATATGGAGCATTTTTCTCATCTGTAATTCTTTTGCTGCTTTGACTGTTTTTTTGTTTTTTTTAAATCAATTAACTAAATTAGCTACAGGGGGTGAGGGGTTATTGTGCTGACAAACAAAGCATAAATTAAAAAAAAGCAGACATTGTCTTTGATTATTTGAGAACTTATGATTCATGCCTGTGAACAGTTCAAGAGATTCTTAGGGTCTCATTTTGTGCCTTGGACTCTCTCAAGTCAATTCAATGATTATGGGGAATCTGAGAAAGACTTATTGAATGATTACTTGTCACATTGTTGATAATTGTAAAAGGGCTTGATGCATTCATGTGGTGTGTAAACTTTAAACACAGTTACAGAATGAGTCAGACTGGCTGAATATTAGTATTATGTTGAGCATTGTCACTTGAATTCACTGTGTGTGAATTGATCATCATATGGCAGCCAACACATGTGTAGACATATTGACGTGTTGTGTTTCCGTGTGTGTGAACCATTGTGAAATGACAGCTCACATATACTGCAAATAGACTGGAAGTCATGCAGGTTAAGGGGGAGGTAAACCTA
The DNA here is from genome assembly GCA_025331565.1 of Holacanthus passer. Lineage (NCBI taxonomy): Eukaryota > Metazoa > Chordata > Actinopteri > Pomacanthidae > Holacanthus > Holacanthus passer. The sequence goes on along the minus strand of JAFREQ010000004.1, from coordinate 2,051,714 downwards.
GGGTCATTTATTATGAATGACACGACCGGACCACCTATGGCGATGGAAACCAGCGCCACATGACAGACCAGAAAAAGGCTCAGGCTCTGAGGTGCAGCAGTGGAAAAAAAAAAGGCGTCAGCTGCATGTGGTGGGGCACCAGCACGAAAGAAAGAAAGACGTGATGTATTCATGGTGGAACGTTTCTGAACCCTTTTCTAGCATGTAGGGCAGCACATATGGCAACACATCACATTTGGAGGAAGGGCGCCACTGCATCACATTTTCTCTATCTTAAAGATGCCTATTAGTCCACTTCATCTTGTTTTCTCCACCGGCAAAGATGCATTGTGTTTTCCCCACTGGAAGGTCATTCTGTAGGGCTCTTCATCACATTTTCTCCATTTTACAGATGCCTATTAGTGCGCTTCATGTTTTCACCACCAGAGAGGGCATCATATTTGCTCCTCGGGAAGGGCACCGAAGAGGGCAAATCACCATGTTTTCTCCACTGGAAGTGCTCCCCTAGAGGGCACTGCGTCACTTTTTCTCAATCTTACAGGCACCTATTAGTGCACCTCATCTTGTTTTCTCCAAAGAAAGGTTCATAGAGCAAGTATTCTTCGATCATGGGGGCACCAGGAGGCAATTGTCTCAGTGTGTTTGAATATGCTAAAAAGCTCAGTGTGTAATGATTAAATGATTTATTTGGCAACTAATAGGTTAAGCCCCTCAATCTGTAATCACAGTTAAGAGCAGGGTTCTTGGCTGAGCGAAGAATTACAGCAACACATTTGTTCCACAGAACGACAGAAGGTCTTGCGGCCTCACGAGAGGATGTCAGGACACGTAGTTATGCAATGTCTTCATTGTAGAAACCAAATTAATGAATTTTTCATCTGAGAGGGCCTTCCTGTGGAATCAACACTTTTTGACAGCCAACACTAACTGGCACACACAAGCTGTTTGGTTTGTTTTCAAGGTCCAGGGCTTGCCAACACTCACTCCTTGCCGCCTGCCTCGGCTACGGCGAGAGCTGCACCCCATTGAATACAAAACAAAAACAAAGCTGAAGCAACAATTTCAGGCGACGGGGGCACGATGCAGCGATCAGATAGAGGCCTTAATGACACGAGGGTGATAGCATCGTTCATGTCATAGAGGAAATAAACACGATTCATTCAAAAAATAACTTTATTAGGAGAAAATAAAATACCTTCACATAAACTGAGTCCACTTAATGATGCATCAAGCTCTGAATCTTGTCAGTAATCGATGAAACAATATGCTCTGCACGGGTCCAGTTGTGCAAACCCACACCTGCCCGCACCAACAAAACTCAGTACTGGAACCGACCCATTACCTGCAATTATCTCCAAGTCAAACCCACCCCGACCCCTTATTATAAGTCCCTCGACCCGACCCATTATTAAACACACAGGCTACTCAGTCACTCTATTTAAAGTGCTTTATCTTTACTTGTGCATTTGGAAGATGTAGAAACATGAACTCAAATTATAATTAACCACAGCCTTGACAGAATCAATTACTAGCTACTGTATGTTGTTACTCACTATGCTGACATTTAATTGACCTTGAGGTTACTGTGCAGAAAAAGAGCGCTGACCACGGTCCCTGGTTTAAGATTGGTTCTTCGCTCTTGAATCACAAATCCAGCCAAGGAAAAGTCTCTTTCACCCGTCCTGTTCTCCTGCAGCTGTGGATGTGAGATAATGTGCCGAGCTTGCAACCATCAGAAGCTAATACTTTTTGGCACTTGTTATAAGGAGCAAAGTCACTGACATTATTTTCACCATCTCTGATCACATCAAATTCCTCCCAAATGTTTGACTTTGACGATGTCTCGTCCACAATTTGGTGTTCACCACTGGCTATGTTTGCCTTTAAGTCCATTTTTATGACCTAGCTAACAGGTCACGTACCTTGTTGTCGGATCAATGATGTCCCATTATTTGGTGTTATGTGAAGTTTTTTTAGTTGTCTTAGGCTTCCATAATAATAAAAAAAAATTCTGGCAGCTGATTAGTTAAAATTAGATTTTAATATTGACTTATTTTGATGATAAAAACACAATTACAACTAAAAGCACAATTATTTCCATTTCTGATTTCACCCGATAAACAAACAAACTTAATTTTGTAAACATATTTTGACTCTCACATGCAACCTGCCTGTGTTTATTCATTTTTATCAGTGCCCATAACTGTGAATTTATATAAATATGTTTTTTACGCTTCTTTATTCAACTTTTTTGCAAGTTGCCTAGTGGGTACCCGACCCAGTGCAGGACTAAGTGTTATTAGTAACCTAGATGTTTCCTTTTTGTTTCCTGCAAGTACATCACGTGCTGTAGCCAAATGTAGGTCTGACACAGTGGGGAAGAAAAGTGAGATTCAATACACGAAGAAGATTTTAGCTATTATAACAACACTTACACTACATGTCTTGTGGTTTGTGTGATGAATTAAATGAAGTCTCATGTTGGGGGCTGATATGTATCAACCACATGCATGTGTGTGTGCAAGCAATCTCACGTCATTTAGTTTGTTTACACACCATAACACGACAATCTGTAATTGGATGCTCGGATAACAAGTTGACAGCTGATGATAGGTGTTTGTTGCTGCAGATCTGTTAAGCTTTCTGACTCTGGCAATTATCTACCCACACTCTGTCATGCTGTTATGTTACTGTGACATACTAATAATGTGCAATATAACCAATAGGTTTCATTATCATCTGGTCAGGAAACCCAGCTTCACATCAAAGTGTGTAATAACTACATTGGTCCACAGCACAAAACATATGGTTTCACAATAACAGCTCTAAAATTGTGAGATGCCTGCATTTGTTCTTTTGGCCTGTTGTTTCTTTCTGTGACAACAAAAAAAGACGGCTTTTATTCTGTGTGGAAAATGTAATATTTTAAGATAGTTAAGATAGTAATGGTATTAAAATGCTGTTTGATGACATCTCTTGCAAGAAATGTGCATTTTATTTTCATAATCTTTCAGTGAAAGCAAGTGATCTTTGATTTGTTAGTTATTCCGCAAAAATTCTTTTCAGGTCTCCACAGAAAATACATTGTTTTCTGTTATTGCTGTGGTGGCTGCTTCAGACTTATGTGGTGTAACTGTTTAATAATGTTATTTCAATTACATAACTTTTTTTATCAAATATGATTCAAAGCTTCCTGGGTGCGAGTGCCCCAGTGATGACATATTTCTGCTTTTTCTTGGTTGGATTTCTGCCAAACTAGACACATTGCTGCCGCCACCCTCCGGAGCCAATCCATTCCCATCATGGATGTAAGGAAGGTCATTGTGCTGTGGGTGGACTTGTTCGACTCAGGTTGTCTGCAGATCTGCTGCAACCTTAGTCCAAATGCCACTATCTCTGTTAACAAAAGGCTATAAAACGCCTTTTGTTAACAGAGATAGTGTCTGTGATTATAAAATGGGAAGTTGTGCTTTTAAGTTTACATTTCCACTAATATGTGTCGGAGGATGCTTGATATGAAACCATCTTTCTTAAAACACAGAATGACAAAATCAATATTGAGCCAAGCCATCCAATCAAGCACTCTACCATTGTGTGTGTGTGTGTGTGTGTGGCTACTCCATGAACAAACACACTCAAAGTCTTAATCAGTTTCAAACAAAATCCAGGTACATATCAATGGTGGCTGAGGCTCATGGGTAACGTAATCTGTCCAGTCATTATCCAAAACAGACAAAAACCTCCCCAAAACTTTATTTGTTAAAATTGAAGAAGAAATAATTAAACTGATGGCCGTAACATGAACCCATGGTCTTGTTGCATTATCAAGGACACTTTGTTAATGAGTTGAAGATACCTTGACACCTGACAGTGAGGAAAAATACTTCTGTCTCATTTCTTCAATGGGACTGACTAACTATCTGAAAATTTCTCTTGAGAATAAGTGGAAAGTCCACCTTTTTTGGCACAGAGACAAACTTGTCACATGATGTGGACGCAGGTGAAATGAACAGACCAGTATCTCACAATTTTATAGCTGTTATTGTGAAACTAACACGTTTTGGGCTGTAGACCAACATTTCCATACTCTGTGCACTGTTTTTGAGGTCACAGTAACCAGGAAGAACACAAACATATTCACAAGAGGTGTTATTTCTATCTGCCGCCTCCATCTCAGCAGACAGCAGACAGCAGGGGTCCCACCTACTGCGGGATGATAATTTATTAATAGTGAAGAGAGGGAGACAGGGAGAGAAAGCATGAGGGCAAGTCCCAGATGATTACACTTAATGAATACACAGTCAGAAGACAATGCTGTGCGATTTGTGTGACAAGAAAAATATTTTTCCTATTGATTGAACAAAAGGAGCTTTTTAAATCCGTGCTGCAGCCATTTGATACAGAGCAGGAGGATCAATGTTACAAACTGATTGTGAATGTATTCCCTAATTTTTTTTTATTCAGTTTTGATAGAGAAATGGCTAAACGAGTCATGAATTGATCTGCAATTTCAAAACCCATTGAAGAATTTAACAAAATCAGTGAAGGCAATATATGTTATAGATTACTTGAGAAATTGCATATTGACAGGAATTTATTGACATGAGTGTGTGATGCATTAATAGATTAACAAAGGGTGTGGCCAACAAGAAAATATTTTAATATTAGTATTGTTTTTTATTATTATATTAGTATATTGCCTTGTCAGTATTGAAGCAGTTTTATTTGCTGTTTAACATAGCAGGGAGCATTCCTGCATTCCTACTTTGTCTGCCATTGTACTTCTCCTAAGCCCCACTGAGCTCTGCAGCAACATTTACTCAGAAAATCAAATTCCTTCCACAGATTTAGATAAACAACACAAGTTTCCATTTGACTCTCACTGAATTCAGCAAAAATAAGAAAGTAAACCAAATGACCCAGGACTAAAATTACAATAACTGACATTTCCAAATAAGCCTGAAAATCTCACAGAGTAGTGTTATAACACATGCCATCAGCTGGACTGTCGACAGCAGGAAAGATTTTATTCTTCTGTCCTGATATTATATTGCAGTCCTCCAAAGCATACATCACATACCAAAATGAGCTGGCTTACTGCTGTGACTGTAAAAGATTTTACTGCTTGCATGTCCTAGGTCCTAGATAATCAAATAACAAGGTAAAGCAGTTTTGTCCATGTATACAAGTAATAAGATAAAATACACCTTTATTTGTCCCACAGTGGGGAAATTCACAAAAACTCTGCCCCGTGTGAGGCTTGAACTCACGACCTTCAGATTATGAGACTGACGCGCTGCCTACTGCGCCAACGAGGCCCTGAATGTAGTAACCATGTAGACAAACTCCACTTACGTTGCAGAGCTTTTCACCGACTTTGAAAAGCTCTGGCCCTGACGTAATGTGCTTAGTTTGGAATTGCTGCAAAAATCACACAGTTGGAAGTTGCCAGATTGTTAGAGTGAAAGTTGGAACACATTCTTTTTGCTTTCAGGTTTTGGATTTCATTGTATTTCAACCTTCATCATTCACGGCTGAGAGATGCACAAGCACAAGAGCTTCCAGCTCTCACACACATGTTCTTCAGAAAATGCAAACAATCGTGTTACTGTGTAAGATGAGAGTGATTCGTTTTAGTACTGTGTAACCCCTTGGGATTTTTTTTATAATTATCCTTTAGGGATTTTCTTTATATTCCACGATTATGGTTATTTAAGATCTAATGCACTCTTGAAAGGCTGTGACTGTTTACAATGAACGTACTGTAATTGATGTACAACTGTGAATGCAGCCTAATTTGTTTATTTAGGTACCTTGCATGGAAAAATACTGTTTTCTTTACATTCTGCTTTTGATTGGTGTCAGGAGGCAACTTCAAGTCCTTTAGTAGTTGATTGGCTGAGCTAATGTTAATCTAGCATGTATTGGACATTGGACTTCTTTAGCTGTGCTAGCTGCGATGCTAAGTCTTTGAATCAGGCCTGCGGCAGGGGTTATTTTATTTTAATTGTCTGCTTTTTTTGCTTTCGTTACTCAAAATGAGGGTCAACAGGCACCATTTTGCGCGCACTTCAAAGATTGCTGAATTCCTTTTGTTGGATCAGATATGTAAATATGTGTGTAAAATACATTTAATGCAGATTAAAGAATAATGATCAGATTCTGAGATATTTGGTTATTGGAAATATGTGTGTATTTGAAAAACTTGAGTATTTAACGTATTTGATCACTTAAGAAATTTGAGTTTTTGACTTGAATAATTGAGACGTTTTCAGTTTTACTGATAATTAAAGGTGGTACTTGACAGTATTTGACAAGACTATGGCGTATGTGTAAGACATAGTTTGTACAGCACCCCCACAAGGGTGGAAGAAGATTTTTTTTGTTTGTTTACTTAAATTTTGCCTTTAAAGAAGTAACAGAGTATAAAGTTTCTTTTATTATTTGGGCCTAAAATGTAGTGATACATATATCCATTTGTGGCTTAAGTATGTTGTTTTATGTGGTTCATTTTAACATAGGTAAATGAGGTTGAAGGGGATTAGAGGCATAAAAAAACTGAGGCCATACACAGACTTAGGCTATTTATTTTTCAGGTATGTAGGCAGTCACCAACTTAATGATACAATGCAAGAGTACACAGTGAAAAACTGTGAAACTGATGTGTTGATTCTGCTGAACACTTGTCAAATGATTATCATTCTATAGAAAGGAAAAATACTAATGTGAAAACCCCCAAAAGCAGAGATATTGAAGTTGGCTTTGATTCTGCTGGTGTTAAAAGAAGACGATAATAAAAATCAACAGTAGTTTTAATGGAAATCGCCAGCATCATTGAAGTATCAACCCCATTTTCACTACAGGTATCAAATCCAATTTACATCTATCTGTGCCTATGTAAACAAAATGATTCCTTTGCTTTGATTGTAATGCTGTCTGTTCAGGAACTCGCTGGCAGTTATCAAGGTTATTGCCTGAGAGGAACAAGAGAGCTATAGACCAAATGGAAACCACTCGGTTTTCTTTGATGGATTAAGACTTCAAATGGTGAAGGTGATCTGTCGCTGGAATTTCAACTCAGAAATGTTCCAGCAGCAGACTGTAAAGTAGCTGCGAAACACCCATCATGATATACAATGAGCATGTATACTTTGCATATGAAATCATACAAGTGATATAATAAGTTGAATAACATTGAAATGATTCACTTAGGACAGTGAAAAAGATTCATTTCTTTGCTTTGCTTCTCTTCTTATTTTCATTGTCTGACTTCCAGCCATGGATGCAGCTAACATGGAGGATATCAAGGTCATGATATGAATTTTGGAATTTGGGTGTTTTAGGGAGATGGAGGAATTAAATTCATTCATTAAAATTTACACTCGATGGGTATTTAATAGACTATTTCCAGCATGTTTAGACTTAATATATTTTAAATTGATTGCCTTTAGGCCAAGCAGTTTTTGTCCATGTATACAATTAATAAGATAAAATACACCTTTATTTGTCCCACAGTGGAGAAATTCACAAAAACTCTGCCCCGTGTGAGGCTCGAACTCACCACCTTCAGATTATGAGACTGACGCGCTGCCTACTGCGCCAACGAGGCCCTGAATGTAGTAACTATGTAGACAAACTCCACTCACATTACAGAGCTTTTCACCAACTTTGCAAAGCCTGACGTAACATGATTAGTTTGGAAATGCTGCAAAAATCACACAGTTGGAAGTTGCCAGATTGTTAGAGTGAAAGTTGGAACACATTCTTTTTGCTTTCAGGTTTTGGATTTCATTGTATTTCAGCATCATCATTCACAGTATCTTGCAGCGGCAACAGCAGCTGAGAAATAATAATTTAAAAAAAAGATTTCAGCATTTTAATGCCAGAATTTTGTTCTTGGCTTTGAAACTGAGTTTAGACCTTTATGTAGGAATAAAATATTGAAAACATAACAGTATAACAATTTAGCAGTTCAGTTAATTAACAGAATTAGGGGGCAGAGTTGTGTTAGGGCAATTTGCAATAGACATAAATATCCTTCACATCTGACATGTTATTGTGATAATTGGCTGTATAGATTTCCAACACTGAAATATTCTGAGAGATCATTCACTCATTCTCTAATGTTTCTGTACTAATTGTGAATCATAACCATTTTTAGACACACTCATGGCGCGGCTCAGTTGATGACAACGTTGGCCTGTTGGCCTGTCCACCACTTTGGTCCAGACTGAAATTGCTCAACAACTAATGACTGGATTGCCATGCGATTTAGTACAGACATTCATGTTCCCCAGAGGATGAAGCCTCCTGATAACAGTGACTTTTCCTGTAGTGGAATCATGAAGTTAATGTTTTTTAGTGCAAAGTGAAATATTTCATTATATAACATGATATTTGCATTAGCTTAACTCAGCCCTTTAAACGTGGTCTGTCCCCGACTGACTGAGTGGTGATGTTGCACCAATGTTAGGTCAAGTGTGGGATTTTTCCCAATTGACTGTTGCTCTTTCAAAATGAATATGGTCCTCAATTACAGCCACTAGAGGCTTTTACAGCGAGACCAGACAGCACTCAAATTCACATTACAGACACCACCACTGACTATCTGGGTATCAATGTGGCCACAATTTAGCACACAGACCACACAAGGTTCAGTCATATCCTAGGTTTCAATCAGGTCTCGTTCTTCTAACCTGATACCAGTAATGTCAAGCATATCTCACTTTTATTGTGATCCTTTTTATCAATCAGGGAGTTAACTTTTCATCTGAACAGGACCACCAGCAGGGAGGTCGACTGTCCTGGGATTGTATTTCTTATTTCATGTAATCCACCGTTTGCTGTCTGCTAATAATCTAAAAACATTTTGTTTACATTTTTACTATTTTACTTGGTAACGTTCCTTAATTTTGTTGTTATAGGGTCACTGGGTAAATTAATATTCTTAAAGAAATTCATCTTTAGCACCCTTTTACACACACACACACACACACAGGGACCAAGAGACAACCATCTCAGTCTTAATTGAAAGATGTAATCTTGCAAATGGAAGCCATGAAACATTCAGAGAGACTGTGTGTGTGTGTATACGTGTGTGTGTTTATGCGTATATACTGTATGTGTGTGTAAGCCTCAAGAGACTCACTCAGAGACACTTCTGTCTGAATGAAAAAAAAACAAAAAAAAACCCACTGGTGACCTCCCTTCATCTCCTTTCATCTTCCCCCCCCCTTTTTTATGCTCGCTCGCTCCATTCTCTTCTTCTGCTTCTTTCCTCTCTCAGCTCATTCTTCTATCCATCCACCCTTATCGTTCCCCAAATCTGAGTCTCAATCCCTCCCATCCTCTCAGTCCCCACCACAGTCCCTCATCCTCTACCTCTAACGTCTCCTTTTTTTCCCGCTGGCTCACTTCTTCCCAATTTCTCTAATATCTCCCATCTCCCCCGTCTCCCTCTCTCACTTCCACTGCGCTCCGTCGTCCCGCACGCTCGTCCACTCAATCACTCTAATTCTTGCTCCTCCCATTCACACTTGCTCATAATAGGCCCCACGTCTCTCAGCCCCTGCTCATGTTTATTTATGCTCCGTCATATCTGTCCTTTTTTAATGCCCGCGTGTCCCCCATCACGTCTGTCACTCTGAACAATATTCTGCAAGACGGTAATAACTTACTGTTTATCTGTGTGTTGCTGTCAGAAGGCTACAAGGGCCAAATGGGAAAATCCTAACAACCGTGTTCTGCACTCACCACCCATTGAAAACAACTCATACTGTCAAGGGGTTTTTTCTCTGTTACTGTCCTTTTAATAGAAATCATATTCATGTGCCTACCTGCTGATGATATACACACACCTACATGAGTACGTTGGGAGAATGATTTTCATCAACCTGTTCTTACATCTCTGCACGACACACATTTGCATTTGGTTACAGTTTCTTGTCTATTTTTATGCAGACGTTTTCTAATGAGCCTTGTTGAACTGAATCGCAGAGGAAAGAAACTGTCACAGGTCATATTACACATCACACTTACTGTGTTGTGACTGGAAATTTAATGGTTCAATTTGAGACAAGAATCTGGTTGAGACAAGATCCATGTTTTCGGTTATTATTGTGTGGTTGCAGATACTCTGTCATCTAGATAACCATTTTTTATGCTCAGTGATTTTCATCTTATTTTGAGTTGGGGTTTTTTTTTTATTCTTCTTTTTTGTTCTAAACCGAGCTCATGTGTTTCTACTTGAATGTTTCTTTTATCTACTTCTTCTTCTTCAGCAGTTTATTTGCTATAATTCTTAGAATTATTTCAACACCCTCTGGAGAGGAAGTGTAACCGTAGCCATGTAGTCTGTGAGATGTACAGATTATTTTTAATGCACCTTCAGTCATAGTATGCCTTGTGGCAAAATTGCATTATGGTCCATTGAGGCTACTATTGGTATAAATTGGTGTATCAAACCTCTACTGCCATTGATTTCTACCTGACTTCTGGTTCAACCTTTGGAACAGAGAGGAAAGAGCAGTAGGTGGATGGACAGATCACATATTAAATTGCAATACTATTACAGTTTAGTAATCTAATCACAATTACGACACTACAGATGTGGTGACGTTTCTGTTTACATTAAAACTATGGTTTACTCATCTGATAACTAACAAATGTTAGTTTGATGTTTCACAGTCACTGAGTTGTATCCCTAAAGCTGTTTCCATATCCATACACATTCATATTTACTTTATACATGTGTGTTTGTGCATATAGAAAAAGTGACAGATTGTTTCTGGTATGCGTATTCAACGTGCTGGATGAAATCCACTCAGACTTGAACTTACACATTTTGCACCGACTCCGTACATCGCACTGGCACACACATTAAATCACACATTTACTCCCACATAAGCACACACATATATGTATGCACACAAGTTTTATATGTCAGGACAGAATGGCAGCTGTGTGTGGTGTGTGAGCTCAATAAACTGGCTTTGATGGTCCATGGGAGGGATGAAGAAGACTGGGATGAGGTTGAGGCTGTCAGGGTGTATTTGACTATGAGTATTTGCAGGTGTGGATTTGTGGTTGTTTCAAAAGTGCGCTCATGTGTTAAGCATCTAGTTGGGACTGTTGATTCTGAAATGGGTAAGAAGAGAGACACTGCAAAGCAATTAACATCAAACCAAACAAATGGACAACAAATTATCAATCATCTAGGTCAGATGAAGTTACAAAAATTGACAAATTCCCATCAAGTAAAATATCTCAAAACTTATTTTCCATTTTCAAATCTTAAGGTTTTCTCTTTAACATTAAAGTTTGTGATTAAATAAGCAACAATCACACAATTATTTGTTAAAAGCAAAAAAAAGAAAAGAAAAAAGAAACACAATTGTGAACTCATTTTTGTTTAAATATTTCTAAACTGTAAATGGAGCCCCACCTGTTTCAAACCAGTGAACAAAAGCAAGGACATAAAGAGAAATAAAAACAATTTCTCATGTAAAGTTACCAAAAACTAAATTTGGAAGAAGAAGAAGCTGATTGCAGTAAAAAAAAAAAAAAATAGGGTCTTCAAACCGTTTTTTTTTTGCCTTGAAATATTCTAAAGGTGTAAGTACATAAAATGGAGTAAAAGCGAGCAAATCCTAAACCTTTCAGAAGCTCTGGAGGAACTGTGGTTATACGTGTCTCTCTCGTTTTCCATTTGGCCGCTGGAGGAGAAAATTCACTGTCAAACTGGGAACTCTGCAGTCGGCCGCCTTTCCCAGTTGAAACAACAATCAGCAAAAAGAGATGTCCAACCAGGTTCAGCTGCACTCAGACCCTTGCAAATACGACGACCTATCAGCAATTGCAGCCGTCTGTTCCACATCAGGCAACATGAGGGATGACCTGCATGTGCAGCGACACACTCCTTAACTAACCAGTGGGAATTTAATGGGGAATCAATGGGTTTGAGAGCCAAAAAACAGATACGGTTGCAGACTGATTTGATGGCCTGAAAGTGAGCGAGGGAGCAGGAAAAAAGGTAATTGATTGGAAGTTCACATACTCTAACACTGTCGCCACAAACAAGACGACATAAAGCTGTTTAAATGAAACCTTGGAGCTCACAGACGTGGCTTCTTGAAACAGACATCAGGGCTTTGTTCAGTCGAAGCCTCCAACAAATAGCCACACATTTGCTGAGAAAGACAGAAAACTTCCACACCTGCCTCAGCAGGGAACACCTTCGCTCAGACTTTTTATTTTTTTTGTATGTTACCACGTCAAGCAGTTGCGAGAGCGGAGTAAGAGCAGTCGATCAAAAGAGCAGACCTCGCCGCTGTCACGCTGTGCCGTCCTCGCTGGGTCTGTTGACTCTTGTACAGCAGACAGACAGAGAAAGGAGCTGCGAGTGAAGTAACACTTGCCGTTCACTGTTCGGCTGTTGGAGGGCAGACTCGCTCAACGTGTCCTAAAGCTGACTGAATTTTGAAGGTTACAAAAGCTTGGCTGGACCGCAAAGCTGGGTGAGCGATGAAGTTTCAGCTCTGGTTGGTCCAATGTCCATTGTGGTTCTTAAAATAGGCATAGGTACAGAGGCATTTGTGCTCAACACGCTTTCTATTGCAATGTTCTCTGAAATGTTTAAAAAATCTAATTTAGACAAATGATACTTAAGCTCTCCTCCTGTTTCTCATACTAAGAATTAATTAATTTTTTAGCTCTTAATTTGAGTTATTTGCTTTTATCAGTATTTGTAGCTCATGTTCTCAGTTGTATCATTATGAACTATTGTCATGTTCTACAGAACCTGAGTGTTTGAACTCTACAAAGCAACACACACACACACACACACAAAACTTCAAATGGACAGAAGACAGGGATGTATTGAGAGTACAATGGGACATGGAAGGGATGAGAGAACAAGACCACAAAGACAAAGTGGTGAAAAAAGGAAATAAGAGGGGTGGGATGTAATGAGAAGAGAGGGTATAAGAGCAGAAAAGACGGAGGAGAGGACACACAGGGACGGGGAGGGGAAGAGATTTAGGGGATAAACAAATTGAAGGAAGAGAAGCAGCTAAAATGAGACTGGGGAAATGTAACGACGGCCCACAAAAGAGCGACAGGGATTTTTACAGGGAAGATTCCTCGGAGGGACAGACAAAGAAGAAGAATCTGAGAGAACGTGCGTGTGCGATTGAGGGAGGGGAGAAGATTTAATGCTCAGACTGGGGAGGAAGCAAATGAGCAGAACAAGAGCTATTAGGCAGATACTCAGATAGTGAGCTCAGAGAGAGAAGTTGGGAGGGAGACAGTTGTGAGGATGGTCAAGACAGAAGAGGGGGGGGAAACAAAATGAGAGTAAAAGTGTGATCCAGAAAGCCGTGGGGAAGGGTGGCGGGGGAGGGGAGGGGGCGCGGCGGGCAGAGACAAGCTCAGAAAGGGGGCTCGTCTTCCGCTCAGCTGTGTGTCTTGGCTGGCTGTGAAAAGCGGCTCTCTTCCTGTCAGCGCAGGAAGCCCACAGGGCGCCATTGTGCCAGACTCGGAGGGAGAGACGGGGACAGAGAGAGCGACGGACAGAGGTTTGAATAATTTAGCGGAATTATTGATGAATTTAAGTTTCTGAAGGTTAAGTGTTAGTTGATATTCAAGTCACGCTGGTTTGCCTTATACGGCCTTGCTCTCGATTTTGCTGTTGCATACGTGCACGGCCAATACCGGACCGGTCTAATCAAGAAGACGCTGATTTGTGTTGGCTTGATTGAAAGTCCAAATCACCACAAAGACAAGAATGAGGCTGCCTTCACAGTGAAGCCAAGCCCCCCCCTCCACCCATGCCTATATTTAACATTAAACTGAATTATGATGAAATTTTAGCCTTGTCTCACAGACAGTCTATTGTCAACTTTTTGGTCACAACTGGCCCCAATGCCAGTCAGAGATTAGTTGCCAAGAGTCTGCAGCGGTGATTGCTTCTCCTCCAGGGGAGCGGGGGGGATTGGAGGTTGCTCTTTCAAGCTCTTTCAGTGAATCGAGAAAATCTTTCAATTCATTTCACTTGTTTATGTACGTAATTGAGCAAGTTACATACTGAGAAGAGCTGGCTCAAACAGCCGCGCGCAGCTGTGTGTGCACTGCCACAAAAATGTGAATCATTCCTCCTGACTCATTCACACACTCGCGTTAACCGGCCGAAATCGCTCATCACGAGATTATACAACATGACAGACAAGCTTCTGACCTTTTATCGTTTTTTTTTTTTTAATACGCAAGTTTTTAACCAGTGTCAGAAATCACTTCAGCTACTATTGTGACTGACGTTTTGTGTCTTTTTTTTTTTTCATTTGTGCCTAGATGTAAGATGATCTTTTTCATTATTCAGTCTCTAGGGAGGCTTTAAGGTTAATGTAATTGGTTATTACAGCAATTATTATTATTTTTACTTGCTTTCAGTTCCACACTGTCTGAGGTCTCCAGTAGAGTATTTTCCCTATAAAGTACAACCTTGTAGTGACCCCTTTTAACTGTCTGCTATAGTGTTGAGATATCATACATGCATTGGTTTTGCTTGCATAAGAGGGACGGAGAGAGACAGACATACATGATGTGACCACGGCAGCAGAAAAAAAGTGGGCTTTGCATCTGTTTGTGTTTTATGCCTGCGTGATTACATGACTGCACTCGATGCAATAGCACATCTGTCCTGCTCCATTTACTGTATGTACATGTTTTCTTGCGCATGCGGGGTAGTTTGATATATGTCTCTGATGTGACATGACTCCAGAAATTAGAGTAATTGGTAGCAATATGTGTGAGGGTGAAGGGGCAGAATTGATTTCAAGGTCCTCCTCCTTATACTGGGACCTGTCTTGTTCACAGTTTATATTAACAGTATTACATCCTCTATGAGAAACTGTAACACCCACCTTTAAGCTGATGATACAGTTCTGCATTGTTTTGCTAATACTGCACACTCAGCTGTTGAATTCCTGCAACAAGCCTTTGATAAATTGCAAGATGCACTTTTTAATTTGAAATTAGTTCTGAATGCAAACAAGACTAAATATATGTGATTCTCTAGAGACATTGTGGACAATGGTTTGCATATTACCACTCTGGATGGTATAGATATCTTGGTATCTGGCTGGATCAAAAAGTTACGTCTAAATCTCACGTTGACATATTTGACACATTTGTGCAGAAACTTTCCTCTGCTCAGTAAGAAGTGTGTAATTTAGGCTGTCTTCTTCTCTGTCCTGGATTATTATGATGTTATCTATAGACATGCCTCTGCCTCCACTCTTAAACGCATCTCACTAAATATTTTTCAAAGAAAGCTAAAAACATATCTCTTCAGTTCGGCCGTGACTGAAGCTGGCTGTGACTTTGAAACTGTCTTTTGCGCTTTGCCTCAGATGTAAGCACAGCTGCTTTTAATATGTTGTATTTTACTTGTACTATTTCATATTTTAAACTTTATTATTATTATCAAAAGTGGAAGCGGAAGAAACAGAGATAAGGGACAAATGCTATAAAAATGTAGCAACAGAGGCATCTGTGAAAAGAGAGGGATGATATGCAAGTAGAGGGAGAACGGACGTCAGAGAGGAAGTGAAGCAGTGGATGAATAAAATATGTTTCTGCAAAGAACACTCATCAGAAGGGGGCACAAAGATCCAAGGATATTTCTCTCGCTCCTTCACTTTGTCCCGCTATAATTTCTTTTCCCGTGTCACTGTGCGCTGTTGCAGTTTCTGACACCTCTCTGTCTGCTCTTTTCTTTTTTCCATCACTATCTGGTGACTTTTTTTCAATTTCCTCTTGTCTCCTAATTTCACTTTTCACTGACCATTAAATTTACATCCTCTGTGCTTCTGTCTCTCAGATCTATCCCACTGTTTCCAGTCCAGTGCCCCTCAGAAATACGTCCATGTTGGAAGATGCTGCACATGATGAATTGTGTCCGGTGCTGATGCAGGAAGTAGGATGGGACAGGAAGGAGGATGGTTGTGTGGACTGTCTGATTTTCATGCAGGGGACACACCTACAATTAACATTTATCTTTTTATAAACTCACACTTCCTCTAATCTTAACAAGATGCCATGTGCATATAAAAGTGTGACATTGGGTATAAAACATGATAGAACATAATTTGCAGAATCATCCAACATCAGCTTTTTTGCCTTTGTTCATATTGCTTTGTTCCTGCTTCTACTCCACTTGCCTTTTTTCCCCTTCCCGATCCCTTCTTTCATCTTTCCCTTTCCTTGTTCCTCTCAACTACCATTCTCTACTTTCCAACTCCCTGGTCTACTTTTCTCTCCATTATCCTTGCTCTCATACCCTGTTTTGTTCTCCTTATTCTGTCCTGTTCTCTCCTTTTGTCTTCAACTCTCTTGCTCCCCCCTTTTAAGCCACTCTTTCCTTTCATCTTATCTTCCCGTATTCCCATTCTCCCATCTCATATTTTGTCTTCTCTGTCCCGTTCCAATTTCTCCTCATTGCTGCCACTCTGCTCCGCTCTTGCCTTCACATCCTATGCCTCTTGCTTTTCCATTTACTCCAAGCATTTCCCTCCCCATTTTTGACATTTTCTTTCATCTCGTCTCCCCTCCTCCCGCGTCGTGAATCGCTGCTACCAATCCTCCACCCCCAACAAATGTCAGCATGGATCAGTTGTAGCGTAGCCATACTCTGCCCATTCACCCCGGTGCCTTTATACTACAGTAATGCTAGACCACATTAACCACAACCGTGTCTATTTTACACACGGATGCTAATGTTAGAATGAAACACCTCGGGCAAAACTCTGAACATTCATAAACACTAATTCCAACTATAGCTGCCGGCTACTTAAGGCACAGGCCCCGCTGTGTATTAATGTGTCGCGCGATAAAAGCATAAGTGCAGGGTTTCCTCCGCTACTGTTTTTTTTTTCTTTCACTTCATGTAACAGCTCCCATCTGCAGCCATTTTCCCGTGCTCAGATTTACTCACAGCGGGAAATTACTGAGCTGACCCGCACGAACGTGACACTTCCCACGCTCGACCAAAATGTGTTGACGTCGCAGCGATTGGCTCAAAATGCTCTTACGCAGGAGAGTGTGCAGAAGGCACCATTATTAAAAAGTTCAACTTTCAGTAGTTTTATAAGCTCTCTGTCACTGTCAGTCAAGTTTACTTTAACTTTCATCTAACGATTAGTGGCCTCGCTGTTTTCTTACACAAAAGAAATTAGATTTTAATAGCGTACTGTTAGATGTCATTGTGAGCTTCGTGCTGTGGGCTGCCCCGAGAACAGCGTCTTTTCAGCAAGTAACCCCAAAACGACAGATGTTTATGTTCAAGTGAGAAACCCCCCAAGCCGCCATGATCATTATGATAGGAACAAATAGGAAGTAAGTTGACATTATTATAGAGCCACAAAGTGTGCATATGGAGGAGGATGCAGAGGATGGATGGGTTACCAAAATATCTTCAACTCAGGAAACCACTATTTCATATCCATTTCCCGCTGATGGTCAACTTTGGTTTCATTAAAAGCATGACTACGACCCCAAACCTTAACCAAGTGAGGAGTATTGCAACTATGACTTGGTCCCCTCACCTTAACAAAGCAGTCATTTCTACCCTAATCATGATTTCTCTAATCTTCCATGTCATTTTTATCCCTAATCCCAATCAACCATTAGCCATAGCTTTGTCACATTAAGATAAGATAAACCTTTATTCGTCCCTCAGTGGGGAAATTTGCAAAAATTATAAAACACATTTATTTTTCAACAGTTTTGGAAGGCAAAGAGAAATTATGCCGTCCTCCCAAAAGAGACACCAGATCAGGAAACACTTCTATTGTTCCAGAGGGCACGGACAAACTAAGTGTTTTGTTTAATTTGTAGAACTTGTTGAGTGCATCTGTGCTGTAAACCATAACTGTTTTTCAGTGTGCGTCAGAAAACATTTTAAGATTTAATGCTGTTAACAATTCATGCGTTCCTCAATGAGAAATAATTTTGACAGACATCGGGAAGATATGAGGCATTTTTGAACCCTCACTGAACTATAACTAAGAGCAGGGAGCCTCGAGGGAAACATACCGCTGCTATGAACACAGCCTGTCATGTTATGATGGAATAAATTCTTTCAATGCGATAAGAAAAATATTCAAATTCATTTTCAGTAAAGCCAGTTCAGCTGTAAAACCTCTGTTTTCCATACAGGAACATCCCACACACTCAACTTGCTTTATTTCGCCTCTGCAGGATGATAAAATATGACAACATACTGCTTTGGTGGTATTTGCAGGGTGGCACCAAAGCAGTGCCAGGAAATAAATGAAAAAGATGAAAAAATACATGTTGTTGATCTTTGCTTGTTACGGCAAAGTTCGTCTTCCTGCTTCTTGACTGTATGTTAGCGCAATTAATTCGGCGTGTCACATGTAAAATCTTAATTCTGTGTTACTATAGCACGGCTGCGTTGGAGCGGTGTTGACAGCACACATGCACACACATGCATGTACACCCACACACCGCTCCCTGTCACCCCCCATTATCATCATGATCATTTATTAAACGTGACTTCCGCCAGAACGAGTGAGACTAAGAGTGAGGGAGCTCAGGGGAAGGAGGGATTGCTTTCTTAATTAAACGAGAAGAAAAAAGAGAAGGAGCGCGGCGCCACAGGCTGGGCTCCTTTGAATAAAAAACATTTATCTCCTTCACTGCATTCCCCTGCTCCTCGTTTCTCCCTCTCTCCGACTTGGCTTAGTTACTCTGTGGCAGAGAACAACCCAGACACACACACACACACACACACACGCTGCAGTGTGCTGCGGCTCATTTTCTTTGAAGAGGTGTAACATGAGCATTGTTTCTTTCCAGGTCACAAGAAACCGTGCTAAATTATATAACATTAAACATTCTTGTGCACCTGCCAGTTTGGCTACACGCACTTTTAGTCTCTATCTCTCTCTCACACACACACACACACACTCACAAACACACCTTAGTTATCTTGCCTTGGAGGGCCAGCACACTGTGAACTGAACACACACTATTACTGTTGTTTTTTTTCAACTTCTCTTTCATGCCACATGCAGCAGTTATGAAATAAATGCCAACATGCATGTACTCTACCTTTAGACACACACACACACAGTAATGATGCCATGTAAGCATCACCTCACCTGTGAACCCTCTCTGTCCCTTGATCCCTCGTTGAAACATGTTGCAAAAATGCTAAATAAGACCTTTAAAGGAACAATGGTTGCATGTATATATATACACGTTCGCGTGTGATAATTTACCTGAATGATTTGTTTGCAGCTCTAGTTCTGTGAGCACAGGAACAGCCCTCAAACGCCCCACAGGTTTGATCACTGCCGTTTGCAGTGCATGCAATTTCTCCCTTCTCTTCCTAGTGTGAGAGGAAAAAAGGCATGAACTGCCCTGAACCTTAAAGAATGTGTGATGTTCTCAGACACAAAGTGGAGACCTGACGACTTCACTGTGGATGGAAGAGACTTCCGATCCTATTCATTTTCTCTGGGTTGATAAGACATGGGGTAAGTAGCTTCTCAAGACACTGTGGGAGAGCAGTGATATGTAATGTAGTGATCTACCTCACAGCTAACGAAGAAACTAGGATGCAGTAGTGGGCTACAAAGTTGTTGTCTGCAGAGGAGAAGACCATTTTTGCAGTTTCTGGAATTTGTTGTATGACCCTTTGTGTCCAAAATTGCATGGACAAATTAAAGTGAATACCTGCCACAAAGCCACATAAATGTGGTGCTTGGTGCCTTGTGCTTTGCTTGCAATCGTGGACACACTGGCAACATTAAGCAAGCTATAGAGATGCTGAGTTTTTTTTTTCCTTTTCCTTCCAGTGGCTCTTCACAGTTTAGGTGTTGTTGTCTGCCAAACAAACAAGCTGTTTCCCTCAAACTGACAAGTATCTTGAGTGGACTGATGGTGGACTGGTGTAAAAATGACTCACCCTGTTGGCTGGAGTCAAAGTCGGTGGAAAGGCTGTCTTGACAGAGAGGACCTTAAATGAAATCTACTCCATTTGGACAAAGAGGACTCCAGAGAGCTTTGAGCTCCACCGGAAGCTCCCACTGTGGGGATTTAAACTCACTCTGTGTCCTCTGCCTCACTCCCTGCAGGAAGCATATTAAGATAAAGTGACTGAACACAACCCTCTTGCCAGACTCCAATTGACAAGAGGAAATAAATTACACATGCACCTGATAGAAGAATGCGACAAGCCTCTGTCCAGCAAAGGTTGGAATGAACCAATGTGGAACTAATTGAACAGGGCAGTGGAGAAATCCAATTTGCACCCATCAGTCCACCCATTTAGATTTAAGACCTATTCAGATAGAAATGGTTGACTATACGTTAGATCATCCAATGGGGCACAAGTAGATGCCCCCAACTGCCATCTGGCCTATTGCTCCTCTCATCCGAGAAAATGCTCTGCTGAACTCGGGGACTGACCAGCATGACAGCATCATTAGATGAGTCACTCTTGTCATGAGCTTGTTTACACGTGTCCACCTCTCCAACTGCTCCCACCTGATCCTCACCAGCAGGGGGCATATCAGATGTGGCAGGGGTAACGTACTGAATGGCTTTCTGCGAACGCTTCCACCCCCAAGAATGGACTGTCGTGTTGATTCAAGGAAAACCATAGGGGACGATGGACTGTGGGGCCTCCTCCATCCACGTGAGCCGAGTCTCATGATGCGAGGGTGCTGACAACGTAGCATTTGTCTTGCGACGACACTGCATTTAGATATGACGTTAGCACTGAGGATGGGAGCGCACTGGGTAATGGAGGGCTGTCAAGGAGCAAATATTCTCTCTACGGCCCATTTCCTTACCAACACACCCTTGTAGGAAAGGAGTGGCCTGAAAATGAAGAGGACGTCGAGCATCCCATCCATCATGTGCATGTGGAGTAGGTTGATGTGGCAGTTCTCATCAGCACAACGCCAACTGATTTTACTACATTCGTCCCCGTTTTGTCCCATCATGGATTGAGAAGGACACTGTCCTAAGAAATGTTTTCCTGCAGCAGAATGTGAGGGGTTTACCAGTGGTTTAGTGGCAGATTGACCGTTATATAGATGGATGTCAGTGTTGGTGCCGTTTTGGGGCCAGAGGGCTGGACTACAAAGCGAGTTTGTATGTATGATGATTCGTGCTCTGTGATTTTCACATTGATAATGTCAGGATATGAGGAGAACAATCATTTCAGCTGCAGCTCCACCTGCAACAAGTCAGGAGGAAATATACAAATATTCTATCAAGGTGTGTATTAATCGTCCTCATCATTAACACTGAGGACAGATGTGTTGTGTAGCCTACACTTATACACTGTGTCCAACAGTGAGGCTTTACTCCGGCCACTGGCTGCTGAGACGTCTGAACCCAAAAGCCAGCAGAGACACTGAAATCCATATCTTTCATAGAGAACATCATCGGGGTGAGCTGTGGTCTCTAAACACCGTCAACCTGTGGACTGAGCCGCTCATAACTTGCCGATATCGACTGGCTCTTCCAAATGTCAAATCATTTTTCTCGACCAATTGTAGCAGAGGGGCGGGGCTTACACAAAGTAACCTTGAGTTAACCACAAACATAAACTGCACTGAGCAGTTGCACAGATGCAGCGTAAATTGCCATGACAACACACCTCGCATAAAACCTCACCTTTCGTAGTGCGGGTTAATCAGGAAGTTACCCCCGACATCATGAAATTACTCCTGAACTTAGCCCGATAAGCCAGTTACCTCGCTTCGTAGTACAGGCCTCAGGCCTGAGGATTTACACCAATCACATAACAGCTGATGAGACCTTCTGTCGTCTTAAGAGATGAATGCTGGAGACAAAGTTATTGGTAAATGACAGCTTCAGTGGATCTTTGCATCAATAATACAAGTCTCTAATCTCTACTGAAGGGAGTAACACCATTATCCCAAAAGATATTCCCTCAATTGCTGTTTTGATTATACTGGTGGAGAGCACTGTCTATCTTGTCGTCCCCCAATCCCCCATATGTGTTTACTGTCACTAGATGAACATGTAGTCACAGTTAGGGCATATGATTCATATCATTTTCACACTAATCAAACTATTCACCTCATGCCTTGTATTGAAACATTTGCATTTGCTTGTCTTCTCTTACTGCTGGTGTCAGTAACCGCACTAAATGAAACTGATGAATGTTGGGGTCAGGGTGCCACTTACACTACACACGATCATACTATGGGAAGTTATTATCCTGATTGCAAGAGATGGTACATGCAAATTTTCAGCACTCAAGAGGAGCGTGGTGAAGCCTGTGGACTCAAAGGACATAAAATGTAAAATAGAAACTTGCGTGAATGAGATGCTAAGGAGGCAAAATGACGAGCAGTCAATTTATGCACATACCATCTTTGGTCCATTTCTGTATTTTCCCTATTTTTATTTAACTTGTGACATATTGGCCATTAAATAGGGTGTAAAATTATATGGGTTGTTCCCTGTTCATACGTAATCATACTTGTCATTATTTATTTATAGGGATAAATACCTGCACAGAGATGGAGAGAGCTTGTTGCACTGCAGATAAAGGTCATGAAAGGTTAGCGACTCCTCCCACTGCTCGCAGTCAGCATTCAGCCAGAGAGAGAGATGTGGATGAAGTGAGAAAGGAGGATGTAGAAGGAGGAAAGGAGGTGGGGTTACGGTAACATAAAAAATCGAGATGAGCAGGTGGGTGACATGAACGTGAGGATGGATTAGAGAAAAGAAATGAAGGAAAATGAGACGGGACCTGAGTCAGGGAGAAAGAGACATAAAGCTAAAAGAGAATAAAAATGAGAAGAGAGCAGAGATGGGAGGAGGCTGAGAGAGAGAGAGAGAGAGAGAGAGAGAGAGAGGGTTTCACACAGTGGACCACTGACGGATGGTTGGCATTTAGCTCCCCACTACCTCCGGAAATAACTAATTAAGCATGGTCTGGTGTGTGTGTGTGTGTGTGTGTGTATGTCAGTAGACATGTTTGTGCATGAGGACAGAGCTGAGAACTGTGAGAGGATAAGTTATTTTATTTGAATCATAAATGCGTCACGTTTTAATTACAGCACATTTTACTTATTTGGTAAACACACCCTGTGTCTCGTCTTACAGGTGCTTCTCGGTTCTTTTCTGTGATGACGCTCACAGTTCATGCTTTTCCATCCTGCTGTTCAAACTGAAAACACACAAGTTCGCCAATTGGTGTCGCAAAAAGTACAAGGTGATCAAAACTACACAAACAGCAGCGGGCCAAGTTGGAAGAGCCGCTCCTCCATCAGCATTCATCCAAAGCCTCAAATGACTTTAAACTAGATGGGCGCAGGAGAAATTTGGCCAAACTCTACCAGGTCCTGTCACACAAGCTTTTGTTTTGATTACCATTTTTCTGCCCTGTCTACCTTTTATATTGCCAGGCTATCCTCTCCTGGAATACATTTCCACGTTGCTCTCTTTTGCATGCAGTCCACATAGTTCCTCTAATGCCACTGAGTCTGAGAGCTGTGGGATTGCTTTCGTGGAAGTAGTCCAACACAGTTACGGCGAGCCAGGAGTATACGACCTCCTGGCAAGTCACAAGATGATTTTGGAAGGGTATTTTCATATATTCACCTCTTTCCCTCTGACGCCCAAGTCTGAGTGCTACATTTCTGCTCATCTGACATTAGCTGCAAGGATCAAAGTCTCTCGATAGAAAACTGTAAGTGTAGAAATGCATCATGCACAGACATAAGAAAAGCCCACTTATGAATATTATTTTCTTATCAGTACTGTAGATTACTTTAAATTTCACTTTATTTGTGTTTCAATGTTCATGTCAATATATAGCATAGTGGCCTTCATATTGAATTTGATTGAACATAGCTTCCTCGCATTCAAGACAGGAAATAAGAAAACTGTGAAAGTCAAATTCAAATATGCTAAACAAATACTTTTATCATTATGAACAGGATTGTTCCAGAGATATCCTGGGAAGAAAGATGCACAAGCATATGCACACATATTTACTGTTAGACACTGGCTTTGCACGGCACAGTAAAATTAGTTAAGATCACACCTTCAGCTGTTTGTTCACATTATCCTCTCACTTTGTCCTGCTAGTCAACACACCATATGATGCATTCACGGTATATAAATAATCTGTCCTCCTTCCTTTCCTTGTTTTATCTTACATCCATATTTTTTCATTAGATATAAAAGCAGAAGACTAATCAAAACACCAGATTGCATATTAAGAAAGACCCACTGTTTTCTTAGCAAATACAGCATATTGCTTTTCAAGCAGAGAGTCACTTAGTGACAGGAAGCATTAAGTGTAATTTCACAGACAGGAGGAGCCCGGTGACTGGATGATACAGAGCTGCTTATTGTTGCCAATGTTTATGTTGTATATCATGTTTGTCAAGTTTGTAAAATTTAACCACAGGCTTTCTTTCTCTCTCTCTCTCTCTCTCTCTCTCTCGTCCATCTGGTATCTTTCTCTGTAGCTCATTTATCTTGTTGATTGTATGGAGGATTGCCAGTGAGCCGACAAAGACTTGTCCTCAGACGAACTTTGTTTTAATAAACAGAGAAGTTACAAAACTCAGGTGGTGTAGAAGTTTTATCTTAGCGGTGAAGTTTAAAGTTTGTAGCTCCTCCTCAGGCTGTCAGTTATTGCACAGTCACCTTTTAAAATGAACTTCAGTAATGTTACATGCAACACAATGATGACAACAAATAATACAATTCAATTTATTCATATGCATGATATATACATGTACATTAAAAGACATCTATATTAATATGCAAACACAATATAACTATGGCAAGGTTATCTGAGTCTGAAAACATACTTGAACCTCTGTTCAAGTATGTTTCCTGAAATAAGCCTGAGTAGCTTTTCTCATATGTACAAATGTATGCACAGAGATGTGGAGCTAAGTGGCCAAGTTAATGGACCCCCTAGACTGGAGAAGCTGTGCAGGTAAACCATGAGCAAAGATGAGCTTGGGACCTTTTGGGTGTGGATTTGTGCATAATGGGTCCTTCTAGTGCAGAGGTGCAGTTTGAGTGATCAACAGAGAGGCAGAGTCAGAGGAAGGATGTGAGAACAAGAATCTGAGGAAGGAGAGACAGAGACACCAAGACAATTGGCAGAAGTGAAGTGATGAAAAGGGACACACAGGCAGAAAGCTTTTATACCAAATGCTAAAGTGACAAAGTGATCTTGAGGAAAAAAAGTCCAACACACAGAGATGAAAAGAGACAAGGTACAGCTTACCAACTAAACCCAAGCCAAAGAGACAAAGTGCTCTTCAAGTGTCTCAAGCTGCTGGCAAACACTTCTAACACACACACACACAGTCGTGTTTCCATCGCTTCAGAAGACATTTCATTGACTTACATTAATCTCCTGGAGACTAACCATAACCACTACTTGCATAACACTAACCCTAAACTTAACCCAAGTCCTCACCCTAAAATTCAATAATTTAAATTTGGAGACTTGTTTGTCCCCATTAAGAAGGTGTGTATCCCTACAATGTGACTGTGTAAATAGATTTATGTGTAACATTAATAATACATGTCCACACATACACTAGCGCTAACATTTACCCTAGCCTTGACCTAACACCGGTCAAACCACTGACCCAGAAATCAGCTTTTGTCCTGAATTGCTCCAGCTGTCCCCAATTTACTGGTCTTGTGTGTCTGGTCAAGTGTGTGTCCCCAAAAGCAGCTTAAGTCAGAGCCACACACACACACACACACATTCACACACTGCTATGTGTTGAAAAAAATGTACAGATAAATTACACACGCCTGAACTGCATTCACACATATACACATTTGTTTTCTCAGAGTGGATTAGACACAACACGCTCGCACCTTTACTATATATGGATCTGCTAGTGTTAAATCCACACACACATACAAAACTCGCAAGTGTGACTTTTTTCAACAAAGACCAGAAATATCTAGTGTACCATCTTGAGAGCATTTAAAAAAAAAATACATCTCATATTTAATTTTGTTTATATTTTCTACATTTATACACATGTGCACACAAACATAATAACACACAAATCTGAAATTAAATAATTAATCACAGTTTTATTTGCGCAGCGACTGCCATGCATAAAGTATTGCCATGCAAGACTTAAGACACACACACGCTCTCTTTGTGTTTGGCACATGCACACATGCAGCACACGTTGAGGCGTGTGCGGAACACAGACATGATCTTCGGCAGTTTACAGTGAAAACAAACAAGCGTTCCATTATTCATGTTGATTAAGGAAACAGGCCCGTGTCTGTGTTCCACTAACAAGCCAAACAAGAGGACCAGAAGAGAGGGAAAAACGGCAGTTGTCTTCATCCCCATCAGCACATTCAACGTCACAAACACACACACATGCTGCACACAACACAACACACACAGCTATGTTCAACTAACTGCTTGTCATCCATAAATGACAGCTAGACATTTCTGCAGGCTTGATTTGAGTTGCTTGAAGTATTCCTGTGTCTTCATGGGGGGGCGGTTTCTCCACGATAAAGTTGGATCTAGATGTCTTGGTGTATTTTGTAATCATAATTTTAGATCACTTTGTAGTGTATTTTCTATTTGACATTAAAGGATCTTTTTCTGTTCATCAGTGTCAAAAAGCCTCGTTAAATCCAATTTTATTCACCGAAAACGAAAACATGAAAAAACACATTTTTAGACAGCAGTACCTCCATACTGCATAAATAAAGAATTTCCCAGCTTGGGACAAATAAAGTGCATCTATCTATCTATCTATCTATCTATCTATCTATCTACTGCATAAGAGATAGTATGAATGAATCTGAGATTGTGCCGACTTGATATCTTTTGAATTAACATTATTTACTGTATGTGTTAAGAGACGGGAGGTAACATTGATATTTTCTGCATTTGTGCTAAATAAGTTTTAAACAGCGGCAGGACTTTTTTTTGTAACTTGTAAATATGCAGATGAAATCAAATTAGCAAAGAGCAGAACGAGGCGTCATTATAGATCTGGGGAATTCATACCTGGCTGTCACAACATAATTAATGTTGTTTCTTGGAGCCATAACAGAGGGAAATAACCCTGTGATATGTGAACGACTGCAGTGTTGCTGGCACCGAGAAAATTCTGACATTCTCCGACGTTCTTGCAGAAAACTGTGAGATTCCTGCTAAATTGCGTTTCCCACGGTGAACCCGGCCGTGCATGCTGATGAGAGACAGGACGCTCGCAGAGGAGAGGCTGTTTTTTTGATGCTGGAACATTTATACGAGAAAACGCATGCATATACGTTCTTCATACTTTCACAACCCTATATACCCTGAATACCTCCACCCACGTACATGCCTGCATGCACATGGGTAATGTTCATTAGGTTGAAAGCAGACATTTGGACCACTTCCCTTCTATTGAATATTCATGAGCACCTGCTTTCTACCAAAAACTCATGAGATCACCAACACAACATTGCCACAGGCATGTATATGTGCCTGTGTGAGGCTTTGCACTTATGTGTGTGTGCGTGTGTGTGTGTGCACCTGATCGGAGTAAGTCTTGAAGTAGAGCAGACCATTCGAACATGTAAAGATGGAACACCTGCCCTCTATATGTAAATGGTTGTATGATCAATGCAGAGAAATTCTTTCATTATATGCATATTCATTAATTGGCAGACAATTTTGATGTAAAGCTGTATTGATATCCGGTGAAAGTAGGAATTGGATTGTGTCCACATACACATTTTTATTTAAACTTCATCACAATAACAGTATTGCAACCCAGAGAAATTAGATGAAAAACACTTTTTCTTCCTCTTGTGTTATCTACAACTAGCCCATTTTAGGTAACGCCATAATTAAAGCAGTGTGCGACTGAACAATAGCATTTTCAGATTCTAAAACTGTAAATGCTTCATTATTTGCTGGGAGGAAAAACAATGTTGTCATAAAAAAAAAAAAAAAGTTGAAAAAGTTTATGGAAAGTGGATAGTAGAAATGACTCCCCTCGCACATAATGTATAATATGATGTAGTATAATGTGCCTCTGTATAATCTATGACAAAAGCCAAGATAATTTAGTGAATTATGGGGGAGCTTTATTAGTTTCTTGCAAATTGCTTAATCTACTTACTGCCAGGAGCCAGAATTGTCTAATATCTAAATTGCAGCTCTAACAGGCCGTTGCCCTTTTCTTCTTTCCTCCTGTATTTGCATTGATTTTTATAATTTTTCAGTGTGTTATTGTAAAATGATAGCACTTATGTGTGTGGAAATGAAGACCACTGAGGCAACATATGCACTATAAGGGACAGGTAACAGTAAGGGAAGGGCGAGTATTAAATTATAAAAATTGGTCTTCACTGTTAATGCTATAAAAGATGTAATGTCTGCAACACCTACTTTCATTGTCTTTTCTAAAACACTCTAATATTGCATTTAGTAGGAAAGAAAATTAAAAATGGTGCAACCAGCTCAATTCAAATTTACTATTATTTTAATACATTTTTTTTTTTAACCAATATTAAAAAATGGGTAACACAGTCCAACATGTGGACATACCCTCACCCCTGTAGGTGACATTATCACTCCCATGCTTAGACTCCTGGTCATATTCAAAAAGCTGTGGATGTTTTGCCCCAGCAGTCATAAACACTTTCCAAATGCGGTTTATCTGTGTGCAGCAGTGTTAGAGGAGGGGGTGCACAGCTCTGCCCGCGTCACTTATCAGGACTCAGCTGCCCCTTGGCCCCCTTTAAGGCAACTGTTTGCTTGCAAGGCAAGTTTTTTTTTTTTTTTTTTTTTCGTCTGAATACTAAATTATTGGCAACATCGCTTGAAGGGGCCATTACACATATTCGTTTGTGCGGTGAATTAATTCTCAAAGGGCTTCACCTCTTCACATTTTAAAGAAATATTAGCCCAGACTCCATGAGCTCTGTATGAGTATTTCTGATGACATAATGATTATCATTAAAACTAGCTTTGTTTGGGATTTTAGTCCTGTTTTCAAATCATTCAGAGAGGCCTGTGTGTTGACCTTTGGGAACAATGAAGATTGATTGTACTGAAGAGCAGTTCCAGGAGGTGAATTTTAACACAGTTGAGGTCAACAGTGATGAGAGACTGAACGTTATAGTTTCTGAGGTTGTTTAAACATGCACACTCGTACAGTTCATTTCATGATATAATCCCCCCACTCCATCCCTCAAACCTTACATCCAACCAACAACCATGTGGTGAGGACATGTCATGTGATGTCCACACACACATGCACACACACTCTCCCACATAACACATATAAAGCCGAAATAAAAGCCTTGATGTAGACCCCCACCTTCCCCTTCCAATCCAATTCTCTGCAGGCACATTCGCATCACAGAAAAAAAATCTTTCCTCTCTCACTAACACACACACACTCACTCACTCACACACACAGCTGTATGCCATGATTGGGGTTAAGCCTCGGCTTATTATTGAGGAAGGTGGGGGGTGAATGGAACGTGGAGATGGTCAGATATGTTGTTTGTGTGTTTATGTGTGTGTGTGAAAGAGAGGAAAGGGAGGCTTTGATTTAAATTTTGCTCTTTAAATAAAAGACGGCATAAAGATCAATTTAAATGTCTGCAGAGAAGGTCAGAGCCAGGATCTCACACAACAACAACAAACAAGGAGTAAGAAAGGACATATGAAGATTTAATTAAAAACAGAAGCATACATTAAAAATTCAAACTGTATATCTAATCTAAATAGCATCGTCATACCTCTATTTAAAAACTAAAGGTCTGGAGAAACCATCATCACTGCATAAATGTACAATAACAACAACTCATTGAGCCAAAAAGCAGCAAGTGATTCACTCCCAAGGTGAAATAAGATTCTCACATAGTTTTTATTTTGATGATCAAATCCAGCATCTGGGAAAATAAAATGTTTTTTTACCACAGCAAGAAAAAACATGCCTATATTAGGCCACATACAGAATCTGGCAGAGACCTAAATTTAAGAATGCAAGTTAATGTTTTTGCTGATAATATATGCTGACAGATATGTTTCAAATGAATTCATATTTATTCCAACAGAATCAAAATTATTTTAAACATGTCTAAATGGATTTATAAGTAATAGCACATACTTTCTGTAGCTGGATAGTTTGGTCATAGTCTCATACATTTAGCTACTAGTTGACCAAAATGAAGTCCTGGAGAGAAATGTGTCATTAAAAACAACAAGGCATTGTTATGTAGCTTCTTCTTAATTTTAGTAACAGGTACAGTGAGGTTTAGTGACAGGAACAGGCTCTGTGGCGCAATGGATAGCGCATTGGACTTCTAGTCAAACACTCGAGATGCCATTCAAAGGTTGTGGGTTCGAGTCCCACCAGAGTCGATGTATTATAGAGCTGTCTGAAGAAATCTGAGGTCTCATGCAGAAACATTTATCACGGATTTCCCCTATGGGGGATCAATAAGGAATTATCTTATCTTAGTAGTTAGCTTTTCAGGTTACTTTGTGACAGTCAGAATACATCTTTTTAGACAATATGTCAGTTTGCATGCTAATATTTTGCAGTCTGATCAAATTTGTCTGCCTATAATTTGGTACAATAAGCTAAAGTGACAGTAGAGTGACAGACATGACCCATATTAATTATAGATTATACTGTGTGATAAGTTAAGTGTTGCTGTAAAGGTGAGACATACAGATGGAACTAATTAGCTTCAAAGGCACTAATTACGACCTACAGAGGAGCCAGAGCTACTCAGAGCTGTAACTTTCCACATGTTGTTGGTGCCAACAGTGGAGAGAAGTAGTTAAAGTGATGTTCATGCAACAAAGAGGCCGAGTTTCTACGTCCTTGTTGTGTGTGCACAGCTGCATAAATGTAAATGTCCTTGACCAACCGGGGATTCTGTGACGTGTCTTCTCCATAATTGCTGAAGTGATTAATACACAGAAAGGCTGGATTGACATTGGCATATATCCAAGTTCACAGTAACTTACATTTATATGAGTGATGCTTGTGGTTTGAATGGCATTTATTGGCATTGTGAGTCAGAAAAGTAACAAGCAGCACACAGACAGCAATTTTCACAGTAAATATGCCACTTTTTTAACCTCCAGCAACACTGAATCATGCAGCTGATCATGATATTTCAGTCGAAGGGGTTGAAAAAAGTTTAGTATTTAAGTGGCACAAATAAGTAAAAGCAAATGATGATAGAGCCGGATAGAAACAGAGAGAAAAGCAGGAGATGGGTGGATCGTCAGACTAGAGGGGAGGAAGAGAGATAGAGAGATGGAGGCAGAGGTTTGTGACCGCTACATTAGCCTCTGTGCTTGTCTCCCTCCAGCACCATTAGCATATCATTAGAAAACATCTGAACCCACAGATGTTGGACTCTTAGCCTGGCAGGCTTGCTGAGAAGCCCAACACACACCAACACCGTGCACGAACAGGCTCGCCGCAAATCTAGTGCACTCTCACAGTGAAAACACACACACACACACACACACACACACACACACGTACACACAGTGTGAACTCCCAGATGTTTTATGTTGGCCCGTGGCAGGATCGGAGAAGAGGAGAAAAGAGCTGGCACAGATCTGACTCAGAGATCTGATCTGAGAGATATTTTGTGTGCATCCATTCAGTAAAAGCATATTAAAGTAGAAAATATAGAAAGATGAACCTCGAGACCCGATGACACAGGCCAAAATCTGCCCATTTTTAATGCTTTTATGCATGTGTTTCAGTTTGCATTTGCAAGTATAGGTAAGCATTCACTAACATCGGTGCACATTTGTGTGTGATTGTGTGTGTGTCACTGTTCATACGCCCATATTATCAAGGCTGTTTATAGCCATCTGCCAGCCTGTGGGGACAGTGCTGTCTATGATCTGTCAAACAGTCTGCATTTAGGCTGCCTTGCCAGAACCCGGGCAGAGCATTTAGACAAGGTGTGTGAAGATCCAGGACCATCGCATGAGAGGGTAATCATTATCTGACAGGCACCCAGGGATGGCGTTTAATGGTTTTGGCAACTTGCCCGGCTAAGTCATTTGCCTGCCGGCTCCATACCATCTTCACTGAGATGCATTGAAAAAAAAATGAGGTGATGAGGAGACACGTGCAGACTCAAGTACATCAAGTGCAGATGCTGTAAAGTCCCATGGTGCATAAGACACTTTTATAGACTAAATAAAAGTTTTTCAACATCTATTTTGAAAGAGTTTATACATTGCATATCTTGCGTACAGTTTGTTGTCAAAACTTGCCAAAGCACTGCAGGTGACTTCTTCAGAGCACAAGAGGAGGATTGTGGGAGCTGTAGCAAAAATACGTTTCACATATAAACTAAGAAATCCAGGTAAAGATGAGAGGTGCAGCTAAAATACCTTTTTTCTCTTTGTTAATAACAAAGACAGGCAGTAACTGAACCAGCTGTTCAAATTGATGCTGTTACATTTTGTTCACAAGGCTGAACAGAACAGTTCATTTCCTGCCAGAGTTATTTTGAAACATGGGAAACTGTAAAAAGCAGTTTTATGCCTCCTAACTCAAAGAGACATTATTAATGTTATTATGTTATTAATGGATTGGACGGTGTTAACACATCAATGCAAATTCTGAACATTTATGGTAAGTACACAAAGACAGACTAGTCTGTTCAATTCTCAGTCAGGTGTGTGGCAGCGTTGGCACTTGAGTGCAACTTGCTGAGTGTCTTCAGTGAACGTCCTGTACATATTTATCATTGGCGGGTACAGAACTCTTTGTGCAAACTTGGATTATTAAAGATACAAGAGATGCACATTTACAGCTATTCTTGGCTGTATGTAAGCAAAATGCTTCACCGGTGAAAGTCTCTGGGAGCATTTGAGGGTGCTTTTGTGTGTGTATGTGTGTGTGTGAATGTGTGTATTCTTAAAGGCATGTATTCCTTTTTTCTTTTTGAGACATTTACTGAAAACTTGTTATTGTCTAACAGATTATTTCTACAGAAGTAACAAACAGTCCTCACAAGCAGACACTCATTGCCTTCTGCAGATTATTAGCACTACTCCTCTAATGGATCAATTATTTCAATTTAATCATATATATACATATATATATTATTTAGTTCTCTAAGTCACATATAATTTTATAATATACATAATTTAAGATACATGTCAAAATACTCTGCAATTATTTTCATTTGCTTCTTTGCAGGCAATATAATCCTAAAAATGTATGCAGCAAATTCTAAGATTAGAAAAAACATTAATATTTTTGTAAAAAATATTTACCCCCTAATTTTGTATAGACATGTTGCTCAAAGTCAAAACAAACACGACCTATTAGGAGAATCCACTCCACACGTGCATGAGTATTTTCTTAGCTTACATCCTGTACGTGCCTGCGTTAATTACAGTATGTGCTCTTCACACTTTAAACAATGTCAGTCTTTCAAGACAACAATGGTCTGTTTCTTGTCGAGGCGATGATGAGCACAACTGTGCTGGCTTAATCTGTGAATTACCAGCTACCTCGCGGTTCCAGCTGCCTGTAATTTAGCCTGACGTTAATTCTTGCCGGTAGTCATATTGATGCGGCACGCTGCCACTCTGTCACTGAATCAAACCATAATACCATTTATTTACAAGTCACGGTTTATCGGCACAGAGGGCTCTAATTTGACAGGTCCAGGAGAGACTGAGCGGAGTCTGTAACCGTAATGAGCGCGCCAGTACAGTCAATCATTGGTGTGTTCTGCAAAGACCTTCAAAGCTCTTCACAGGTTTGTGCAAACTACAGGACGCGTGGGCTCTCACTTCAGCCTTGTGCTGCTATACAACGAGCTGCAAATGAGTTGTTAGGACACTTTGTTACCCTTTTATTTGCATTTTTTAATTGACTTTCAAAAGCATAAGAGTCATCAATTGCCCACATTTGATAGAGAATCTGGAATCAAGTAACCAGTAAAAGTTGCTGATAAAAAAAGATTCTCAACAACCAGGAAATGTGGATTTGCATAACAATGAGAAAAAACATCCCCCCTGACTATGTTGCGTGCCCACTGCCTTCTGTTCATCACCGCTGAAATATTCCATCCGTCCTTTGAATGAAGAAATCAGCCGCGAGTCACAGGGCCTGAACAATTGCTGCTGCGTGTTATAAATGCACTGTTCGCCAGCCGCCATTGACTTGCATTGATCTTCACCTTACTTAGAGTAATGCGACGAGTCCCCAGCTGCAACCTCGCAGTGTAACGCCATCAATTGATTTGTATCTGCTAATGTTCTTTTTGTCTGTTTCCAATAAGATACAAGATAGCTGCTGGGGGAAATGAGCGAGAGGGGAAGAAATGAGTGAGAAAGAGGACGAGAAAAAGAGATATTCTTGGGGAGGAATAAGGAGGGGAAAAAAGCGATTACGCTTGGAGGAAGGAAAGGCTTTGGGGCAAAAAGGAGATGAAAAGATAGAGGTGAAGGAAGGATTCAGAGAGGGCTGGTGGATACTGATATTACCCTAATGATGCGCTGAAGGAAGTGCAGGAGGGTTAAAGGAGGGTCGAAAAGTTGGAGGCATACAGTTAAGGGGATGAGTCACAGGGCACATGGCTAAGGTGGAGGATAAGGCAGAGGAGCTGTCGGAAGATGAGCGCGTGGATGGTAAGGAAGGAGGAGGTGATGGGGAGGAGGAGGAGGAGAAGGACATTTAGATTGATGAGTCATCACACGCAGGGGATGGAGAAAGAGGAAGAGAGGGATGGATGGGTGAATAACCAGAGATGAAAGTGGAGGGGAGGAGGGTTATTCTTGTAACCTTTCAGGCAGGAGTGGTGACAAGTTGGCTGGATGACTGCTGGCACAGACACAACATAACACCCGTGACACAACCTATAATGACTTGTTAAGAAAATAGATAGATAGATAGATAGATAGATTAGATAGATAGATATCACCATCAAATGTCACTATGTCAAGAGCATGATTTTAAAGGTGGCTACTAGCATGGAGTCCATTAGTGTGTAAAGTACAATCTATGGGTGGTCTTTCTGTAATGACCACTAGCTCTGCATGATGACAGCAAAAATAGATGGTGTTGGGTCATGGGAAAATGGGGAGGAGGTATGTACTCACAAATAGAGACACACACAGTGACTTTATTTCTCACACACAACTCAAAAATGTAATAAATACTGATGCAAATTTTGCACTAACTCGCAAGGGTTTTGTTTATCCTGTGTGTCTTTGTTAAACATACACACACACACATCGATTCCTTATCTTGACATCAAGGTCTCACATGATTGTCTACATGTGTCACAAGGTCACCTGCAAGAGTTAGATGGAGGTGACAGATACAGATAGGCAGTATTTGTAATGTATTGACTCACACAGAGCTGGGTGTCAGTCTTAGGGTGTCACAATGTCTGCCAAAGTGCAATAGCACTTTTATAATACCTTGGATAAAAAGCACAGAATGTGTGACATTTTAGTCTTTTGAATTTGATCTTCAAATCTCCTTTTTTCTCTTTCAGGGAACTACTAAATGAGAGGGGGAAAAAATCCTAAATCGTACCAAGCTAGCTTTTATATTATTATTTTTATTATCACATTACGTCGACTGAAAAGCCAACTAAAAATAGGAAAAACCAGGAAAGGATGAAAGAATCAATTTATTTAATTCAATTCACTTTAATGACCACACAGCTGGGCTCGTGGAATTGGATTCCGGTACATTGTGTAACAGCGGAGTTGCACATTATTGCAAAGACAAGAATCACATAGCCATAATTACATCAGATATTACATTACACACAGACCACAACGGTCACATACGGATTGACTGGGGGGCGATAGATGGCTGAGGAACACAGGAGTTCAAGGGCCGTATTGCAGTGGGATGTTTTTCCTGGCCGCCATTCCTAGAAGAGAGCGACTGGAGCAGGAGGTGAGCTGAGTGGGAACCAGTCAGATTCTTCAAGCAGGTATAATGTTTATCGTGTGTGTGTGTGTATGAATGGATGAATTAGAGGCAAATTGTAAAGCTCTTTGGCTAAAAGTGCTACATAAATGTCATAAACCAAAGTAATAGACAAATTACAAATATGACCTGGTGGTGGTGCTATGTAGATGAAAAGTCAGTGTTTCACCAAAGTTGTTCATCCCAAAGGGGGGGTGAATGTCTTTACAAAATTTAATGGCAATCCATCCATTGTTATATTTCAGTGTGGTCAAAGATATAACAAAGTTTGTGATTTTAGTCTTGATTACGAAGAAATGATTGGTTGGTTGGGCCTCAATAACTACAAATCTTTCAATTTTTTTTCTGCCTTGCTGGTGAAACATGGTTGTTTCCATCATGATCCAGCCAGGTTTGGCTGAGTCTTAAAGGTAGTTGAGGTGCTGGCACTGGGCCACACAGACCATGATCTGTTTGAACTCTGGCCAGCAGACGTGGTATTAGACTTGTTAATTTATCCTTCCCACATGTACTGCTGTTACGCCATATTGACTATAATCTTAGTCTGATTAAACACGCTTTGCACCAGGAAATGGTTGAAACGGTGTAACAGATTGGAATTGCTCATCTGAACGATGACGTCAGCATCACGGTGTCAATTTTCACTCGGAGTACAAAGCTAACATCAGAGTGTCAATTGCCACATGTCTATAGGATGCTGTGCTGATGGGTCTTTATTACCAAGGTGGTATATTGACTGTGAACTAAGTAATTGACTGGTAAATCCAGCAGTCAGAGAGTATGCCTGGGAGGCACTGGATATAAGGATGAATTGATTTAGATATATTGGCTGCTAATATATAGATTAGATGTGCTGTGAGATATGAGAGAAAGAGCAATGCTTTTCTGTTGTGACATCATCCACATTGACTTGCTATGAGTAGAACAGAAATATACGACGATATGTGTTGTGTTATAAGTGTTGTAACCACTAATTCCACGTGTTAAACTGTGTAATGAGATGATGTAGGTCGTGCATTAGCAGTAACATCATTTGTTTTTGGCAGCAATGAGCACGTTGAATTCTTGCCCTCACTGAATCCTACAAAAGACTTGTTTTTGCTAAAATGTCTGCTGGGTTAAATAAAACTAGTTTATCCTTAACATTTCATAATGCAATGCATTAATAATGTGTCCCAGGGTCATGATCCATTTTCTGCATTTTCAAGGCAATGAAAAATGTCATCTGCACAAAATGGGAAATACCAGAGATACGGGGTTTCAGCAGGAGACAGACAAAATGCAATCTTTTTTTTCCCCTTAGTGCATCAGCAGTGCTGGAAATGGTTGTGTGTTTGCTGACATGTAAAACAAAGATTGTTTGTTTCTTGATTGATTGATTGATTGATTGCTTAAATCTTTCCGGTAGTTCCTCACAATCACTTTGGCTTCATCTATGGAAAAAAAAAATCCTCTCAAGGACACATAATGATTCCAAACTTTCATGTCAAATAGACTTCCTGTATGACATATTACCCTTTAGATTTGGTAAAATACAACAGTTTGTCAATGTGATTCGATTGATTGGTCTATGTCGAGGCTTACACTCAAACATATGAGCCATATGTTTGAGCACCTGGAAGAGCCCCAAGCAAACCTGCCGGAGGAAACCCACAAAGGACCAGGGACAAGATCCACAATCACGCCTTTTGTCCTTTGAGGTTTATTGAGTTATACTATTTTTTTTCTCTCTCTCTTTGAAACATACTAGTATTGAGCTGATATCCGTATATTTTGGTATGAAAGTCTAAATTTGTCACAGGTCCCTTCCCTTCTAAAGTTCTGAATATTTAGTCACCAAAGAATGGCCCTGAAGGACTAGGACAAGAAAGTGCAGATTCATCTGGGTATAATTGTTGCTATGTGAGAGGATATGAGAGTTTTAGGTTATGCAACACTTTGAGCATCCCACTTGGTCCTCGTTTCTCTTATTCACATAAAATGCATCATATTCAATAGATTTCTTTTTCATTGTGACTGATATAGATTAGTGAGGACTGAAAGCTGCATGCTCGCAATTGATGTTTTCCAAGAGCCACCGATGTCAGACGTTGACCAGTAATGGTGTCATGTGGAGTTCAGTGAGACACATCCCTTTAAAGACGCCTTTAAACGCCCACCAAGTCACCCCACTGTACAGGGAAAATATTCCCACAGGGAGGCCTCACAATGTTGCTGCGTCTAAGTGTCTGCATGTGTGTTAGTGTGTGTGTGTGAGCAAGCAGAACTGGAAATGCATTAGGCTTATTCAGTAGGGAAAATTTATTTGAAAATGTGCAACGGTGCCACAACCTCCAGCACCGTTTACAAACTGCATATAACCCACTCACAGTAAAACCCGGTCCCGAGTTAGACTGACAATGAAAACACACTCCTGAGAGACAGCAGCAGAAGTCATTGGATTCATGAATAACTAAGAGAACAGAGTCAATGAGCTCCATTCATGAGACATTTTGTTCTGAATTTTTACATCTGTAGTGATCGTGAGAGAAAGGTTCACCACGATGAATCACCATGGCCATCAAACAAACAAACCATTGTGCACATGGCTTAACTCTGATCTACCAAGAAAAGTTTGGAATAATGACTTTAGATGAGTTTACCTGCACTGCATCCTGAAGAGAAAGACAGCACAAAGTACAGTGGCTCTATTAGAGCTTAAGTTTTGTAATGAGTTAGAAACATGTGAAGCTGTCTCCACAGTATATGCTCATGTTTCTACATGGGACTATAGTGGGCTAATGAGGCCAACGTGTCAACATGCTTTGGGTCTTATAGAAGCTGATGCTAATTTGACCCTTCAATTCTATTTGCAATATAATTAGTAAAAGAACTGCAGTGGTAGATATTAAATAGT
Organism: Holacanthus passer; assembly: GCA_025331565.1. Classification (NCBI taxonomy): domain Eukaryota; kingdom Metazoa; phylum Chordata; class Actinopteri; family Pomacanthidae; genus Holacanthus; species Holacanthus passer. The sequence goes on along the minus strand of JAFREQ010000004.1, from coordinate 2,012,768 downwards.
GAGTAAACCTCTGCTCTCTCGATGCATATTTGCAGCATATTGCCAATGTACAGGAAGTGATGCTGTATTTCTGAGGTAGTCAGCCACTTTCTATTGCATCTACATAGTATTTAAAGTTTGCTGTCTGTATCTATGGTTCATTAAGCATTATACACATTTACATTATTATTTTGAGGATTATTATGCATCTAACAAAATATCTTGGCTAAGTTCAAGTTTGAAAGATGACACATCAGAAAACACACCACTTTCAACAAATGCATACATTTCTGATATGTTGCATACACACATGAATGTGAAATGGAGGCCAGGTGAAAGAGTCTGCTGCAGGAGGTGATGTCACATCCTGGTGTGGAGTTGACCTGCAGACCCTGTGCTCCTCTGGGTGTCAGGGTGTGAAAGCAGTGAAAGAGGAGCCGCTTCTCCTCCTCATCCTGCTGCCTGTGTGGAGCCCAGGTTGATTTCAGCACCATGGACAGAGTCTGATGGGGGGAACTGAGCTCAGGCAGCGCGGCTGTAAACTGACCGACTGCTGTGTTGTTTTAGTGCAACACATCACATGCACTCATCCTGTTGCCATCCTGTCTCACACCTGTGATCGACCACGCTGATGCACGTCTCCCCCACAGATCTCTAAAGCTGCACATGGGCATAACATCGAGACACTTAAATTGGCTATTCCCTTCAATTTTGATTATAAACTCAACTTTAAATCTGTGTGTTATCTGGAGCTTCCAGGGTCCAAGCCTCATTTTATGTAAATCAGCGTCCTGTCTCGGGTCGTGTAAAATGTAAGAAATGTCAAATTGGCATCCCCCCCTCAGGCTGTTTGATTTACTCGTGTGCTCTGCAGCCGACCGGGGAAACCCATCAGAGATGGACAGAGCGCATCTTTCACCGGGACAAGCCGTGAAGCATCCCTTTCGTTTTGCCATCTGGAAAAATGAAACTGTGCTCTCCAGCGTGTAACTGCGCGATCCCACACCGTCTGTCAGCTTTACCGACCTGCAGTCAGGCAGCCTTGATAAAAAAAAAAAACCCCACTGTGGATGGGAAACACAACACCCTCTGACAGAATCCACTCCAGCCTGTGATCCTCCTTTAATGTCTTATCGTCTTATTTGAAGCCACACACACACACATCATCTTCTATCTGTGTATCTAAACGATCGCGCTTCTCTTCTCTTGTTTTTTTCCCTCCTTTCGTGGCCAGATGTTTTGCGCTCACGAGCTCGTGACGTGAAACATCCACAACGATGATGTTGGAGGGTCCCCAGGGCGCCATCAGCGTCCCACAGCTGGAGGCGGCCCCGAGGTCCCCCCACCCCCCCTCTGTCAGCCGCCGCCACCGCCACCGCCTCCGCGCCGGGATGCACCGAGTCCGGTTTGGACCAATGCGTCAGGATGGATCGGGTTTGTAATGCAATTAGTTCGGCTCACTTTAGTCTGCGAAATCACGGCAAAGCAGCAATATGTACATTTTTTAACTTGACTCTTTCTTGCACATTTATATTCAACATAAGTGATCTGAAAGAGTGGTGACAGATCAAAAAAAATATGAGCCCTCTTAGGTTAAATGCAGTCAAGCTCGCACAGAGGGGGACCGAGATCAAGAAATAGTGCGCGTAAAGACGCACGCGGATGCTGTTTTTTTTTTTTTTTTTTTTTTTTTTTTGGTTTTCCCCAACATGAACCCAAGACCGAGTCTTATCAATATGCTCCAGCTCTGAGATTCAGTGTTACAGCAAGTTAAAGACTGGGAAGGGGGGAGAAGTGTGAGATGGAGAGGAGGAGGAGAGAGAGATGTGTGTGTGTGTGTGTGTGTGTGAGAGAGAGAGAGAGAGAGAGAGAGAGAGAGAGACGGGGCGCGCATGTCCAGTTCCTCCATGCAGACTCTTCTCGCCAATCATTCCAGCGACTTTCCCCCCACTCTTTCTCTCTCCACATCCTCACATGTGCACCGGACCCACAGCTCTCTCCTGAGCGGACACTGCAGGGGGAGAAACCAAAAACGAGCCCACCATGGAATAGGAATACTGCTGGACAAATTAAAAAAAAAAAAACCCTCTCTCATTTCTTTCTCCTTTTTTTTCCTGACGCCTTTTTTCCCTCCTCTCTCTTTCTCTCTGTCTCTCGCATCTCCCCCCTTCTCTCTCTTTCTCGATGTCTCTCAACAGTTTCTGAAGGGATTGAAGGGAAAGAAAAAAATGAGGATTACTATTTTTTCTTGGCACTTTCTCGGGGTGTGTTCCGCCCTTTGGGGGCTGGCGACGGGGGCTTTCCCCAGCTCGGTGCAGATAGGTGAGTTGGAGGATGGCTGATTTTTACGCACGGACACACTACACTGAATTTTAGTAGTGTTTCAGTGGGCAGCACTCACCGAGGATAGAGGAGGGGGGGGCACCGGGACCCTCCAGAACACTCAGTCACTGCAACAACTCTAGAAATGCACACATGAATGATGGAGCAAGAGAACATATAAGTCTGTTCCCTGTGGTGCAGCTTTTCCCTCTTGTGTGTTTTTTTGATCCAAGTTATTATGCGTAAAAGGGAGATTGGTGCGTGTTCTCTGCTGTGGCTCCTGTTGGTTAAATGCACACTAACTCTTTCACTCTGTCCTTTCGCTGTATTTGCGTGTATTTTAAAGGCTGTTCTGGGCTCATGAATGTTTCAGCGAGCTTTGTTCCCTTCTAGTCTTCTTCACTGTTTAGACACTGCAGTATTCTCTCTCTCTCTCTCTCTCTCTCTCTCTCTCTCCCCCTGCCCTTTCCCATTTACCCTCGTGTCAGAAGCCTGTCTTTCAACCTGCCTTATAGATCTGAGATAAAGTTAACTAAATCACCATTGGTTTGCTCAGTGCTTAGGGACCACACATGCATGGAATCCCTCTTCTCTCTCTCTCTCTCTCTCTATCTATCTCTGTCTCTCTCTCTCTCTCACACACACACACACATACACACACACATGCACACACACACATACCTACAGGCATGTGTGTGATAATGAATGCACTGCATCACTCCTGGTGGGGGGCAGCTGGGAGGTCCTATAATGAGATTCGGCTCCTTGACTCTGTCTCCCTACAGCTGCCAATAAACTTAATACGCTAAATATTTTCTGCCTGGCACACACACACACACACACACACACACACACACACATATTTGCACAGCTTTTCAAGCATGCATGTGCACATTCACGGTATGCACACGCAGACATAGAAATGCACACATACTGCATGCTGTGCACGCAGCTGCAAATATGCATTCACATACATGTACAGCATGCAGGTGCACGCTTCAGCACAGGGAAGCGTACATGTCAACATGCACACATGCTGTATAAAGCATATGTGATCGTGCAGATGCTCGCACACACGCTTTCCTTGTCTCCCCCTGACCGTCCTCCTTAAACACTCAAATATATATACAAGATCATTCATGGGCTCTCCAGTTCACTTCAGGAGTCATTTGCATATCTCTGCATTGCACACAAGTGTATGTCAGTGGAAGCACACACTGTTTCTTCTTGAATGTGTGTGTGTGTGTAAGAGACAGAGACTGACACAGATGAGAATTTTTGTGTAAATGTCTGGTGCAATAACGTGTCATGTTGGAACATATGCAGACTCCTCATCCAGTTGAAGTGCATGTGCATGAATGTGTGTGTGTGCCCCAACACAGAAACCACACAGGAGAGTTAAATGATGAATTATTGTGTTAATACAGAATTATGCTTTGCACATTACCCGCATACACTCAAGATGTGATGTCTCGGTGTGTGTATGTGTGTGTTTAGTGTCTGGCTTTGGTTGCTGGTCTACTGAGGGGCGCAATGAGATATTCTGAGAAACACAGAGAAAGAAAAAAGGGAAGGTAAAGCAAACTTTCAGCACGAACGAGACGCAGACAGACACACACATAAGTGACATGTCATGTAGTGACGATTGCTTCGTTCAATATGCTCTGCCTCTCGACTCCTCCCCTGTCATCTTTCCTCCCTCCCCCCCTTCTCTCTCTCTCTCTATCTCCCTCTCTCTCTCCCTCCCTCACTCTCTTCCAATGCGATGTCAAGGCTGCACAGTCTGCTGGTGTAATCCAATTCAGCCGAGTTGAGTCCGATTCAGTTAAACTTGAGTCACATCAGTTTATTACAATCCAGCTCAACCTGCTGTGTGAAGAAATGCAAAAAATAATAATAATCTATAGAATTAAAATTGCAAACACATGTACAGTATATCACCACAGCAATACAACCAAACACGCTCTAGTCAGGTAATGAACATATTAGATGCACAAGATGATCCTGATCTCTCTCTCTTTCCTCACATCTTCTCCCTCTTAACTCTCTCTCTAATTTTTGTGCTCTGTCCTGTCAGCTCTACCATTTCTCATCATCTCTTCTCTCCCCTCTCTAATTCTTCATTTTGTCAGATGGGCTACATTGAGGGATACTCTCATTTTTTAAAGGCCAACTGACACTTAGCACTCGCCTCCCTCTCCCTTTCTTTTTCCGCATGGCCCGTGCTCCCCCCTTTTATTTAGCTGACACTTTCTGATATGCTTTCCTTTTATGTCCTCTCCAGCTCATTATCTCTTTGACTGCCTTCCTGTCGGCTTAGTTGTCTCTCTTTTCTCCTCCTCCCCTCTGTCCCTCTCCGTCTTTCTCTGATTTCATCAATGAAATGCACCAGTGTGGGTTTCCGGGAGTGTGTTCTCGCTCGTGTTTACGTGCGTTTGCGAGTGAGGATGTGCCGAAAGACAAATTACCTTTTGTTATAAAGCTAATGAAGATCTTGGCTTTCTTCTCTGTCTCCCCTCCTCTGTTTTCTCTGCCCTCCCTTCCTATCTGTCTTTCCTTCCCCCACATTACTCTCCTTCTTCCTGTCTCTCTCCCTCTCTCGCCACGCTCCCACCCGACCCCTCTCCACCCCTACAATAACTCACTTCCTTTCCTCTCCATCACATTCTTCTCCTCTTTGCCCTCTCTCTTTGTCACTTTCTCTAGGTGGGTTGTTCATTAGGAATACTGATCAGGAGTATACTGCGTTTCGACTAGCTATCTTCCTTCACAACACCAGCCCTAATGCTACGGAAGCTCCCTTTAACCTGGTCCCACACGTCGACAATATAGAGACCGCCAACAGCTTCGCCGTCACCAATGCATGTAAGTATTTAAACGCGTGTGACTGAAAATGAGGCTGCAACAAATGTATGCAAGCATTTCCTCTCTTTCTTTTTTCTCTTCCTTTATCTCTTGCTCTCTTGTTTTTCAGTCTCTATCTCGTCGCCATAATGCTGGATAAAAATGGGTTTAATTAGGAACTCGAGTTGTTTAAAGGATCAGGACTGCAACTTCATTATCTTTGTCGTGCACAGTATGGTGGCTGAGTGGTCTTTGGTGGATGCGCTTTCAAAACTGGCTTTTCTGCAACAGTTGCTGAACAAATTGCCATTTTGAAATGTTGATTTTAGACGCTGATGTACATTTTAATGACCCTACATTAAAAAGCCTTTTTTGAGGCAATGGCAGTGTTTGATTTCGCCAACAATTACGACCAATACTGTTTTTTAATGACACTTTTGCTCCTCTATATGTTATTCACATCTATTCCCACTCAGCGCCATCCCATCTGCAAATAAGGTGCTATTACCCATCACAATTACAGCTTATGGCAACTATAAAAATTAGTCTTGGAACAGTTGCAGACAGTGGTGGAAATGGGTTCTTTGTGTTCAGAACAGAGGGAAACAGTTGGTACTCGTGTGCTCCCTGATCTTTTGAAGGGTTACAGCTAATCTTTCACCATCCCTGTCTGTTCGCTGGTAGTTGAGATCTAATCCCTCACACTCCATCTTGACCTGGAAGCCTGCAAGTCAGTGTTGGTGATGTTTGTATCGGCAAGTCAGTGTTAACAAGGCTATGTGGACAAGCAACAGTTACCAACAGTTCGGTGTGCTACAGGTGTGTGTGTGTGTGTGTGTGTGTGTGTCGAAGAAGACTAGTCATGTGTCATGTCATGCAAACCTTATTTAAAAACATTTCAATGACTCATGAAAAGGATTTTCTCGTTCTGGCCCTTTTTTTGCCATGTTAACCATTTTGCTATTAAAACGTGTTGTTTGGACGCGTCTTTGGCTTCTATCACAATGGATGTTTGTCTGCTTTGGGTTGGAACATAGATAATGAAAGAATGAGAAGAAAACCAAGCATGATGTGCAGACTTGCAGCAGATGCACAGACGCAAAGTTGCCTGATGGTTCAACTTCATTCCTTCGATCTGTTGTGGAAAGCATTGCAATTTACTGAAAACGATCTGATCATATTTCACCATCACAAAAAAGATTATTGACGTAATCATTGCTACAGTTTCAACTTCAACTTCAACACAGCCACGGCTGTAAGATGTCCTTACTCGGTGGTGTTGCTCCCTCCAGCTTCTTGCTTACTGTGCTGGAGTTTTGCTGTGGCTCTCTGCATGTATTTGCACAGCTTAAGAAGTTTGGTTATTTGCTTTCTACCGAGTGACACCGGTTTATGCCACACTAGTCTAAATGCCTTTGATGTTGTGAGGTGTGTGTCTGTGTGTGTGTGTGTGCATGGGAGTTTTTGCCTCTTTGAGATGGGAACATATCTTTAAAGGATACCCGTTGTGTAATTCTCTTGCTCATCTGCCTCCTGGTGAGAACTATTCATGTAAGTGCATGAGAAGGGACTGCGGTTCTATTATTACTTTGAACAACGTCATTTAGTGTTTGAATAAGTTTAGAGTATTTACTGTATTTTACGCTTTGATGCAACTCAGAATGAAAAAAATAAATGAGTGGGGCTGAGCAGCGTGTGGTGGTTATGTTGATTAAAGAGAATAGCATGATAATATGAAAATCTGTTTCCCATGCTGTGCAGTGAATTTCCCTCAAGGGCATCATATCATATCCCCTCATGGACACACACAAACACAAACACACATATGCTGCATCCATTTTATTTTAGGGAAACTTTCATGTTATTTACTATCATCTTTCATTAAACTTTAACAAATTGACCACTGGGTCAGAAGTCAAAACGGCTTCTTAGAAGAATGCTTCAAACTCTGAAAGATCTTTAATATCATCTAGCAATTGGTTTGTGTTGCGTTACGTGTGAGTGAAGTAAGTTTAGACACTTTATATCCCTAGAAATCATTATTATTATTATTATAGGATTTAACTGCAGCCGACAGCGAGTCACATAGAATCATAAATCAAAACTGTAATGCAATTTCTTTTTCTATTTCACATGAATGAATAGACGCGTTAATACAACCTACAATGATTGGAAAATTAATAGTCTGTCTACTACCTCCCGCCCACAAATATCATCCCATGCTGCATCTCTCTCTGCTCTCTGTGAATCTGTGTGAGTGGGAAGGTTCACATTGAATATACATCCGATGGCTTTTTTATAACGTAAGGGGAGGAATGTGAATTGTATCAGTGATGAGTGAAGGGGCGTGCTGAGGTGAAACGATCGCGCACAATCACTTCTGTGTGACAAAACAATCCAGCAGGTGTCTTACAATATGTATTTAAGTGGCAAAGCCCCGACAGACTGAGATATGTTACAGTGGGGACCAGAAACCTCTCTCTCTTTGTGCTCTCACTCCTATTTCTACTATATCCACTTGAACCCCAATGACCTGCTGGTGGTTTAGTGATAACAAATTCATGCTGTGCAGCCAAACATTGTTAAAACCCTGAGACCTTTATTTAAAATCCTAGTAGATATCTCAAAGTTCCCGCAAATATCAAATACGTCTGGCTAAATTTTGGGGAAATGGGTGTAAAATCATGCATCTAAAATATCAAACGGTGCAGCCATAATACTGTCAGACAGTGTGGAACAAATGAATTTTTCCTTTGTTCTTATGGTAAAAACAACTTGGACAGCAGTATTATTGTCAGCACATCCCACCAACAGACCACAAATAACAATACATTAACCCTACTAACAAGTTCCATATGTGCAAACTTACAAGGCAAACTTTGCTAACAAATCACAATGTATCCTGGGGACGACATGAACGTCTGTATTGAATTCAGAGATGCTTTTCCACTCTGGACTTAAAATGTCAACCTCTTTGTGGTGCAAGAGGAAAAATCAGGGGATCAAGAAAGTCAGTCAGATTCATTCTCTGGACGCCACTGATATATCCAAAATAGATTGAGACTTCTTCCAACAACAGTTTAACAAAGTGTTCCTGAGTCCATGTAGTAATCTCCTTTCTACAACCATGTGTTTGACAAAGTGTTGAACCTCTCTCCATCCTTGCTTGTGAACGACTGAGTCTTTCCAGGATGAACCTTTCATACCCAATCATGATACTATCACCTGTTACCAATGAACCTGTTTACCTGTGGAATGATCCAAACAGGTGTTTTTGGATCAGTCCACAACTTTCACAGTCTTTTGTTTTGCTTCTGTCCCAACTTGTTTGAAACATGTTGCTGCCATCAAATTCAGAATAAGCAGATATTTACAGAAATCAATGAAGCTGATTAGAAATATATTGTCTTTGTGCTGTTTTCTATTGAGTTTATGTCAAAAAGGATTAGCAAATGATCACATTCTGTTTTCTTTATGTTTTAAACAGTGTCCCAACTTTTTTGGAATCGTGGTTGTAATTCCATGGAAGTGCATCCATTATATATGTTATATTATATGTATCTACGACCCAATTTTAAAGTTGTATGTCTTCAATTGAAATGAATGGATATAAGACATGAACAGAAGAGGGAAGTTGGGCAGTTTTGGCGAGATGAATAAATATATTGGTGGTCTTTTCATGAGACTTGCAGTCGGAAAAGTATACAGTAGAATAACACCAGCCTTATCCTGTAAGGCAATATATATATTTCTTTTCTCCTCTGTGTTTTTTAAGATTTGCTTCATCTTAACTCTGCATTTCTTGTCAGCACTTTGTCTGGTCCCATTTCTCTTTCCAGAGCAGGTCTCTGTCTGTCTATCTATCATCTCTCTACCTTTCTCTTATACGTGCACACACACACACACACACACACACACACACACACACACACACACACACACACACACACTCTTGCAGGCACTGGGCCATAAGAGGAGGAGTGTTTGGAGAATGAAGCTCTTCTATGTGAACCGTCTGCTCTGTCTCCGCAGGCTACACATAACAAGCGTAACCACTTCCACTCTCTCTCTCTCTCACCGTCTCTCTCCCCATCTCTCTTTCTTTCTCACTTGCTTTCTCACTTGTTCCATCTCTCTCATTCTCCCCTCCGTCACTCTCCCTCTTGTCTCCCCATCGCCTCTGATTCTCTCTCTCTTCCTCCGCTCCTCTATTCTTCGTCATGTTTTGCCGTCTCTCTCCTCCGCACAGGCGTGGTGAATGGATCTCTAAATTAATCCCTGACTCTTGCTCCGGGTGGTGAGCAACGCTCCGCATTAGAATAGGGAATATTGCCTCTGACCTTGGCTAGTTCCTCTCTATTCTAGTATTCAGGAAGCGTGAACGGATCATAAAAATCCCTGGTCCCCGTCGTTTTCCCTGTACACGGAGGAATACAACCCATTTTTTTTTCCCAGGGTCACACGTCCATATATCATCTGCTGCTGTCAGTCTTTCTTTGTTGTTTCCTGCGTGCACATGCATACCTGTGTCTGTCTCTTTTGTAGTATATGGACACATATATCTGTGTAGCTGTGAATTTATGTCTGACTTTATACTCGCTGTGTTTGCATCTCTGTGTGTGTGTCTTTTTGATGTGCCTCAGCCAGAGAAACACACTATTCCACTGGGCTCACCATTGCATCTCTATTCACTGGCTTATAGAAAATAATGCACATGGATTAGCATGACCAAGTGCTGCAGTGTGTGTGTGTGTGTGTGTGTGTGTGTGTGTGTGTGTGCATGCTGGCGGTCCTGTCCATACGTGTGCAAACCTGTGTGTCGCTGAGGTGCGCCAGCACATGAATGTGGCTGTGTATGTGTGTACTGTGAAAAAAAAACCCACGGAGACTGAGCATGATGAAGATAGACAGAATGTGATAAGGTGAATTAGGGACGGAGGAGAAAGAAATGGAGAGGAAAGGATTCGTAACAAAGAGGTGGTTATGGCTGGTTTGTGGTACCAGGGCTGAGAGGCACAATGATGGGCTGTCATGGCTCTAAATGTGATCCCTGATATGTGGAATAATACTTTTATTTTAATACTTGCATGTATTTTTCAAACAGCGTCGTATTTTGATAAATTTCATGTTCAAAACTAAGATAAAAAGAGAAATGTTTCTGTTTTATTCCACCTTGTACTTACTGTACTGAACAGCAATAATGATAATGGTGATGATGTGTAGTGTGGTGCGGTGGTTTGGGTGGTTGATTATTGCAGTGATGCATATCTTCATTTGCCATCTCGAGTTAATATAGATTGTCCCTATAGTGAATCATTCTCAAATCAATACAGTTTATGTGTTATTGACTGCCGCAGATTGCATTTACATGCAGGCTGCACCTGATTATCTTTGCAGCCTGACTGAGTCAAACTGTCGCAGTCACAATCTCCTTGAAGTGTCAGTCGTGTTTTGTTGTTAAGAGTTAAGGACAAAATCAATTAATTCAGAGATGCAAAGGCGATTAGGCTTCTGAATTAGGAATGGTAGTTAGACTCACACTCATGATAAGCGAAGCTCCCATCATATCAGTCCTCTCATCGTTAATTACTGTATTTGCATTAATATCATATTCTAATGAAATATTTACACTTCACCTCAGTCTAACCTTGGCTCTCATACTGGCTGTTGGCACTCACCGCTCTCAGAATACATCTGTGATCTTCACACACTTCCAGACCAGGACCTGAGTCATATGAACTTTGTTGATATGTAACATCCTGCTAATCTGTGCATTTTGCATTTCTTGCTTTATTTGGATGCAAACATCTGTGATTTCAATTCCTCTCCTTGTGTGTTTCCAGCCTTCTGCCCTTTGCAGTAGTCAATCTTGCATATATACACTCCCTTGTGTTCCCTGTTACTCTGCCAGATTGTCTTTTCTGTCACTTTCCAGCAGTTCTCCGTGTTTGTGCATATGGTTTTTGACATTTCTTTGTTTATTGGATTTTTGCCTGCTCCCTGTCTGGATTTGTTTGCTCTGGTTGGACTGACTATGACTCATTGCTTTCTCAGTAAAGACTTTTTGAATTTTACCCCGTGTCCTGTGTGGTTACCTGCACCTGAGTCTTTGTGTTACCCACAACTGCTACGTGATATGGTGTAATTTGATGGCAATCAGTGCGTGAGTCAGTCAGGGTTGTTGAAATTGAATCAGTAGACTCTGCTGTGTCCAGTCAAAAAATTTGCTGAATTATTGTTTTCTGATTTCTAATGTCATTAGTAATATCTGCAAACACGGGAGTGAAATGGGTTGTGATCAGCTAAAGCAGTGGTTCCCAAACCAAAATGCAGACCTGGCAACCCTGCTGGGCGAGGCCAGATGTAATCAAATGATGCATGCTGCAGTGCACGCCAGCAAAGCATGGAGCAGTTTGTGACAGGACCTCCAGGTAAACGTAAAGCGGACCATGAATCTAAACCAAACCTCACAACTGGCAAAAGTTGTAACCATGTAGCCATTTCTGTGCAGAGAGGCAATTTTGAGAAAATCTATTGAAAGCAATGAATACTGTTAGATATAAAATTAGAAGATGCATGCTGCAGAGTCACTTTTAATGCTTCCACTCTTAAAAGTGATGTGTTCCTTATAATTTTTTTCAGTGAGTTGTCAGAAACTAAAGTTGCAGTTCTGTATTAATTATTACAGAAAATGTTTCCAAAAAATTCTATAGGAGTTTGCAAGCAAAGGTTGTGTCTGAGAGTGTGTTTATGTGGGTGAATGTAGGTAGGGGGGCCCGTCCTAAGGGGGGCCCTGCAGAAAAAGTTTGGGAACCACTGAGCTAAAGCTTGATATATGGTTGTGTGTTAATGGCCTATGCATGTAGCTATTGTGGCTACAGAGATACCACGACCATCTTCTACAAGTTTCTGTTTTTTTTTTTTTTTTTTGATTGTTGAGTATGAAGACAATATTAAGAAATTAATCGTCCCCTGTTAAGCAACACACATCTAGCAATGCTATCTCCACCATCAACTGTGTATATGTATGTATGTCTTCTATATCGTAAAGTAAAGGAAACAATGTAAACAAATATGGGGAATTAATGGTGATACATCCTGATCACACGCAACACATCCATCTGGTTTTCCCATTAATCCCTTGAGGCCACTAAAATGCAGTTTAAGAAAAATCTTTTTGGAGTCTTACCAAATGAGGGTAATTTGTATCGTCAAACACTCATAGATTTTCAGAGTCATTCTAAAAGCTCCGCCCAGCTCAGTGTTTCAGTCGCTCTTCACAAACTGATCAATCACAGTTCGGCTTAGTTGACATAATTGTTCTCAACACCTCTTAGTGCCACTCTTTTTTTTCTTCCAGGGGCTCGTTTCCAGCACGTTTTAGCACCTTCCTGCTCATTAAAGATGCCAAATGAAAACACACCCTTACAAGTATTTATTCCCATGTTGACAAGAAAATTACTGCTTCAGTGGTGATTTAGTTGTTAATTGACAGGGTGCTAATACGGCGATGACCAACAAAGACACACATGTATGTACACACACACGGAAACACACTTTCAAGGAGTTCATCAGTGTTTCACATTCATGTCCAGGCTTGGGAGCTTTGATTAAATAGATTCTTGGAGCAGCTCTGCTACAATTCAGCAACACCCACCCACACACACACACACACACACATAGAAACACAAATTCAATTTTTCAGTCTCTCTCTTACACATATACAAATTGATTTTCCAACATGTCCGTATATTTCCAACTTCCTCACGTACGGCATTTCTCATGAAAAGAAAAGACTCTTGCAGATGATTGGAGACGCTCAATAACAGCACCATACCATCATCTTTGCCGGTGACGTTTTGCATGGTTATATGTCTTCTTAATGGCCACACTGGGTGAAGCAGAGTGAAAAGATATCTGAAACCCTGGCAAGGCGAGGAGATTTATTTTGCAGCATGCCTTCGTTTATTCATGTTACCGGCACACTGAAAGCAACGGGTGACTCCGACGGCCCCTAAATGCTTTTCCTGGCATTGAGACTCATAATCAGGTTCAGTGCTAATAGCATAGCAATAATGGATTAATTTAATTCAAACATCTCCCATTTACAGGTACTTTTACTGGAGCATTATTTTGTTAGCCACCGGTTAGTAATAACTGCATAATGGAAATGTTTTATATGTTCCTTTTTAGTCCTGAGTTAAAGCCAGTTTCTGTCGCTGGAATAATGATAATAAAACAGTGGGTTAGAGCAACAATACATGCATTGCAGCTAAGTTAGTTTTTCTATGCTTTCCATAATGATAGAAGCTCCAAGCTTTACATACAGGAGTACTGATAAAGAGGGTCAAATGGCTCTTATTCCATCTACTCAAGTAGATTTAACAGACATCACATACAGCAATAGGTTTATGTGCATATATTTTCAATAGCAAGCAAACAACCACTTTCACAAAGTATCCGTGGTCGTATTGACAACGGTATTTTATCTTAGTTGAAGGAGTTCATTTAAATTGCAGCAGATGTTCAAAGTTTAGAAAGAGCTGCACAAATGAGAGAAATGGAGGGAAATAACAGAAACTATTGGAACACAGTTTTCAGTCACACATACACTTACAAAGGTGGCCAATTGTTGTTAGATGTGTAGCTAAAGTAAATGTCTGTACTGTGCTGCTGTGGCTAACCAAGTTAAACATTTTCTTTGAATATGTTTTTAGGAATTATGTCTTGTCTTGACTACCTGTAATTTTTCACACATTAAGGTGCTGGTTTTTCATGCTAAACTGCTTCATGAATTACTCTAGGGCCTTGAATCATTGTATGTATGATGGAGCCATTACTTTTAAGATTTTGTCATAAACAAAAAGAAAGCGCATAGTAATGCAGGTCCGGAGTAGCAAGGTGAAGCTGTAAAGACAAAATCTAATTGTGTTTCATTCCCTGCTGCTGTATTACAAGTTAATGGAATGAGACTGTCGAGGAACATCTTGTTGTGTACAGACTGTATATTGTAACCATATTAGTGAACCCCACTTTGAGAACGTTCATGTATTTTTAAAGGCACTCATTAATATTTTCAGCATATTTCAACAGCAATGGGGTCGAGGAGCTTGCAACCCTCTTGGAACAAGATCAATAAAATTGTCCGAGCTGGTAGAGTGTCGGAATGGACTATGGTCGAAATGGACTATTAGCTTAACTGGCTCAGTCGTTATGTAAATGATTTTCACCAACTGGTTGCTCTCTTTAGGTCAATCAGCTTAACAGACACTGACTGTAACTTCACATGCATTTGTGGTTGAGTACCTCATCAGTTTTCACATTTTCTATTCTGTGTTTCTCTATTTTAGTATTCTCTCTCTCTCTCCCTTTGTGTGTGTCTGTGTGTGCGTACACCGTACATATGTGCATGGCGGCTCATGTGGTGCACTCTAAGTGCTCCCTGAAGAATCACTCTGTTGCATCATTTTATTATAGCCTCAGCAGTAATGACCAAACAGCAAGCAATATTATTAGACCATGCAGCATGTCACAATGCATCCACGCATTTGCGCCAGGTAATCTGATTTCATTTAATGGTACAATAAAACAGACTGTTTCTCAGTGTGACTCACTTTTTTCATTAAAAATCCACAGCTGTAGTGAGAGGGTTCTTTCAGGGCAGCAAACGCTCCTCTTTCACACATAGGGCTGAAGGCTATGATGCACAGGCAGCATTCGACTCGAGGTTTGTTGACAATTACAATAATCTGTATTTTCAGTATGTTTTGTTTTGCCAATTGTGCAAGAAACATACAACACCAGGTCCAAGCTGAGAGCTGTGCATCTTTGTGTGATGTTGCCTATTATAGAGCATCATCTTAAAGTTGTAATGCATGAGATTTCAGTCCTGGTTGATTTGGCGACACCAGTGGTGAATATGGTGATGATAAGTGCGGTTTAATACAGCAAATGCTCTTCAAGCAGCTACTTTGTCAGAATTAAAACAGAAGAGAAACTGGTGTTTTTTTACAGTGCTGCTAAACAAACTCATAATAAAGAAGACAGTCAAAAATAATTTCGACTGTGTTCTGATTTCACGCCGCACACAGTGTCAGTAGTTTTCCATATGACAACATGGCTCAGTAAAGTTGGTCACCTTGCTGAGGAACAGCTCGCTGTGGCTGCTTGTTCTTCCCCTTTCCTCTTTCTACTTTGCGATAATAAATGATCTTCCCACATAAAAACCTTTTTGCTTTGCTATTTCTTGATGAAAGATCACAGTTAGCGTTAACAGCAACAGCAACAAAAGCCAGTTTAATGCGTTTAATGCGAAGCAGCAGCAGGATGTTTCATATGTATTAGCAGTAAACTTATATGGCTCTGATACAGTATAAAGAAAGTGAGCAGTAAACAATGATACTCTTCTCATTAAAATAGAATTACATGCATTTTCCTGTGAATCCCTCCTTCCTGGGAAACTTAGTCAATCTAAAATCAGCACAAAACTGGCGGACTCCGCCACTAACAATAAAAACTACTATATACAGTAGACTTACAATTCCTGCATGTATGTACAGTCAATGGCTATACCTGATACCTATAGTATCAAAAGTGCAGTTTGATTTCATGAAACTCTGACGGATTACAACTTTAAGCAGGATGTTGTGTATAACGGCAGCCATGTAAAATGTTTGAAATAGAGGAATCAGAATCATTTTTCAAAGACTTCACCAAGGTATGAAGTTATACTGAGAACATTACAGTGAGCCCGAGTTGTTCAGCCTCATAATATGAACATGAATGTAGCTTAACATGTTACTGAAGACTACTTTCTAGAATAGTCTCTTGATACATTTCAAAGCAATGTTGAGAGCTGTTTGTGTACTGATAAAAAAAAAAAGTAAGTAGAAAAAGGAACGGCTGTGAAATCGAGCTTAAGCCAACAGAAGCAGCTGTGGTACTAAAATGCGAATGAGTTTTTAAAGACCCATAACATCAGAAATATTTTTGGGACTAAAGATGTCAGCAGGCAGTATTTTGTACTAATATTCATTAGCTGTACATCTGACAGTTGGTGCGAACCAAGTTTTAGTTATTAGGGTGAAAAAAAGCCAATGAAACAGCATTTCAGAAATTACACTGGTGCTAAAGCTGCACTGAAACTCATATTAATGAAATTCCTTTTTGTGGGTCTGTGGTTCCTCGAGGCGAGATGAGGCACAGTGAGACAGTCTTATTGCAGGTTTTACAGACTAGCAAGCCTGAAGCTGCTTGAGTAAAATCCTCCCACAACATGCCGCAGCATTTAGTCTGGTTCAGCCAAGTGATATTAGAGGAACAATCGGGAGAAAATGTTTTAATTAACTTGCTGTGGGGAACATCAATTTGAAGGGTGGAACTTTTTTCTGTGTGGATGTGAATTCAAGGTGAGCACCGTGATCTCTCGCCTGTTTGTTCAAACCTCAGCAGTAATGAACAGTGAATGATATTATTAGATCGCGCTGTATGTCTCAATGAATGGCCACGCTCCCTCCAGGTGATCTGACTTCACTGGGATAAAAGGCAGACTGTGTCTCTTTAACCCACACGCTGACCCACACCTACACACTTGTACACACACACACACACACACACACACACACACATTGTAAGAGCTTCCACCGCCTCTGTCTGTCTAATGTGTTTCATTAAGACCTTGATTTTCCCACTGGGCATGATAGCTGTGCTGTAAACACAAAACAATGTCTGTTTCCTCTGTGTTTGTTTTTCACGCTCTGGCGTTTTGGAAGATGAAAAGCACGAGAAGAGATGACAGCGGATTTTAAGTGTTACCCATCGCCTTAGCAAAACACAGGGGTGTTTAGACTGAATGGAGCCGTGTACGCAGTAATTGTCTGTGACGTCTTTTTGTTGCTCTTCACTCTCTCGGCTTAGCTGCTTGTTGTTTTTTTCATGTTCCGATCAAAGGATTTCCATTTCCAGTCTTTCTTCTCGTCTCTTTCTCTTTCATTCCGCTCACTCGGCTTTTTTTTTACGCTCATAAGCACAAAGCGTGCACTCGTGCATAATCGCAAACACGGCGCCTTTCTGTTGTCTCGTTTTGCTTCTCCTCCTTTCTTTATTCCTCACCTTCCGTTTCCTCAAGTCACGCTCGCCGTTTATCTTTTTGTTTCCGCCACACTTGCTGGACTTTCTTCCTCCCTGTTCCTTTCCACGTCTCTCTCTCTCCAGCACACCCACCTCTGTCTGTCATTGCTCTGTCTCATTACTCATTAGCTGTTAAGTGGCCTTTTGAAAAAAAGCTGTGATGTGTGCGTAGCGGCTTTCTTTCTTTCTTTCTTTCAGCACACACTGTACCTACACCTACGTCTTCACATCTGTCACCTACAGTGTTCGTCCGTCCCTCTCTTTGTTTTGATGTCCCCGTGCTCTCCTGTGCACTTTATCTCCCCATCTCTGCCACGAACTGGAACTTGGATTCTCAGGACATATTTATGATTTCAGTCAATGACATATATTTAAATAGTACTGTTTTATTGCAGGAGTGCTGATTTGGAAATTTCTTCATGATCTTGAGGCTCACCATGCAGTTGAAGTCTCTCTCTCTCTCTCACGCACACACACACACACACACACACATGCAAGAAGAACTCGTCCCCAAACCCTTGTGTGTGTGTGTTTGTTTCCATGGATTTATGATGTGGATGAAAGGAAGGGCATTAGTTAATATTGATGAGTGCTGCCACTCAGTCCTTCTCACTGAGGCTCACTTAGAGATGAGAGGCATGACCTTTACATACATGCACACACACACACACACACACACACACACGCATTCATGTGCCCCCCGACACTGACAAATGCACACAAAAAAACCTCCACAAAAACCCCACAAAGGCTCCATACATTCATTGTTGTATTATTTAAACTATTGAACTATTCCCTCTCTGTGCCTTCACCTGGAGAATCATAGCTGTGTGTGTGTGTGTGTGCGCGTGCGCGTGGTCTGCATTGGTCTGTTTGCTCGTCGGCAACATCGAGATTCTTCCACACCTCAAAAGCCAGCGTCGGCCTTGAACCAATTCATCCCTAATGGCCCATTGGTATTCAGCAAGAGTAATAGATTCCTGGGTAACCAGCAGGTAATTCATCACACTTACAAATAGGAAGAGACAGAGTAGGAAGCAGAAAAGCTATTAAACCGATCAGAGCAGGAGCGGGGGTTCATATGAAGAGAGAGAGAAAGGCTCTCATGGAAATAGAGGAAAATAATTAATTATGCACTCTGTGGCGATTATCATGGGGGCAGAGACAGATAAAGAGGCAGGCAGGGCCAGGACATACGAACACACACACACACACACAGCAATGCAGCTGAAGCAAGTCATCTAACCTGCTAGACAGAAAGATGGCTGCTGTGTATGTTTGGACATGCTCTTGTTTGTGTGTTAACTGGCCTCAGAGGTCAATTTCTTTCTGACAGCAGTGGTATTTATCTCGTTAAGCTCGCTGGTTTACCTGTGTGTGTGTGTGTGTGTGTGTGTGGGTGTGTGTGTGTGTGTGGGGTGTGTCTGTGTGCGTGTGAGAGAGAGCGACAGAGCACGAGTGTGTGTGTCTCAGAAGTCGCATCACCATTTGCCCACTCACATTCTGGCTCTTCTTGCTGAGGTAGTGGAGTGCATCAAATACCACACACACACGCGCACACACACACACACACACAGTGATGGATGGACACTCCCTTGTTTCTATTTTTACCCCTGAGCATCTGCCTTTGTATCTTCACAAGTATAGCCACATAAAGAAAATGTATAATTATAAAAACCACAAACTCTTCAGTACATGCTGGGAGGATGTTTGCGTTTGTTTGCATCATTGTTTGCCACATCTTCTTCATTCAGCCTCCTGACTCTCCTCCTTCTGAGGCAGCAGCGAGGTCACCGCTTGCCAGGAGGTACCTGAGGAGTTTTTCTTATATATTTATAAACTGCACAAACACTGCCACTTCAACATATTGATCGGTCAATCATTTAAAACAACCCCCTCATCACAGACAGTGGTAGAAGAAAGTAAATGTAGCAATACCACCGTGAACACTCACCTACATTCAAAACCTCACTTAAGGAAAATGATGTAATTGTATGCAGTAAAATGATGACTGTCAGCATTTTACTATTATACATATAGGATGTTTATGAATTAATATTACTGCTGCATTAATGTGTATGTTGCACACACAAGTGTTTTCAACTACTTTAGCGGGTGATATAAGTTCGGTGGAGCTAAGTTGGGAATTACACGATGTGGCCATACTCTATGTACTAATATGGAAAGTTGCCCCACCTTAACAGATACAATAACATCAAGGGAAGCTGTCAATCAAATGCAGTTTGTACACACCCAGACAGTACCGAGAAGAGGTTTAATATGCAAACATAAATGAAAACACCTGTGTGGGTGTGCAGGAATTTTACGTTTTTATATGCAAAATATATGATTGCATTGTAAAATATGATGCATTATTATTAAAGTAATTTGCTCTACCACGACTGGCTACAACATTAGAATGCAGCTTATAGTTTAATGCATGAGAGGTAAAAAGTTATTCAGTGCGTCATATTCTTTCATTATTAATCAAGAGTACTTTAACTGTTCAACTGCTACTTCAACTGCTGTCATAAAAAGGGGACAGTGAACTAAAGTTTTTCTGCTGATCTATCTGTGTAAGACTTGAGAAGATGAATTTAAGGCAAAAAGGACAAGCTGTAGTTAATGATCACCATATTTCCCCCTTTGACCTTCTCTAAAATCCTGTCCGATGTTATTAGAAATATTTCTCCGCTGGCTCTGACATTGGCGGCGTTAACGCTCAAGGACGCTACAGCTCTTTATTATTTCACTGACAATCCATCGTGTTTCCTCATTGTAAGGCCAGTCAAAACTTGCCTGGAGATTTATTCAAATTAAATTGATGTAGGTGAAGTATACTCCCTGTAGTATAAAAACATTATTGTAAAACTGTGTGTCAAGCAGGTTCAGTCAGTGCCATGATCGCAGTTTTTCCTCTGTTCTTTTATGGTGATTCCATTTAGAGCATCGAGTCGGGAAATATAAACTAGCTGAGCATCCGCATTACCTCTTGGCAGTGCAGAAAAAGTTCAAAACAAGGTCAAATCCTTCCCATCTGGGGCCCTTTTAGTTGGAGGAGTAACCAGAGGGTGCTTATAAAATGGGATCACCGACTGCCTGGAGGACCCCACTGCTGTTGTTGTTTTTTTTTACCTCTCTGATTCTCTCAAGGTAGAGGGCACTGCTCATTGTCCGCTCCATTTTTATCTACTAGTGTCTCTGTGATTACCTAGATCATCAGGAAAAGATGTGTTTCTAGAATTATTTTTGTGTCCGTTCATCCATCTGTCTGCATTTTAATTAATGTGGCTAAATACTATTCATTAGCAGCTATTATTGTCTGGGGACTGAGCAGCTGGAGGGAAACACTCCGCTCTGAAACCGCTGATTAGAAAAGTTGTCAAAGTACATTTAGTGCACATATGCAACTCCCATAGGTAAATGTCAAAGTGTGTACAGGAGTGCGTTGTGTGTTACGATGTCTGTCTGTGTCTGTCCGGCAACATCTGTTGGTCTGCCACTCTGCTCCAGACTGAGCCCCTGACTTTTTCCACTTAACAGATGGCATGACATCTTATCCAGACGTTCATTGTTCCCAGATGATGTATCCTAGTGACTTTAGTGATCCTCTCAGATTTTTCCTCTAGCATCACCATAAGTCTTGGTTTGGTTTTCACAGAAATTTGTGGACAGCTATGAGATGGATGACCATGACATTTGGTACAGATATTCATGTCCCCATGAGGATGAATTTTAATATCTCATCCCTCAACCTTTCACATAGCTCCATTATCGAGTCAGTATATTTATTTGCCCCAAACTTTGGTTTACGACCAAAAGCCCTGCAAAACTAATGACATTCTCTTTAGCCTCAGCTCAAATGTTAATGTGCTTATATGCTAAAGTGAGATGGTGGTGATGAGATGGTGGAGTTCTTTCTTTCCTTCTTTCTTTCTTTCTTTCTTTGTTTTTGCCTCAGACAGGGTTTGGTGTTTGTAAGGCAGTGGGTGAAACAAGAAAGGGAAGATGTGGGTCAGGAATGTGTTTGGTGTCTGCTGTGGGATGGAGGGAGAGGGGTGAGAGAGAGAGAGGTGGGGGGGCGACATGAAGAGAGAGGCAACTCTGCAGCTCACCGAGAGATACGGTTTATGATATGTTTGTCTATTTACAGTGTGTATATGTTGCCATTTTTATCTAATCACATCTAAGTCCTTGGTGATAAGCAAGCAGATAGATGCTCTACCTGCTGTGGGATATAACGCATATTGCTGTCTGCCTGATGTCTGTGAAGTGTGTGCATGAGAGTAACACAACTGCACACATCATGGATGTTATACAGACTGGGACTTGAATTGAACCAATGCACATGCACTTGAACCTTTTCTCAATCTCACCCATTCATATGACTGTGGACACACACACACACACACACACACATGTCCTGCTTGCTCCACACTTGTACGACCACAGGCTCTATTCCACCCACACACACACACACACACACACAGTCACACGCTCGAGGGGATGATAGGATGATAGTACAGATGGCGTACTAGAGTAATATTCTCCATATGGGAAGGTAATATCGTCAGAGCAGTCGCCTGGAGAGAAGAAGGGAGGGAGATTAGATCTGCAGAGAGAAAGCGAGGGAGAGAGAGGCTGACTTGCTCCGTTGTACATGGCCACGGGATTGTACAGGACTGACTTTGGTAATGCGGTATAATTGCTGTTTATATTGTAGTAAGTAGACAGCAGTAAATGTAGTTATGAAAGGAAAGATAAGACAGCTGTAGGTGTCCATTTTATTCTGAATCTGTATTGGATCATATCAGATTTAATGCCCCTCTTGAAACATAGCATTTGGCTTTATACATTTTCATATTACTAATGAAACCTCAAGTTTTTGCCATCATACCCAGTTTTGGTTATGTTAATAATGGAGGAACACTGTGCAGCTGAAGCTGGGGACCTAAGAACAGAGACACAGAAACTCATTATGTCTTGAAGTGCTTAATCAAGGTAACTTATAATGCTAAAAGAGCAACTTTACAAACTCAAGTACTGTTACTTTAAACTCAAAGATAGACTTTCTCTTCCTTTCACTTTTGCATTAAATGTCATCTCTAGACATTTAATGCACATAGGTGAATAAGATAAGGCTGATAGCCCCAGATAGTGTTTACCAGATACCCATTAGCAGGAATACCTGTGAGAATACCTTTTCATTCCTCTGCACATGCCTGTGTCTAAACCACTTATCTGGAAGTGAAAAACAAAAACTGAGATGACTTATTGACCAAAATTTCCATGGGATTTTTTTATTGCACTGCAGAACTATTTTTGGTTCAGTTAGAAGGAATGACTTTGATTTCACATGTTGGAATGATTTAGGATTTTCTCACAGTTTTATTGTTGGATATGCTTCACCCTATGCAAAGATAAGAGAAATCCACGTATACTTACGTATACATCTTATGTGAAACCACTCACACTAATGTTGGCTACTGAAAATACTCACTGGTTTATTTAATGGCTTCATGTTGTGGATTACTATATTGTAGTCATGTTGATGACCACTTCTTTCTCCTGACTGTAATGTAGGGATTATCACCCATACACAGTTGATATAGTGGAAACAAAGTAATGTTACTTTAATTGGGTCATCTGCTATTTTACCCCATATTATCATCACATATGATATTTACTCATGTTTGTATTTTAGGTAGCATGTTAACTGTGGGCTGCTTAAATATTTGGTAACTTCAGCACTGATATGAAAAATACTTGTTTGGTATGTCTTGTTTTAAAGCAATTACTGTGGTTCCTGGTCAGGAGCTGCTTCTCCATTTTAAATCAGAGTTCATCATCAGACCTTTATCAGTAAGCAACAACCATGATGCTACACTACATTCATTTTTATAACCAAGTCCTCCTAATCTGTGTAACCATGCCACTAATGTTTCATAGTCAAGTAAACAAATGAACGGCTGACTTAGCTTCATAACTATGATGTGACCACGGTATATGCAGAATAATCAATCCTACGCTTCATATTGAGCAAGTATTTGTTTCTGCAGTATGTACCCCTAACATGTACCTCATCATGGATTTATATATTACATACAAACAAAATTTCATATGCGCTTTTCCCACTGAACCAACCAGGACACTGGTTCACTTTTTTCTGTGAAAAAGTGTAATCAACAACATCATTTATCCTCACAGGAGATACTGACTGTCATTATGGGCACACTCCTCCAAATCACTTCCACTTTTATAGAACTCAAATAGACTGGAGGGTATAGATTGTAGGTTCTTTTTATAGAGCAAATCTATTTTTCATGAGATGACTTCTGCCTTTTGAGCTCCCTGGACTTTTTGAGTGTTTGCCTGCTGTGGATGCTACAACAACGCTTCCAACCGAGAGAAATTGAGAGATGGGAGAAATAGATACATAACAGACACATGTAACACTAACTACACATTAAGCTTGGGAAACACGTCTTTCGTTATTAATCGGAACAAGACGGGATATTTTCTCTCAGGCAGTTCATAGGCGGCAAACTACGATATTCACTGAATCTGTGTGTGTGTGCGTTCCTGCGTTTGTGCTCATCCAACCATCCATCTGAGCGTTCGTTCATATTCCGCACATGTCTTTGCTGCACATACTTCTTCATATTTCATTCTGCGCGTGCAATTATCTGCCCTGTTTGTTTGTGGTTATCTGCATGCAAACAGATTAGCCTCAAGAAAGAGAATGAGTCATTATCAAACAGAGCTCCCGGGAGCCCGATGTGCAGATAAGGCTCTGAATGTTTTTTCTGCACATGTGTGATGATATGTGTTTAGTGTATTAGCCCAGGGGTGTATGTAAATAGCAAGGTCTGTGCTGCAAGGAAAATTGTGCGGCTGACCTAAAGCCAGTCCATGAATTTTTACTGCACAACACAGAACTGTTTATCTGGTAGAAATGAAAAAGATAGAAAAAATAATGCTCAAATGCAAAAAACAGGTTGTTAATGCTGGTTTGAGTGTGATTTGTTATGTATAGATCAGGAGTAACCGTTGGCTAATAATGATAAAACTCCTGTTGAACAGACTCGGCCAATAGTGAGAAGCGTTCTGCTCATGTACAACATTTTTCCACTAGTCCTTGTAAATGGTTTGGCCCAAGTTCTCAAGCCAATTACTTGTAAACTGATGTGGTTTACTGAACTCACAGGGCTAAACTGCACCTGCTTATGTCTGTGCTTGCACTTTTATGTGTTTGTTTCACATGTGTTCGCTGCGGCTGTGCAAGTGATCAAAACAGCATCAACTGCTGCAACGTCTAAACTGGAAAAAAAAAACTGCTTCACATTTCTTTTCACACAATGTCTGTGTCAAGGAGAAATGTGTTTCAGACAGCTTTCTAACTGGGACGTTCTGCTGCTGTGCGTCTCTGATAAACTTTTTGTCATTGTATTCATTGGGCAAATCCCCAGCATTAGATTCCCTACCCAAGAAAAAGAAATGAATCACCGAAAAACACAGAGAGGGGGAAAAATTTCAAAGGAGGCCGTCGCGACCGCAGCTTTCTGCACAGTAGCTGCAGTGTTTAGACATCTTGCAGTCCTGGTGTGTACATGTGCACTTGACAGCATCCTTGTCGTCATGACTGTGGTTAAAAACTGCGAGAGCTTCAGCGTCTGATGTATCTTTCTCGGGCAAAGCTGAAGAGGTGCAGCACTTAAGACAAGTGTTTTTGCACTCTGGCCTCACTTTTAAGTCCATGAACACTGGATGAGCTGCTTCTACACTGTGTACTGTTTTCATTACTGCTGTTCATTTTCTTTTAGTTTTTCCTCATCTGTCTTCATTCATATCCACTTTGTTCACAGTTCTTAGAGTATTTCTTTTTTGTTTCTTGAACTGATAAATGACTTTGCCTGAAACTATGTAATAATGCTTTTGTTCATGAGAGAAAGTCGAGCTTTGATTTCCAGGAGCTCATAGTTTCAACCCTCTTGTGAGTTTGCTTCTGTTATACTAGCTGTCAATTCTCAGGGTGTTTTTTCCTCAGAGGGTTTCTGTCATCATGCTTTTTGAAATGTTGAAACTGGGTAATGTCCCTTCTTTTCTCAGATAGAACAAAATGTCAGTCATGACTATGTTCCTGAATTCTAACAAAATATTTGTTGTCAATCTTGATAAAGATGCTTGCTGAGATTTTATCATCCAACACAGAATATACTTACTTATCAGTCTTTGTAGATGCCGCCCATTGAAAAATACATAAAGGTGGAACTGGGGCCAGCTTGAAAAGATGGCTGGGCTTCAGCTCAGTATTGCATAGTGTGCCGCTGCAGATTTTTGGATTAGCACATGTTAACACAATCCTTTTAGTGCTGGGGAAGTTAACTAGCAATGCCCTTACTTTCAATTATGTGGCCCCACTTATTCATTCATTGGCGCCTTCTCTGTATAACCTTATCTGTCTTTTTTCACCAGCCACTGAACAGCTCCACTAGAGCAATAAATATCGAGTGCCTTGTTCAAGGGCACCTCAACACTGGTTGTGGAGAGAAGTTAGAGTACTGTTCATTGCCTTTTCCCTAACCACACTCGAACCAGCCATCCTCTGGTCACAGTCCTGTCTCCCAATCTTAAAATCTGCCACCACCCCAAGTAGGTTTCCTTTGACATTTAAGCATGTCTTGCATGGTTGATTCATTCGAGTTACCCCAGCATTTTGACAGATTATTCTGTAATAACAGCCTCAGGTTGCTGGTCTCTCCTCGCTGTAGAGCTTGACCATCATATTGAAACTCATACCTACTCACTCATTGTAATTCTCTGGATGTAAGTCTCAGCAAAAGGCTAAAATGTAAATTGAGATATTTTGTAAAAGAAAAGGGGGAGTTTAAGATCACGCGGCAACCTTTAGGGATGTAAGACTTTTGGAGCCAATTCATTATCCTTTCACTGAGAAAGGGCAACGTAAAATTGCACTCGTAAACCAAGGACAACGTGCAAAATAGATTAGGTTCACAGTTATGTTTCAGAGGTCGAAGAGTTGTAACTGTGAAATGTTTCAGGAGGTTTCTAAAGGAAGCTGAAAAGCTGGGTTTGTCCTCCATGTTTGGTTTGTTCTGGGTGTGACTATGATCATGTTGAGTCAAGTCTCAAGAGAATGTACAGTGCGTTTGTTTAATCGTGATCTATCATTGATGCTGTGAAGTGTTAGCAGGTTCATCTAAGGTTATGGTGGACTGTCCTGAGGGGAGAACGGAATTTATGAGCACACAGAGATGGTGAATAAAAGAGTGTGTGTGTGTGTGTGTGTGACTTTTGAGGGCACATTTCAGACTCAAGACCAGTTAATTGGGGACGGCAGGTGCAACTGGGGACAAAAGCTGTGTCCCCATTGGAAAATAGCTGATTTTTGGGTCAGTGGATGGGGGTAGGCCTGGGGTTAGACTAGTAATGGTTATGGCAGGGTTAAGTGAATGTGAGTCTTTGTAATGTCCCCAAATCAACTGAAGTAAACGTGTGTGTGTGTGTGTGTGTGTGTGTGCCTGTTTAGCTTTCATCAGCAGAGGCTGACTTTTCGCTTGAGGACAAGTACTGCTCACAATGTTGCTACCCTGCAGTGTGTCTGTGTGTGCAGACTCCCGCGGGGACTGAATGTGTAGTTACACTCAGGGCAGAACTGTGGAAGCTCCCAGGAACAAGGAGAGGGAAAGGTCCCGCTCTCTGACACACTCCCTCCACCTCTCTTTTGACTTTTTGTTATTCAGGTGCACTTTGCTGGGCCGTGTGAGCCAAATGGTCGAGGAGATAAATGCAGACACATCTGCCGGCGCTGCCTCTGACGGTTTTAATTGAGGATATTGCTGATTACATCATGTTAAGTACTAATCAATCAGTGTGTTTTGTGTAGGTGCATACCAATTAAGAATCGAGGCAATCACGATGTTTGGTAAACACACGGGAGTAAGATAAAATGTCAAACAATATTACCACCAATGATCTGCTATTTTCCTTTTAGAGTCAACTGAAGGCTCTTATTTCGAGGTATTAATTATTCTTTTAAACAGTAAACCAAACTCTGTCTTTCTAGGGTTTGCAAATAATACCTTAATCAGCTTTGTGTTGGTAGTAACAGGCACATCATCAGCACTGTGACAGGCTAATCTAGGTAAATACATTGGGGAGAACGTCACCAGTCATAAACACAATATCAATCACAGTCTAACCACATTTGCATTTAATTGCAGAGCACAGTGTAAAACACAATAAGAAAGCAGGAACACAGATAAAACAATGTGTGTATCCCTCAGTTTATTGCATTGACAGCTTCCCGACATGCCGACCCCCTGGCAGGCTACAATATGAAAAAGCCTTCATTAAAAGTAATAAAACTGGTATATTACTATTTTCAGTTTTTTAGTGACTAGAGAGCAATGACCTGCAGCACTGACCTTTGTTAAAAACCAAACAAATACTGAAGTCCAAACTTTGCACAGACATTACTGATCGCATTTTGACCTGTGGAGACATGGGACTTGATCAGATCTGACCAAAAACATCTACTTACTTACACCTACTCAAACTATTGGAGATGTTGTTTTTGCTGAAGGTACTGCTCAGATGAATCTCCATAATTCATCTCAAAGCACAAAATGTCAGTATGTGTTCTATAATTTCAGGGCACAGAGAGTTTCTAGTCTTTATGGATTGGACTTTCCTTTCAATATTTACTGCGAGAGTCAACTTGCTGTATCATTACAGGCAGGCTACTCACTATATATCAACTAGCCACCCGTATTATTCAGCAGATTATGCAAGATTATTCAGCGTTTGCTTGCTAATTAGCTTCATCTGTAGTGTTAATCAGCGTTTTATCAACCAGCTAGCCGGATTTATTCCCCCATGGCCGGGCTCATTTCGGTCCCTGACAACTACATTAGCATTGGAAGTAACATGTCATTACCAGACAAGTTTGTTCACAAGTTTTCTTTAATGATTAATGTGTTGGTTTTGGATTCCCAAACCTTCTGTCTAAGACAATCTGTGTTTACCCAGACTGGAAGCTCAGTCTGGCGGGTTGGTTTTGAAAGAAGCAGTTTTGTCCCAGTTTTTTGACTTGTGGTTTTACGTTCCACAGTCGCACGTAAAACATAGTTTGGCTTTGAATAGTGTTCAACCTGATGATACGTTAAAGTATGACTGCACCCACAGTAGTTGCCAGGTTGTTCTCACTGTAACTTTAAAATCACATGTGCTCTTTACATATGTTTTTTGGTTTTTGATATCAATACCATACAACATGGCTTGTTGAGCAGTATCTAAATGTGCAGAGGGAGGTACAAAATACAAATAAATGCTGAATTTGATGGCAGCAACACTTTTCAAACAAGTTGGGACAGGAGCAACAAAAGACTGTGAAAGTTGTGGACTGATCCAAAAACACCTGTTTGGATCATTCCACAGGTAAACAGGTTCATTGCTAACAGGTGATAGTATCATGATTGGGTATGAAAGGTTCATCCTGGAAAGACTCAGTCGTTCACAAGTGAGGATGGGTCGAGGTTCAACACTTTGTCAAACACTTTATAGAACCATCGTCCATGAAAAGAGTGCGTTTGCAAATGATTGCATTCAGTTTTTCTTTACCTTTTACACAGCGGCTCAACTTTTTTTGGAATCAGATTTGCACTGTTAAGTAAGTAGGTGGTGAGTGAAGCTGGTACTTACAATGTACAATAATAATGCAACTAATGTCCAAATTCCATTAGATAATGTATTGAATTCATGAAGTAAAAAAGTCAAGCAAGACTTTGTGCTGAAACACTGTGCTATTAAATTGACAAAATTTATAGGCGCCTGTATTGTTGTCTCATAAATTTGGGAAAGAAACCACACAGGAGCCTGTTAATGTAGAACAGATCCAAATATATACAAGCTTGTAATACTTTACTGACGCCTGTACCGACATGCTACGTTCACCTCCATCGGCAGGTCAGACTGCAGAGTCAACGACTCCCCGGAGAGTCAGCGTCTGCAGGAGCAGGAGGCATATCACTGAACTGGAATAAACACAAGCAAATAAGATTTGGTACTCCTAATTAAATAGCTGTCTTTGCTCATTCTAAGAGAGATATGAGGCACTTAGGGCTTGTGTCCACCGAGTGCCTCTTTTTTTTTTTTTTTTTTTTTTTTTAGCTAGGAGCAACACTTAGCAGATGCTCGGGCAAAGTGCTAGTCATGGTTCCTACTGTTGCTATGAGACGATATGAGACTACTGGAAGCACAAAGCTCTTTGAGTGAAATTGGTTTTTAACTTTAATCACACTGGCACATTGAGTAAAAATATGCTGAGCTCTCAGCACTTTAAAAAGCAAGCATCTTTTTCATTGCAAACAAGGAGGTAAAGAGGCCAGCGAAGGAGGCCCTGCCGCACATGGCTCGACTGTTTACATGCAGGCGTCCGAAGCTGAGATGCAAACAGAACAGACAGCACTTGCTTTCACTCTCATCTACTGTGAATACTGTCTCTTAAAGTGCAGATGAGTGACTGTGATTGCATGAGAATAATGTTATAAAAAAGTCAACTTAATTAAAAAAAATTAAAAAGTTCAACTTTTTAATTCAAGTAATTAATAATTAATGATATCTTGTTACTTGACTGTATGGGTTATATAGCTGAGGAAGGGAATTCTCTCAAATACAAACTTAATATGAAACAAAATTGATATGAAATTAAAGCTTTCAAAACATAAGAACTTGGCCAATAAACATCATGACTGACACTTTGCAGATTTCACTTATACATATATGGTATTTTCTCCCTAGTGTCCTTTTTGAGTCAAATACTGTATATTATTTATCTTGTCTTTTGTTTTGCCAGATTATTCACTTATGCATTCAACATTAAACTCCCATGATATCGATGTAAGACAGTAGTTTGTTATCCTCCTTGCTCCATAAATTCAAGCAGTGTGCAAGCTACTGCACCTCATCAGTGGATTCCTTACCTGCATTTTCTACATTTTGTCATGATAAAAGTTAAAGATTTTTTATCAAATAGCGCCCAAACTCACCATTAAGATCTGATTGGGATACCATGAGAAACTCCAGTTTGTCTAAAATTATCAATCTTTATCGAAGACTTTAAAGAAATATTTAGATTTTAGAGGCCATCTCACAACACGTTGTCTCCATGCTGGCGAAAATGGTCAAACTATAGTACTTTTCTACCTTAGCAGACAAAGCAATTTACAGTTTTTCTCCCATTCACACACCGGTAGCACACCGAGCGACACCTGGCCATCAGATGCAATTTGAAGGTCTGTGTCTTGCTTAAGGGATCAAACCAACAATCAGACAATCGATGGACAACTGGGCCTACCTCCTGAGCCACCTGAGCGCGTACTGTGCCCTGATAAGATGAGTCAGCCGAAATTGACCTGACTCGAATTGAATCAAATTCACCAAATCGCATCAAAACAAGTCAAATTCAATGAAATGGGAGAGTAAAGAGGAGCAGAGACGAGAGGCCAGAGGATAAGGAGAGATGGAGAGGGAGACGGAGGAGACGAGCAGGAAGAGTGAGATGGATGGGCTGAGGGAAGAATGAGGGATAGCGAGGTAAGGAGTGAGACAGCAGGAGGAATGGGTGGTGGGATGTCATTTCCTCTGTTAAATTACTGCTCTGTTTATCTTGTGAGCACACTCGATCACTGTGGACCGACTCGGCTAGAAGGGCCTACACAAACAAACACCTGTGTGTGTGTGCATGTGTGTGTGTGTGACAGACACACATATAGATGGGGACATATTTTTATTACTTTTTAGGACATTCCATCAAGTAATATTCTGCCATTCCTGCTCGTTATAAGGATGGAGAAGGATAGACGTACAACACACACGCGCACACACACACATACACACCGTTTTTGACTGGAATATGTTTCTGCCTCATCCCTCTGGTCCCCCGAGAAAACCACATTCACACTCAATTAACACTCAATATCTCTCCCTCTCTCTCATTTGTGACTGTTGTGTAACCATAAATGTTATTATCAATTAAGAAGAGACAAGATCATGATACGATGAAAGCGATAGAGGCAGGGAGGCATGTTGCACTTTTTACAGCAGCAGCAGGTAACAGTAGTTACACTATGAGGGAAGGTTGCACAGATTTATCCCTGACAGCTTCTCAATCTGTTGCACTCTCTGCATCACTATGCGTCAGTCAGCGGTCAGAGCTTTGTTTTATGGCACCGCAAGGAAAACTTTTGAGATAAGACTACAATTCCCAGCCAACACTGGAAATCAGACTATAAACCTTCATTGTCTCTGAGCTGCTTCTTTGACTTGCTGTGTGTTAAGAGTGTGAAAATGATTGTTCTGCTGTGGAAAGTGCAGCAGATGCAGCACTACCGTTGACTTTAATCCAAAATCCTCACTGATAAATCCAAAATTGAAATTACTAGAAAACTGGCCCAATTTGCAGCTGATGTTTCAAGACTGTCCACACAAGAAAAACAACAGCATCAGTCGTTTCAGGAAACGACCACACACGAGATTTGGGCCATCGTCCTCTAGAGCCTGAAGGAATTCTGACTCATGTCCGTCGGGAGCAAAGGAGGAAGTCAGGTGATATTATTAAGGAGAGAGGCCACAAAGGACTTATTTATTAGCCTTCGACAAGGAAAAACATGTTCATACTGTAAATACTTTTCTAGTTTTCTATAGTACTACTATTTTTTGGCTAATGTCATTTTTAATTGCCACTTTATTTCTGAGTACTTTATTTCAATTTGCCTGTTTTTGCAAACCACTGCAACAAGTGAATTTCCCCTGAATGGGACCAATAAAGCTTATTTTATCTTATCTTATTTTAACCTAAACTATCCTCAATCTCACCAAGCGTTAAACTTATGGAGCTGTCAGATCATATAATGTATTTATTTTTCCAACACTGATTTTTATCAGTTTGAAGTATGAAAAAAAAAATTATGTTTCTTTCTGAAGTTTCATATTTTGGCATTTTGAAAGCTTGTTGTTTTTAAAAAGCTTCCATTCGCTTTTTGCAATATATTCATCGTTTTAAGAATGTGGAGGGACATTGTGGTACCACTTTGATTGTCTGAGATTGAAGAGCCGAGCTTGATGGTACAACTGGAAGAATAAAGGGACCATTTGCTGTTAACTAATATGTTTTTACAGCTCCCAGCAGCAGCAGCAGTCCCTGCTACATGCACACTTCTGTGATAATGTATCTACTCACGTCCTAGTTAGCTCTCTGTGGGATTGCGCCACAGAACGCTCATCGTGTTTTGGCACTCTTGAGGAGCCGTCACACAGAGACGTGTCACAACAGAGGCGTCAGCTTCAAAAAAACGCCTATAGGTAAAGCATGTTGGGGGGCGAAAAAACTGCTTCACGCACCTGGGGCTGCCGTGGCCTGCGTGTGAAATTGACAAGATGAGAATATTTGAAGGTTTATGCACGGCTGTGGAACGGTGAGGAAAATCAAAAAAGGCGCATCACAAGAGACGAGTGCATGCCAAGTGTGCCATACCATAGGAAATCAGTGGGTTTTTTTTGCAGGTTTCTCTGTGTGATCGCTCCCTCAGAGGGAGATGAAAGCGCAGTACTTACATGCAGTATGAGGCCGGCATAGTGAGTGAGTTTCTCCTCCCCTCCTCACTTTCTTCTCGTCTCCTCCTTCTCTCACTGTCTGCTGTGATGAATGGTTTTGATATCAGCCGTGTGTGTGTGTGTGCGTGTGTGTTTGTGTGTGTGATGAATGGCTGTGTTCGTACCGGACAGGCCCGCAGGGCTTTAGCTACTGTTAGTAGTGCTTAAAGATGACTGGAGTAAAAAGGTTCTCTGTCTCTGTCTCTCTCTCTCTCTCTCTCACACACACACACACACACACACACATGCACGCACAGATTAGCCCTGTTTAAAGGATTGTGTCCTAGGGGTACACAGCACAGCACTATGACAGGTGACATGTCGTTTCCTTCTCTCTTCCTCTCTTATCTTTTCCCTGCCCCTCTCTCCCTCCCTCTATCTTTTATCTCCGTGGCCGCAGACCTCATTGGCGAAGTTTACTCAGCATATTGTCAATATCGTGTGTGTGTGTGTGTGTGCACATGCATGTTTTACTGGTGTATCATGCTGTGTGCAGATACGCTTTTTGCCTTGAGCCTCGTTTTTTGCCAGGTTCAGTGTTACAAGATTTCCAACACGCCTCAGTGAACATTTTTTTCATAATGTCTCCATGATAATGAACTTTGTTTCGTTCCTTAAAGGACACGAGATCTAGACGTTTGGAATGCTTATTGCCATTGCCGCTTGAATATTTAATAAAGATGATCCTTTGCCATGGAGACGCATCGATTTTGCAGATGTCACAGAGCAAATGCGTGTGGCAGCCAGTCGATAAAACATTCAGAGATCCTGATCAGGGGCACCCATCTTATCTGTTCTGTTTTAAATGTGCAAAAAGGCAGCAGATAACCTCACTGTTATTAGGCTGTGGTCAAGTGCTGTTCTATCATCATACAACATGGAGCACTACCTCCCCTACACC
The DNA here is from genome assembly GCA_025331565.1 of Holacanthus passer. Lineage (NCBI taxonomy): Eukaryota > Metazoa > Chordata > Actinopteri > Pomacanthidae > Holacanthus > Holacanthus passer. Next base: position 1,978,918 of record JAFREQ010000004.1, on the reverse strand, counting down.
TATGCCCAAACTCCTGATTTATACACTTGGTTTGATTTTGAGACGTATTTCTGTTTAGTTTAACACCTCAATTCATAAAACAAGTACATTTTGAAGGCAGCTTTTATAAATAAGCATGCCAACTAAGCAAATGGTGTCAGTTGTGTCTTTAGGTGCTTATATTACAGTTGTAGTCTGTAATTAGTTTCTCTGCTTGCGGTCAGATACGTGAAACTGTCTGAAAATGTGATGACAGATGTATGTGCTTAACATGTGGTCGATACTTGGCGGGGGCATCATACTTCACAGCTGCTCAAGGCAATTGCCCATTGTATGTTGTGGGGCCGCCACAGGTTACACAGATGTAGGCTCCAGTTCCAGGAAATAGCCAGAATACTCAACTTCAGCAGTTTTGTGGGTAATGCCTCTTGGTCGTTTTGACAGGCAAGCAACAACCGGGCCCAGCTCTGTCACCGTGTGCGTGAGCCCAGACAAGCCTGATGTTCCAAGTAATGTGCTGAGCTCAGAGATATGAACTTCAGACACTAATGAGATGTCACCAAAATTTGTTCATCTCCTCGTGACTTCACAGAATGGGGAAGCAGAAGTGCTGATTGGTCATATCCACGGCTCATTGGACGAAGATATCACCCCTTACAACCAACATCAATGTTCAATCGCTTTTGCATGTAATTCCCTTGCTCCTCATTTTCTGGTATCTCTCCATTTTCACTGTTGACAAATGCAGAGAAATGCCACAAACTTCAAATTAAGGAGTAATTTTTTGAGGTCCATGATTTGCCTAATGTGCAAAGCTTCACACTGCATCACAAAAGGATATTTAAAATTGCAGAGTGAAATCCAAAAGTGACTCTTTATGAAATGTCAATTTCACAGTCTTACCACTCATTTGGTATTTATAAAGCAGAGAAATGTTTTTAATATTGCCTCTATTTAAATGATGTTTTTATTTGCCAAAAGTTGTATATCTTCAATTTATTGGTCTCACTGTTACATACAAGCAGAAAAAAAGAATGTGACTTGTCCTGTTGTGAGAGTCTTTCCCAGCATTCATTTAACAGGTTACCATTATAACATCAACACACACACAATGTAAACCCATAAACACTAAACAAGGGTTCCTTGATCGAGACCCAATACTTATTGATGGATAATGTTGTTAATGTTAATGACTTCTTTTTGACTGATGTTTGATTCTAGTATATGATGTTAGAATATTTACTGTATTGTTGAAGCAAAGGAGTCATGGTCAAATGATAAATTGTAAAGTAAAATATACATTGCTGCTAATAAGACAGGGCAGTCTGTATGTAGCCTGAGAGGCAAAGCCCAGGGCAAAAAAACTAGGCAAAGCACTTGCTGCTCTGCTTGCACCTTCTCTTTAAGTTTATTACTGTTCCTATTTTCTGTTGCAAAAATAATTGTATGTGATTATAATTTTTGTTGTTGTTAATTGTATATAATTGTAAATAAATTAGAATGTAAGTTGAAAATCAAACAGTGAAGCTGTTATTGCAGCAGCAGCAAATATACACATCTCTGAAGATTCTGGTTTTCCTGCACAGTTCATCAATCAATAGAGGAAAAACCAGTCAGAGACTGGAGTGAATGAGCTGTCAAAGCATACTACGCTAAAGAAAAACAAAATGATGTGAAAGCCAGTTGGAAACTATATTACAGACGGATGCCAACATCCTCCCTGTTGCATCCTAAACATGTACCCTGGTGAACAATATAATTTGGAAGCCATAACATTCCCAAATCCTTCCTCGTTTATTCCACTTTGAAATCATTATTGAATTCCTCTCTCCGCCTCATCGCAGACAACTGTAATAATTAACATTTTTAAAATTATCCTCAAGTGAACTCTGAGTCATGGCACAGTTGGGTGGTTGATTGTCAATGATTTCCTTTTTTTTAAGAGGTTTTTTTTTTTTGTTCTTATTTGACGACACAAGGGAGGCCATGTGTCAGCAACTATTAGCATATTCTCTAACTGCGACAAGGCCGCAGGCTGTAGAGATAGCTGTCCCCCTCTTGGGTACCTGCCCTCATTTCCCCCAATCAGTCCTCTTATTCTTAGAAGCTTTATTCATGCAGCCTGAGGGACAGGGCCTGAAGGAGCAGTCGCAGGCGAGGCGGGGTGGGGGGGGGGGGGGAGAGAACAGGTGCAGAGAAGTGGAAAGATGTAATCAAAGAGAATAAAGAAGTGACAGTGGAGTGTGGCAGTTTTACCCAAGAGCCTTTACTCCTGCTGTCCCTCACCTCTGACCCCGTATCCAGACATGTGTGCCAAAAAAAAATACTGCTCTGGGTGGCCTCTGAGGCAGCTGTCCACGGGTTTGAACCTGGATGTGTGTGCGTGTGCGTGTGCGTGTGTGTGTGTGTGTGTGCACTGTGTTCATTTGACGATCGAGCTCCAACACAGACACACACACCCAGGTTCAAACTCATTCAAGCACTAATTTCCAGTCTTTTCTTTGCCGTCACTGGCCTGCAGGGTAGCATTTTCTCACTTTCTTTTTCATTCACTCTTTCTGTATATTCACCTTGACTATACAATTTCCTCTGTTTTCTTTCCCTCTCTGCAGCGCCTGCTTGGCAGACTCATGCTCTCTTGTCACTGTCAGAGCCCCCTTGTGGGTATTGGAACGACTCTTTTCCTCTCTTGCTCTTTCTCTCTCCCGGTTTCTTCTTTCCTGCCCTCGCTGAGAACAAATGAAACCCCCTTTTCCTCTCTGCTTGAGGCAGTTTTGTGAAAGAGGGACGATAGACAGACAGTGGAAGGAGGCAGACGGAGGGATGAATGGCCTCATTCACAAGCGCAGCGAGCCACACATACACTGGGATGCAGCACAGCACACAATGCGCTATCACTCTCAATAAACACCGCCCTGTTTATGAAGCTGTTGCAGCTCAGTCATCTTGTAAACTATGTTCTGGAGGAGAGGATCAGATATGAAATCCATAAGGTGGCAGGACTCCCCCTGCCAGACTATTGATCGTCAGGCTTTATCTTTTATCTTGTCTTCATAATGCTGCTGATGAGCACACGTCAGGCCTGGTGTCAATATGAACATCTCAGCGACCGGACATTGCATGTAGGCTCGTTTTATATTATAAATGTATTTTATTACACCAGATATAAGGCAATGAAAACATATACATTCATTATATGTTATAATTAGCACATGTCTCTTGAACTGTTTGATTCTGCACATTCACTCACACATTCATACATAAGTCTTGGCTCGGCTGAAAACAGTTGGTCCCTGGTTAAAATGCTCTCCTGTTGGCATTATCATTTTTGTCTATGTTATGATATAACCAAGCACGCTCTCTTCAAGAATATTGATCCTCAGGCTTTTGGCTTGTCATCGTAACATCGCTGCTTAGGACAGATGAGAAGTTGTAGCCTGGGTTAAAAATAATCACTTTATGTTCATCTGGTGAAGGACCCAACGAAAAGCAGTATTGAAAAACAATAGTAAATAATAAAGAGATATTTTAGTGGTGTCATTTGTGTGTATGATTAACCTCAAAGTGATTGTTTTGTTAAAACACCATATAATGTTATTTTACAAGGATCGTATTTGATGAAATTTCTTCCAACCTCTGAGTTGCCAGATTTTTTTTCTTTTTCTTTTTTTTTTCTGAGAAGTTGCTCCATTGTGCCATAATCTATGTTGTAGTGTAGAGGAACAAATATGAAATCCATACAGAGACTGTGCTCTCTGCCAGATACTATTGATCCCCAGACTTTGTCTTCTGCCTTGTCTTTATAATGCTCCTCTTTAACAGAGCTGCTATAAAAGTAGTGCTTCGTTTTCTCTACAGAAGAAACCTTTACTGTACACATTGGCATGTTTTCTGGAGAATACAGTCACAGTTTTTTTACCCTTAATATTCAGTTCCCTCACAGCTTTCAATCATTGGCTCAATGTTCAAAATATAGACAGGAAACAGCATTGAAGCAGTTTTATGATGTACCTACGGTTCTGTGTTGTGAGTCATTATCCACGTGTACCATGTTCTATTTCCTACCTTTTGTCTGTCTTTACAAAGCTGCTGCTTTAGAGAGCTGAGAGCAGCTATCAAACACTAGAGAAAAATAGTTTTACCCAGCATGCAAGTCCCATCCACCTGGTGACAGCTATGCCATTGAAATCACTGAAGCACAGAGATCTCTACATTCTTCTTCAGTGAATGTGCAACACACTAATGCTGCCCAGAAGGCCAGGGGCACGCACAAACATTGGAGAGACAGTGGCTCAATCTAACAAATGGTCCCCCAACAAGATTTATGGAAAGATAGTAGTTAGTGAAAGTGTGTAAGAGCTGGCTGCAAGATATATTTAGCATAATCATTCACTAATAAGTCACTTCTCTAGATGACACTGTGAAGACCCTGTCTCCTGGAAATTACAATTATATTCCAACTAATTAGTAACGGCAAATACATCTTAAATGCTGCCTGGATTCTGTTTTTTATCAGCATTATGAGAAAATATTAATTCATGAAAATGAATCTGGCAAGAGGCAACATATTCAGACTTCATCGCAATATCATATCTACTTATACCAACTACAGCAATCTTAAACTTTTTAATAATCGTGTTTACGCCCTCACACAACTTTGCAAAGGTTTAGAAAGACTGAGGTATTTTGTTCATTACAAGACACAATGTGACTATTAACTTTTAACCAAGACCGCGGCCTCTCACTAACCTCAACCAAAGATCTTTTGTTGGCTAAACCTGACCACCCTGATGTCAAAGTTCACTCCAGTCCAGGCAGCGATTATGTTTCTCACCACAAAGTAATTGGGAAAACAAATGAGGAGTATCCTCTGTATTGGAGACAGGGTTGGAACATGAACAAAGTGCAACACATCTGTGGTTTCATTTTAATACTACTGTATAACCTTAGTTAACCACAGTCAGCAATTAGCCGATTACATTTGTTCTTCTCTCCGTTTGAGCGCATTTAAAACTTCATTTCATGTTTAATAGAAGTTTGTGCACCTCGCTTCATCCTCCTGGTCATCCTGCAACAGCGGTATTAGTGTTAATTCCCCATATTGTTAATGAGGCGAAGTCGAGAACAGAGTGTGACCACTTGTCCAACTATCATCTTGCACTGTTGCCTTCTGTACTGTGTCAGAAGTATTTAGTTTTATCCTTTTTTTATTACATATTTTGTACATATTGTTTTTATACATATTTAGGTTTTTCTTAAGGTTAGTTGCTTAAACATAGGGATCTTTGTGAGCTTAAGGACAACTCATTGTGAAGATGGTGTAACAGTGTTTCACAACTATCAGCTTTGAAATATCTCGTAAAATGAGTAACACATATTTCCCATATAGGTTTGAATACTTCACAATATCATTGTCATATTATTGTTGTTAGTAGATTGTTACTGTTCATACTGTTCAACTGCACAATACATGAAGTAAAAACTGAACAGCTTGAGATCCTTCATTTCATGGATAAGACGTTTTTCCAGTTACCTGAAGTAAAAGCTCATTTAGCATGTGAAACTGCTGATGCAACCTTAGTTAACTGAGAGTATTCTTCTCATTAGAGCCTCGATAAAAACAACATACTTAGGGATAAAAAATAATTTGTAAAAGTTGATCAAACCTGGAAGACCAAATCTGAATTTCACACAATATTAGTTCATCTCAATGCTCCTTTATTCACTTAACCATCTGCAAAACAACTCACCTTCACTTTCTCAGCTCTGTCTTATTATTTGCACTTCACACTTGCCCGTCTTTCGCTGTGTTAACTGATCACAAGTGTTAATTTATTCGACAGTACAGTATGAACTAGTTGTGTCAGTCTGGATTAGAGCTTCAGTCATTGTAGAAAGTCGACCGCTTGCTGCAGGATGCTCCGCTCTTTGCTGTTCTCTGCATAAAGAAGTCATGCAGTGCTCAAAGAGAATAGAAACAGGAGCTTACCTCTCTGGAGAATACTACTGTAAATGGCTTCAATTGTGAAATGTCAGCGTAAGGCGTCGGGTGGTAGATACTTCTCTAATTATATAGCTCATAAAAGCTTATTATTGGCATTTACTTCCCTTCGGCCTGTACTGTAGGTACTGTGCTGCACTGTTGGCAACCCCGGGCAATGCCAGGAGAAATTCACTGAATGGCTTTTAAACTAGTTTGTATTCCTCAGTTACTCAGGTGCTCCCTTCATATTGGCCTTTACCTGCAGGTAATGAGGGCTCGCAGTATTTTTTTGCAGCGTTTCTGTGGCTGTCTGGAGAACGTCTCAGGAGCTGGAGGGTTGTTATTCAGACTAATGGGCGAGAAGCAACTGCAGCATCGGGACAGAAAGTCTGGAAGTTGTACGTGCGTGTTGGAGGATGGAGGTTTGTGCTTTTTGTGTGTGTTCAAAACGCACACATAGGGCCGTGTGTGCGTGTTACTTTTTTTTTTATGTCGTGCTGCAGTGAGGTGACAGTGAAATCAGTAGCAGGTTTATCTGTGAGCATCTGTTCTTGCTGTCATGTGAAATATAAACAAACGGCCGGCGTGGAGACATAAGCACAGTGCTGAGAGAGGTAAGAGAAGGAGGGAGGGGAGGAATAGGAGAGAGCCAACACAGAGAAAACGATACAAGAGAAGTAAAAAGAGCTGAAATATTCGTCTGTAAAATACTGCTTGAGCAATATATTTTCTTCCCTGTTATGCAAACTGGGCTGATTTGACTTTGACAAAGAAGGAATAAAGCGATGTGCAGAGTACTCACATGATTGAAAGGGGTTTTCTAAATGCACGGAGACGCCAGTGAAATGAATCAGAGGGAAGCAGGCATAGCTGTGGAGGGAGATGCAAGGGTGAGGAGGCTTGATATACCGTGCAGAGTAATGCAGATAAAGGAGGAACATTTTAAAGAGATTTATGGAGAGTGCCGCGCGGAGAACGAGCGAGCAATTAAGAATCAGAAAATCGTACACAAAAAAGTCCAACATGTGGAGACGCCGCGAGATCAAGCGAGGGAGGAGGCAACGAGAGGCAGAGGAGAAGTCCCGGGAGACCTATTGTGTCCGATGCTTTTACTGTGGCGATGATGCACCGTGCCACCGGTCCACTCCTCTCATTAAAGCTTTATGAAGCAAGCTTAGCACACATTTTATTACAATGACGCCACTGTCTGGCACATTCCAGCCTTGCGGCGGAGGTGGTGGTGGTGGTGGTTGCAGAGAAACAAGCCCATGGAGACGAACATCAGAAAGGGAAACATGGGAGAAAGGAGGGATGAGTCAGAGAGGCGAAGCCAGGATCAGAAGGAATGGATGGAGAATAAGGGAATAAGGGAGAGAGGAGGTGAAAGATAGGAGAGAAAAACAAAGAAGTGGATGAATGAAGAATGAGACAAACGTAGAGGTTTTTGTTATGTGCTCTGGGCCTGTGTGTGTGTCTGTGTGTGTGATTGCATGTGAGATGTCTTGGCATTGTTTAAAAATAGAGTGGTTTGGGATTACGGCTATCAATATTTCCTTAAGTTTTGATGGAGACCCAGGAGGTGGGTGAAAAATAAAAATTGCAGACAGTGATGTCATAAACTGCATCTAGGCCAGTAGTTTTATTCAGCTTTCTACAAGAAAAATCACCAGTTGGCATGAGAGCAGCACTTTCTTTTTTCTTTCTCCTGTTTTTATCTATTTTTGCTCGGTTCCCCAAAAACAGCTGATCCCAAAAACACAAAATCATACAAAAGCAAGGGGAAAGGCATTTTCCCACGACACTGCTGTCAAAGAAATTCAATTGCATGTTGCTTCTCTTTTGTCCCTCGACAGTGTAAGGACATAATTTCTCTCAGCCAAGAGCCGTTGTTCATCAGTAAGCTGCCACCGTGAATGAACGCCAAGTATTACTTTCGCCGCGTGTTTCAATCTGAACAGACGCACGCATCATACCGAACTGCCTCTGCTCGCTGTTTGCTTCGATCCGTGTCGTTTCGCTGTTTTAGATTTTCTCTTATCTTCTGAACACTTAATTATGAATCGGCTTCAGTGATGTAAAGATTTTTTGTGTATTCCAGGTGCTGTCATCTCTATAAAAATCTTTCATGTTGTTACATGCTCTGAAGTATCAAATAAAACCTGGAAATGCCATGAAAATCATCTTGGAATACAGTAAGTCCGTTGACTTTGAGGATGCCATGACTCAGCTCCTGCTGAATGACGCATGCTAAGTACGTAGTATGCAAGTTCTCTGAATTGAAGACATTTAGCTCCTGTCATAATCGGAGACTAAATCCCTGCCTTATCGCCTCCCGGGTGCAGGGGCCTCGGCTTTGTTTAATTGCCACAAGCCGAACCGTCAAAGCTGCATCTCCCTCAGTGTTTACCCCTACTGAGGCTTATAGCTGATAATGGAATTACTCTGAGTCCCAGGAGGAGAGAGAGAGAGAGAGAGAGAGGAAGAGATGAAGGGAAGTGGATGATGGAAGCTGAGAAAGAGAGGATGGATGCAGTGTCCACCTTGTAAACGGAAGAGAGAGGGGAAGGTATATGAGATGAAGTGATGCACGGGGAGATCAAAAGAGGGGGAGAGAGGGAAAAAGGTTACAGAGTGATGGCTGGATGTTGCCATAAGCAAAGTCTGCAGTCCCTCCTGTCTTACTGTTTACTCCAGTGTGACGTATTACAGGGAGGGGGTTGAATTATGACACAGGATAGAGCTGGAGCCCGCAACATGCTGGCCTGAAGCTGAAAGGATGAATGGGGCTGAATAGAGAGAGGAGGGGATGAAATAAGAGGAAGAAAGAGAGAAAGGGGGGAAGACAAAGAGAAACATTAAGGAGCATGAAAAGAAAAACGAATTGACACACACTTTTAGTCACTTCGCTCGCTGAATCCCTAGAAAGCGAAGCACGTGTTTTGTGTGCACATTATGGCTGATTTGTCAGAATATGCAGGACTCTCTCTGATTCACACACCCAAGAGCTCTTTTTCTTTTGTTGTTGTTGTTGTTCAAACACACTTTTGCTCGAGCCGCACGGATGAACGACAAACTGAAGCAGGGGAGAGATTTTTGCGGGAGCGAGATAGCAGAGGACGTCAGTGCTTTTCACTCTCCTCTCTGTCATGGTTGAAAGCTTCCGGGTGTTTGAAGACTGAGTTGCAGTGTTGTAGTGGAAAATGACTTCACATTTGAAGTGAGCTCGCGGCTCGGTCAAGGCTTTTGTATCTGAGCACGTGTCTGTGTGTGTGCGTGCGTGCGTGCGTGGATCTTAAGAATGTTAAGCTTTAAGCAGGTGGGATTATTTGACTGTAATTTTCTTAACAACTGTATAAGCAGCCATGCCAGCTTTGACTAGTGGGAATGATTTTGTGCCAGTCAAAAAATTTGAAAATGGCTTGCCAGAGGCTTGTCTGGTCGTCTGCTTGTTACCCACATACATGCAAATGTGTGTGCCTTTAATTTATAATTAGAGAGGCATTTTGGTTTCAGTGTCAAGAGTTCGTCTCGTGTTTTTTCTGGACAAAATACAAGTTTTTTCAGAGGAAACTCAACAAGACTTCTGTAAAAGTGCTTGATGCATTTTCAAGATTTATCTCAGTTTCATTAGACTTCTTTGGTAAAGCAGACACATTTGTGAGTGCTCACACACAGCACTCAGAGAGCACAGTTTGTGGGTCTAATTAGGAGTGAGAAGGTATAGCTGACAAGAGATGAAGCTGTCGCTCATTAAAATTTTTGACACGTGTAACCAGATTCCACAGTGTGAATTTAATTAGGGAACATGTGTCTTTCTCTATCCCATCCTCTTCTTTGCTCTCTTTCTACTCCTTTCATTTGCGAAAGCACTGCAAAGCTCTCAATGACAGCGTCACCGAGTTTACTCTGTATTTGTGTTTCCTAATTTTTCTCCATTTGCTCTCTTTCTTCCCTCCTTTCATCTTTCATCCCCAACATCCTTCCCTCCTCACATCAGTTTGTTCTCAGTATTCAAGAGGGGTCTTCGCCATCTTCGGCCTTTATGACAAGCGCTCGGTGAACACGCTGACATCGTTCTGTGGGGCCCTGCACATCAGCCTGGTGACGCCCAGCTTCCCCACTGAAGGAGAGGGCCAGTTCACCCTGCAGCTCCGGCCATCCATCAGAGGGGCTTTGCTGTCACTGTTGGACCATTACGACTGGAGCCGATTTGTCTTCCTCTACGACACAGACAGAGGTAAATGCACGGTGACGAATACATTAACAAGGTATATGAAAAGCTGGCGCTCCAAAATATAAAAAATGTCACGCGATTTTATTATCAATTTTTACAAAAATGTGGGATTTTGTATAGGGTTTTGAAAAAGGTTATAACAGCACAAACATGGGAAAAATCAACGACTCACTCAGTCTTATTGTTGGCCTTGAAGTCGATTGTTCCTTTTATAACATAAGAAATGCATTAGTCATGATTAGTCACTGTGTTCGGGGATTGAAGGAGGGACTTGCATGACTGGAGGGAGTTAAAGTATATGCTAATTTTTTAAATTACACCATCAAAGTGCTGCAGTACAGTAGCACCGTTTTGTTGGAGCCAAGATTTTGCCTTTCAACCTCTCATCTGTTTTCTGCTCCATTTTTCTTCCTTGTTGGTTTGAAAGAGAAAAGTGTAGCAAATTATATGATATATTAAATTGTGCTTAAGTGATTTGCTTCAATTTTGGGCTATCAGAAATCATAAATATTTATATTAAATAACTTAACTTGCGCTGCACTTAAGTGGTTCAGTCTCAATTCTCGAGGTTGCCACCAAGTTCTTGACTCATGTACAACGATTGCAATACCTCGTACACACAAATTCACATAACCAAGTTCTTTATAAAGGAAAGCTTTCTTAAACTAAACACACAACTAACAACAACTAAACATACAAATGAATGAATAAATGTAATATGAGCAAATGTCATACATTGAATATAACGATGAATAATCAATAAAAGCCTGAATGAAACATACAAAACATACAACCAATTGGTGACTGAATGAAGACCAAATAAAGTGATGAATGATGATCTATCAATGTGTGGAAACACAGATGACTACTAAGGGAAGAAAAGCAACCAGTAAAATCACCTTAATGCACCGTTCAGCAGCTGAGAGGTTGTGAAGAAGCATAAGTGAAACACATGAGGCAATTCCATATTATTACTAGATTGATGGAAGATCCTACTTCAGCTAGGGTCTAATACTTCTTAATTACTCTTGGTAATGTATAGCATCAACACAAACATCACAGAAAAAGGAAAGTTTCACCTGGTGTTGGTTAGATGACCAGAGGAGAAGTTGCTGTGGATTTGAGGAGAAGCAGTGTTGTCCCTCGGTCCCACTTCACAGCTCAGCCAGCTGCTTCCTCTGAGGTGGAGCTCACTGGAGCTCTCGAGCATTTTCGGCCATTCTCGATCCCTCATGGCGGCTTTGGATTGAGTTGGCTGTCTCTCTCAGCAAGCAGCAGGGTGATGCCATCTTCATACACACCCACTTGCCTGTGTTGGAAACTAAAGATGGTGTTTGCCAGAGTTTGTCACGGTTCTGACTTTTCTAACTTTGCTCATGTTAGGAATGGGGGTGTTGAGCAGCCAGACTGGAGCAGATTTCTTGTAAAAGGTTTCATTCTTTGAGAGTTGGTTTGTCTTCATCTCTCTCTCTCTCTCTCTCTCTCTCACTTCACTCCCACTTGACTGGGTATACAGGATTCAAAGTTTCTTGAGTCCCAACTTGTGTTGTGTTAGAACACAGATTGCTTGCAGAAGGTTTCTTTCTGTCTGGGTTGGTTGGATGCCAGCCTTCAACACGGTCTGTGCGGCTCAGAGATTCAGCTGAGTTGCGGGTCAGGGAAGCGAGCTGGTCTCCAAGAACGGACCAGCAGCCCACTCGCCTGCACGAGCCACAAGGCAGGCCACAGGGTAGAGGGTCAACAGCTTTGAACTCAAGAGACTGAACTGACGAGCAAAGTGAAGAGCATGAGGCTTCTTCTTTTTGGTAGTCTTCTGCAAAAAAAAAGGCAATGGTCCGATGTCAACAGTGCAAACCTTCACCCTCAATCTATCTTGTCCTAGCAAGTGCTTTTCTATATTCCAGTTTATTTTACAAAGAATTAATTAAGTTTACTACATGTTTAATGCTTCCATGTTTAAAAGCTTCCTCATCCTCAGTTGCTGATAGATACTAAACACCTTTTATGAATAAAGAGGAATATCAGCAATAATAGTAAAAAAAAAGTGAGTAATAGACAGTTTGAATAACATAGATCCACAAACATATGAATATATGCATGTCTATATTTATGTATGCATATGTATATGTATATGCACTGTAAATTACTGAGTAAAATAAATTCAATACATGTCAGTGTCAATACATGTTCCTTGCATCACAAATATGTCTTTGCTTTCTCTACCCTGGGAAGGATGAAAAGAGGTGAGGGGGGTGACAGCCCCCGAACAGTCATATACAATGACAATACAATTTTATTTTTTGTTTCATTTTAAATGTATGAAAATAAACAATTCCTGTTAATACAGTTTCTGTTGTTCCCACATCAGTGTGAAAAAAAATCACATTTTTTTTATATAGTTAATGACAGATAACAAATATTAATGTGCATTTCATATCTGCATTACAAAGTAAGTTCCCTTGTTCATTAGGTCGCTTTGAGGCTCGTCCATCATATATTGGCGGCATTAGCGCCGTCCTTGAGTTCTTGCTGCGCCTATTTGATGACCCAGAGGTCAAGTGAGGTTTAGGAGAACTCGTCAGTTCTCTGTGTGAGATCTAAAAATATTCATCATCATGTAATCGTACTACAGGGTCAGAGAGGGATTTGGGACTGTAACTCAGTATTATAGACTATATTCTGTATACCAGATCTGTCTAAAAAAACTGTGACTGGAGCTGCATTGTGTCCTTATGGCGCCGCCAGAGATTCATACGCTCTGCAGTGATAACAAGAGCTAAGTGGGTAGATCTGCAGTCTTCTTTATCTGGGCTTAACACTCAGCCCAGAAAACTCAGTTAAAGAAGATTAAAATAGATTTCCAAATTAGTCTGGTTCCAAACACACTTTTTGCATGAAGAATTACCCATTAATTTGAGTTCAGTTTGGCATGGCAACACTGAGAACAATATTCTAATATCATCGAGTCATAATGATATTTTTAAAAGTCTATTTGCCTGAGATTATTTGGCCTTAATTTATCTCCCAAATTTAGTCTTGTTTTCTTGTGGAGAAGAACAAAGGCTTCGCTACTGGATTTGCACTTTCCTGATGAAAGGATACAGCTGCAGAAACAAGGGCGGAGTTCAGTGCTTTTCAGAAAGTAGGGTTTGGCATCAACTCTCGCAGCGTTCACCTGCCTTTAATTTAACCGTCCCATAATGCAGTGCACGTAAGTTAGTGGAGCGGGCACAGCTGACGCCTTCAGCCCCAAACCACCATCATGGGAATGCTTGGCACGTTATCTCTCTCACACACACACGCGCGCACACACAAACTAATTCCCAGCCACAGGGAAAGAAACACAGGTCAGACATGACGCAGAGTCCCCAGACCACGGTATAGTGGCGTGTTAGGGAATCAGTGGGCTGCACAGTGTGTATATGTGTGTGTAGTTGTGTGTGCTCTGTCTGTGACTCTGCCAGCCTCCCTCTGGTCCAGGTTGTCTGAGTTAGTACCCAGGGGGAGCAGAGGGGGAAAGAGAGGGGACGAGGGGGGAGTGGGAGAGACAGGTGAGGTGAAGTGAGGTGAGTCGAGCTTGTGGGGCGGCCGAAAAAGAGAGAAAGTAGAAAAGACAGGTGCGAGAAAAGGCAGGAGAAGGCAAACAAGGTGAAGAAGGAAGAGGAGAAAGTAGAGGTACAGTAGAGGTGGGAGGCGGTGGAGGAGGGAGCAAGGGGACGGACAGGATCACAAGCCTCTGGGGATATACAGTAGCATATAACAGGAGGAGGTGGGGGCGAAGGAGGGAAGGAGGGAGAAATGGAGCGGAGGATGGATGCGTAGAGTTTGGGCTGTGCTCACCCTCGACTAGGCCAAGGCAGGGCCCTTCATTATAGGCTCCCATCAGGCCTTGCTGCCGGTAATGTGCTGGAAAATGGGCAGTAACGCTGTGATCTGTTTTATGCTCCCTGCTCTGCTCTGCTACACAGACAGCCTGCAGACACACACACACACACACACACACACAAACTGTGCTATGTCCACAAACCTGCATACAAAGACAAATGCATACACACACACACACACCAAGATGTGCATAAATTCCCATGCAGCAGATGGATGTATGTGCATCTGTGCATGCCGTCACATTAATATAAGTTAGACGCTACAAACAAAGCACACACACACAAATACATACATTTAGGCCACAGATACACTTATATACAATATCGTTTGTGAAGCTGGAAAGGTGAAAGCACGGCTGCACAGCACACATGAAGACAAACTCCACTATACACACACATTCCCACACACACACACACACACTGTGATTACTGAGGCTTCAAATGTGCTTTTTGTTTCAACTCAAGCAGTAAATAGCTGCCTCCACAAAAGAAAAAACAGGGTAAAGGTTGGCACTGTTGCACTGCAGTGTGTGTGTGTGTGTGTGTGTGTGTGTGTCGTGTTGTTGTGTACGTGAGTCTGTTCATGTCACTGTGTTTCATGCAAACACACTATGCTGTGAACACATGCGATTTTGTGTGAGATTATTTCATTCATACGCAATTCTAGCTCAGAGCAGAGTTAGCGCCATATCTGGAGGTTTGAAAGAGATTACAAAGATCATTATGATAAAAACGCATCAGCCGTACTCCAGCATTATAAAGGATTATTGTTATGATATTGAGTTTTCTCTCGTTATCGCCTTTTCCCGCTTGTTTTCACCCGCTTTGACAGCCGATCAATGTAATATACTATAATTCATCGTCGCTGATGTTGCCACCTGCTGCTCACAGGATCATATTAACTTTGAAACTCGTCGATATCACACCGAGAGGCGCGCTCGCCCTATTCAAAGCTGCACTCGTTTTGTGCAAAAATAACTCTGTGTTTTGTTCCAGGCTATAAAACTGATGAGCGGCAGCCTGTTCTCAGATGAGCTGCGTTCAAATCAAAGTTCACTACCGAACAGGAAGCAATGAGAAGTTTAATATTCAAAGAACTGTCCCTGTTAATGAAACTGACAGCCTCTATTGTTTTGGCACATCACTTTTTGTCCTGATAAGCTCTATGGTTGGTTGATAAAGTGACATTCGAGAGAGGGCTGTTGCCTGAGGAACGAAGCGTTTCATCCCCACAACATTAGACATTGTGGAAATTGAGATCAAATTAAATGCTTTGCTGGTGAGATTTTGTGATGCATAAATTGTAAAATATACAGTAATTACTCCATGTCCCAAGTATGAATTCTACCTAGTGCAGCGTCAATTTTCTCTTTCTCTCTTTCTTCCTCTCTGTTGTCTAGGTTATGCAATACTGCAGGCAATTATGGAGAGAGCGGGGCAGAATGGATGGCAGGTCAGGACACACACACACACATTCCTGGAAACAGGCCAAAAAAGCACACACAGCACATACACACACTTACACTCTTGTTTTTTGTTGTTAATTCATCAAACACAGATGTTGACTTGCTCGCGGTTTGCATGCATGACCTTGTTATGGAAGTTGTGTTTGTGTATGTATGCACATACGTGTATCCTGTGCATGTATGTTAACCCAGGTGAGCGCTATCTGTGTGGAGAGTTTCAATGAGGCAGCATACCGCCGACTCTTAGAAGACCTGGACCGACGCCAGGAGAGGAAATATGTCATTGACCTGGAGCCTGAGAGACTACAGAGCATCCTGGAACAGGTAATATTATCACACTGCTGACCAAAGTGTCTGCGCACATGATGGTAACCTTAATGCTGCCAAAAAAAAATTTAAGCCAAAATAATATTTATGCTCAACTTTATTTGTATGCAGCCTAATTAGTAGGATGAAAAAAATAACTAATCAACAACATGTGAGTTTTTATTGGTGGTTATTTACAGCTAAATCAAATCACTATAGTGGCTATAGATATATATAAAATAATTACTTTTAGCTTACAGCAGGCACAAGATGGACTTTGATACTGATGTGGAACCTGACGGACCCTGCAACATTTTACATCATGAGCTTTAATTTGGGGAAGGCTATAGTTTTATGTGGCAGTGTTACTATCACTGAGATTACTACAGACAGGGCTGAGATTACTTCACTGACCTGGATTTAACAGCGCTTAACACTTAATAAGGCGTGCACACCACAGTGACTCATTATTGCCACCGCAATCCACAGTCAGTGGGGTTCAGAGTGAGCTTTTTGGGCATTAAACCAGAACCTCTTTATCAATTCGAATAAGTATAACATTGCCAATTATAGTGTCCCATATTGCTTATTGTTGCCTGTATCGCTGGTGTCTGTCTGCCTGCTGTCTGCTTCACTCAGCTAGTTGCAGCAGCACTCCTTATGCTTTCTGACATCTGGAAAGAAAACAAGATTTGAGTTATTCCCCCGGAGCTCATAATGTGGAGAGAAAAATGTGGCTTCCCCAACAGCTTCTGTACATCAGCGTGTGATTGCAGTAAACGCGCCACACTGTCCACTCAGATACAGATTCCCATCACAGGGACACACACGTACAGTGTATGAAGGCACACGCTCTGACACCTTACGCTTGTCCAAGTTTATTAGATTATCTGTCTTACTTGATGGTTGAGCTCTGACAGGTGGCACAGATGTGTGCGTGGTGTGTGGTGTGTGTGTGTGTGTGTGCCCTTTGACTCAGGTTTCAGTGTAACATCCCATTGGTTCTGCCACCTGTCATCACATCTGATCCTCTGTCTGTGCATCTGACAAACTCGATGACACACACAGCTAAACACTTGCACGCACACACACACACACACACACACACACACACACACACACACACATCCCCCCTAAACACACATGCATGCTTATCTGTTAAATTTATACCAGTGAATAATCCAAACCACAGGAATTCAAACTTACACACCAGCTTTAAAATGCACATACCAGTAGCAGCATCTAAGACAGACAGACAGATTCTTAATTGGCCTCTGTGGTGTGTGAACAGACAGACGGAGACACACACACACACAAGTGTATACTGAGACAGGCATACAGACACAACCACACTCTCCCATCACAGTGGGCTCTGCAGTGCTGGCATTGGCGAGCATCCCTGCTCTGAGACAGAGACTGCTCTGTTTGTCTGCCCCTGCCAGCTGCGATATCTGTGTGTATGTGCGTGTGTGTGTGTGTGTGTGCATCTGTCTGCATCAGTGCATAGCTGTTGATATGTGTGGGTGAGAGAGACAGAAAGAAAAAAAAAAGGTGAACAATTTATTAATTAGGTTGACACACTGTGTGAGAATGAAGCTGCTCGTTCCTTCTTTGTCAAGAGGAATCTCACAACGTGCCGTATTTCACTTCATCACACTGTACAGATAGAACAATGACAGAAACATTACAGATTCCAGCTTGGACTTCACTACTAATGCCGCCATGCAATCTCACACCAGCACACCAGACAGTCAGTAATCATTTCACTCATTTCTGATGAAGTGGAGAAGAAAAGGCGTCAAAGTCAAGGTGGTGTACAGTCTCTTTGACTTTGACATCATAGATTTTATATCAGCAAAAAAATGCAACTGTCAAACATTTTGTGTCAATAGCAATGTTGTTTTTTTTGGTTTGTTTTTAAAAGTAAACCAGTTAACATGTATTTTGCTGGTACAAAAATATGAATATAATTCGAATATAATATAATAAGATAAGATAAGATAAGATAAACCTTTATATAATAAGAAGATAATAATATAATAAGAAAATGTTCGCATCCTGCCACCATTGGATGGAGGCACCTCATTAAGGTTATTAACAAGACAAGTTAAATCATCCTTCTTGGAGGAGGTTTTTTTTAATTCAAGTTGGACCGGGCAGGTTAACAGAGCCCTGACCCGGACATCGCTGAAGCTCCAGGAGACTGCAGAGTCTGAGCCAGCGTGGTGCAGAGGACACATGAAGTCCTCGCAGGCTCGTCTCTCCCTCTGCTTTTAATCAGCATAGCCACAGCCGCTCACTGCTGGCTGAGAGATGGGAGGGAGGCTCCTTTATTTCTAGTTTGACTTCTCTGACCTGCTCCCTAAAACTGAATAATAACAAATTTAAGTTCTCTCATCAGTTAACGCAATGTCAGTGAATTTTGAATCCTACACGTCCCCTGGTTTGCTACACAATGCATGCATTGTCAGTAGATAGCAAATACATGATGTTTTCTCTCTCTCTCTCTTTTTTTCTTTCCAGGCTGTTAGTGTGGGGAAACATGTAAAAGGTTACCATTACATCATAGCAAACCTGGTAAGAACTCTTAATGGAATTCACATTGGTTATTATGTTATTTTGAGTGTTGGTGTTTTTATAGCTTACATGAGGATTATTTCTTTTTAATGTGTCAAAGAGACAAGACAGAAGGTTATTTGGCAAACAGACACGAGAAATTATGAAGACTTAAAAAGTGTGTCTATGTCTTTTAAGATTGTGAGGCATGTTTTTACTTACCCCTGATTTGACGTATCCCAAAGTTGCTGTTTTTCTGCAGTTATTAGCAAAACACATTTGCCAGATCCATATTGATCTTTTAATATTCCCACCAAGGTGCCATTTTTCTATTCTTTTCTTCGTCTTTTTTCCTTCAAAATTAGTATATTATGCTTCGTCTCTCCTCGACAAAGTCAGAGCTGCAGGTAGCTGCTGGAACTCATGTCAGTAAATGAAGTATTGCTTCAACCTTAATCCCTAAAATCTGCTCCACGGCGTTTCTCTCCGGGACGGTGAAAAAGGGGCCAGTGAACTCAGGTCAATCTCAATCGGTTCTCAGAGCTTTTAGCAATTACCATCCATCAACCCAGGATAACCCTCGCACGTCTTTACTCTCTACCTCCGTCTATGGCCCGTTCCCAAATGGATCCCTCTCCGCAACCACTTCACTACAAAGTGTCACTCTGCATGAAGTCACGCTCACAGCTGTGGAGGCCACTTCATATTAATTAGTGGTATAAACAATCAGGTAAACTGTTGGAGTATGTGGATGATATGTCAGCAAAGGTGCACACGTTCTGTCAGAGGGTTTGTGGTCCACTCACACTTGATGTTTTTTTTCTGTGCTTGCATCATCCCTCATATTTACATATCTCTGTCTTATCCTCAGGGTTTTAAGGACATATCTCTTGAGAGGTTCATGCACGGCGGAGCCAATGTGACCGGTTTCCAACTGGTGGACTTCAGCAGACCCATCGTTATTAAACTGATGCAGCGCTGGAACAAACTGGATCAGAGAGAATACCCTGGATCTGAAAGCCCACCTAAGGT
Source organism: Holacanthus passer (assembly GCA_025331565.1). Classification (NCBI taxonomy): domain Eukaryota; kingdom Metazoa; phylum Chordata; class Actinopteri; family Pomacanthidae; genus Holacanthus; species Holacanthus passer. The sequence goes on along the minus strand of JAFREQ010000004.1, from coordinate 1,959,478 downwards.
GATAAGATGTCTTATACTTAAATACTCAGATTGGAAACTCATGTCTGAAAATGTCATTTGAAATAGTTGCAATGCTTGTTTTCGAAATGATGCTCTCTTCAGCAGCCTCTATTCTACCTTGGCAAATTTATTCAGGAAACAAAATTGTGGAACTTTACTTTTGTGAGTTCTTTTCCATTATAAAATGCCCTCAATACACCCACATACAGTGTACACCAGATACACACAGATATTTGCAGTGCACACACACACACACACACACACACACACTTAGTGCATTAGTGTACAAATTGTTCTTTGTACCTGAAATTCAACACAGAAGCCAAACATACAGCCTCTTCCAACAGCTCACAGGGGTGATGTGCTGCATTTGAACCAGTTCAGACTGTGTCATGGAGCATTTGGTTCAGCTTCTTAGCCAGTCAGAGTGTGACCTCAGGATGTCGGAGAGGTGAATTGGCTGATCCTACTATGATTGAATACATAAATTCCTCTATGGCTCAACTGATGTAGTGTCAAGTTTAACGCAATGCATGCAGATTCTCCTTTGTCGTGTCTGTCCTCCCTGATATCTCACTTTTTTTCCCTCTCACTTTTTCCCGGCTTTTGTCTCCAGCTCTGTATCCAAATGCACAATTACATCCCCTATATACGTGCCTGCCTATATGGATATCCCTTCTCTCCTCTCCATACTATCCTCCGCTGCTTTCTCTGTCACATTATTGTGCCTCTATTTAGTCTCTACCACTCCCACTTTCTTATCCATGTCCGTCTGTATCCGTCTCTCCTCCCTCAGCACACCTTTATTGACCGGGCACTGACCTGCAGCCAATTGCATTTGATGTGCGCATATATTAACTGAAAACATGTCCACCTACCTATTAAAAATACATCATACTGCAGCTCTCTGTCCCTTGCTCTTTGGCTCACACTCTCATACATGCAGTCAGAAAACACACACATACACACACACACACACGCACACTGTACTAACTTTAAAGGCAATAAAAAAAAAAGGTTGTGTATGAGCCTCTCAGTGCCGCAAATATATATTGATGGTCATATTCTTTCATTATTGGAATGTCATTTTTCACCCAGGGACCACATTAATTGGCTAATCATCGCTGTCAGATTGACCTGATGAATTCTCATTAGTGGATGTCGCCCGCATGAATCGACCCTCACTGTTCAAACAACATAAGTTAATGCGGTAATGGAGGTAAACTCATTATGCACGCTTGTGATAGATGGACTCAGTAAACATGCTTAGACACACAAAATGAAGTTAAACACAAATTTTCGAACTTTGTGAACATCTCTGATGAAGTGCGTTCAAATGGAAATTATGTTTTGCAGGGACGATGTTTTAGTTCTGCCTTTTGCAAACAAGGGAACACGACTTAATTTTCTTAACACAATAACATGAAACCAGATCTCTCTAGTGACAACAGGCGCCTCCAAAAGGCTCTAGGCTAATTGGTGCTGTGTAAAACCTGAGCTCAGTTAGCCTTGGGCCAACTCGTAGCCTCAGGCCATGTGGAGCTCTGGTCTAATAATGTGCAGTGTGAAAGGCACTGGTGGGACCTTTTGCACTGGAGACTGAATTTTGAGTTAGCTGCTATAGCCATCAATCAAAGCCTCCTCACCCGGTGATTCTCAGCTGGCGCCTAGAGAGTTTTGTTGAAATTTAATGAAAATGATCAGTGACCTGGCAAAGTCATATATTAACTTCATCAAAATGCTGCCGCGATGCTTATGATCACACATATCTTCAGCCTTTTCTGGGCTTTTTCTATCCAGTTTTTTCTCACCCTAATTGCTTGATCAGAATATGAATAGCTTTGCAACATCTGTGTTAGCATATTTAACAGATAATGGGGCTGCCTTTATCAATATTTGTCCATGTGTAAAGCGTTTAATGTTTGCCAGACACCGGTGCAGAGCTCATTTTATAAATTAAATATGCATGGCCAAATGGTTTTAAAGCTACTGTCTTAATTTTTCATTTCGATTTCTCATCTCATTTGACTAGAAAAATTAATGAAAGAGCATTGTCTTTTTCAGTGTGTCATTAACCCTGCCTCGGCTATATTACGTTCCCTGTGGTACGGGTCTGTGGGGAGATTATTCAATATTATTAAAAAGCAGAGGAGTGTACACAGTGTTTGCACCGGATTTATAAATCACTACTTATATATTATGTTAAGCTGCAAATAAGCATGAGCCCATCGCATAGTTATCAATAAAACAACAATGACATGTCTCTGTTAAAGTTTTGGACACCAGCCAGATGTGTGCTTTCCTAGGTTTGACTCTGACATCGTCCTCTAATGGTGCAACTTTTGTGTCCTCGTGCTGATGTTGTGCTGCCTTATGCTGGGTCATAACAGCCAAATCTGTTATCTGATTTGCATTATCCATATTACAATATTACTTTACGATGTGGAAATATACTGCCTATATAATAACTCCAGAGTCCTCAACACTCTTGAGGCCTTACTGTGTGATTTGAAATTAAACAAGACTTGATGTCTGTATATGCAAGCAGCTCTGTGAGGCTGTGCCAAGGCTCAACAGTCCTATGAGCTGAACCCTAATTATTATACTAACATGCTCAAAGTGGCAACTTTAACATCCTGATGTTTAGCAGGTATAATGTTCACCTTGTGTTTAATGTGATTAGTGTGTTAGCATTCTTACATTTTCTAATTAGTGCTTTACATGAAGTACAGCTGAGGCTGATGGGAATGCCATTAGTTTTCCAGGTATTTGGTCATTAACTGAGTACTGAACTAGTCAAATGTTGATTGCAATGACTAGATAAAAAGTTGTGTCATCACTAAAGAGGTTACAGTTCATCCTGGGGAGGACGTGAATGTCTGAACCAAATTACCTGACAATCCATCCAATAGCTGTTAAGATATTTCAATGTGGGTCAAAGTCATGGTCTGACCAAATATGTGTGAGTGTGGCTAAAAATACATTAATAAATGAATGAATGCAAAAAAAAAAAAAATGCTTTATCTCACTCAGGTCAGTTCACTCATAAAAGTCTTTGTACGCACGTTGTAAAGCATGAATGCAGACATCAATGTACTGCATTCATTTTTTATAAACATTAGTTTCTGTGTGAAAAGTGGCACATGCTTTCTTTTATTGCATACATCATTTATAAACCTGGTCCTTGGTCTGACATGGAATTGCAGAGTAAATTTGTGTAAGGCTGTATATTTTATCCTATTTGAGAACCCACATTTACAGAGAAAATCTGCTTTCACTCGGTGGATTTGAGCTTGAACTCGGAGATTTGAACTGATCCTAGAAATATCATCTAGACTTTGGTGTTTTTAAAAGCCAATACTCTTTCATACGTGTCCCGAAGGTGTTTCTGTCCTTACCTCTGACAGAAACAGAGAACGCTATGCTAGTTGGCTCCGTTTTTGTTGTTGTTTTCTCCTTGATTTGGATTCTATAGTCGTCATCTGTCAGTCGCACGCCTAAAGGCTTCTTTAGTTTCAAAGGGGAGAGATGAAAGGAGGATGACATGCTTGTGCAGCCTTCCAAAAACACGCCTTTTGGGATACAAATCAAGGGATGTCAGTGAGAGAAAACTACCTGCAGAGGCGTGGAGAGCATCGGCGGAGCTTCTCGGCCGACTTCCCTCTTTCCTCCCATTTTTGTCTCACCACGTGTCTCCGCGGTGATGTGAAGGCAGCCCGCTGTGTGTTTGACTGCCTCTGTCTGTGTGTGTCTGTGTGTGGGCTGCAAGCTGAGTGTGTGGTGCTCTTCCCCGCTGCGCTGTGTCTTACCTATAATGAATTTGTCAAACAATCTGTCAGGATCACCACCACTTTTAAGAGTTTCATTAGAGAACAGACGCTGATGATCTCCCACTCTTTCTCCTTCTCTTGCTCGCTGTCACGTTTCAAAGGTCCCTTAAAACAAGGATTTTTTTTAAATTTACAAAGTGCTGCATAGTATTTTAGAATACAACCCATGAAAGCTCGTTTCTGACAAAGTGGATTTAATGAAGGGATTCACAATATGATTTAAACATGTTTTAATGTCATTCTAATGGCTTAAACTATAAGCCTGTCTAAAGCTGGCACCTTTACAGTTACATTTACAGTGGTGCTGATTGATGTTCGCGTGTTAACTGAGGAAGTCAAATAAAAGTCAGAGCGGTGAGATAGATTGAGGCGCAGGTCAGCAGGTTTGGCGGCCTGTTGAAGTTAGTTCATATGGAGTTAAGATGATGCAGTAATACAGTTGTCTGAGGTTAAATTCATTTTGGCAGTAAATCATGGAGGCCGAGATTATAGCCCTGCAGCATTAACATGTCTTACTTTGGCTTTATCACAGAAAATACCTATTCAGACAGTTTGTTGTATATCTAAACTCATGTAGTCCTGCAGAGTAAACAATTATTATAAAGTCAATTTGGATGTTTTTCAAAGGTTTGGCTTTACAATGGCTTTTTGTTTCCAGCATTGACATGACTGGAATACTAATGTGGAAATATTGTTTTTAAAGACGCAGTTTATCACCCACCAACAAATTGACTGAAAAAGATGTGACTCTTGGGTTGACAGTCTGCTAATTCACAGGCTAAAAGCTACATCTAAGTTAATGTTTTCTGATGTTCCAGGTTTGTTAACATCAGTAAGGAAGAAGCATACTAAATTCAAATTTTCAGTCTAAAATTAAAACTTTTATTTAGATACACCTCAGCCCAGAATTTGCCCTGGGTAAAGTCAGTGTCAGCTCACAAACAAGGTCTCATTAAATTAATTTAATGCCTCTCTCTAACTTACCTAACCTAACCTAACAATTAATTTCCGCCATACTGTGTACTTGGACAAAAAGTTTAAAAATTTCTTTTCTTTCTCTCTGCTTGTCTTCCATTTTTCAGTATACCTCATCTCTAACATATGATGGCGTCCTCGTGATGGCTGAGGCCTTCCGCACCCTTCGTCGTCAGAAAATCGATATCAGTCGCCGCGGGAATGCCGGCGACTGTCTGGCCAATCCGGCTGCTCCCTGGAACCAAGGAATAGATATGGAGCGAGCACTCAAACAGGTTGGCACAAGTTTGATGTTGTGTAGTTTAGTATGGACAGATTGACAAATGTGTAGACAGATGTTCACAAATGCACACACAAAAAAACAGCTGGCATGAAAAAGAGAAAATGTCCATGCCGACATGTATAGTTTTAAATTCCTTACTATGATTGTTGCTATAAATGCAGGTGCGCATTCAGGGCCTGACTGGAAACATTCAGTTTGATCACTACGGTCGGAGGGTCAACTATACCATGGACGTGTTTGAACTGAAGAGCAACGGACCACGCAAGGTAGGTCCCTTCTCACGGCTTTGAGACAAAGAGAAAAAACACTTTGAGTTTGTGAGTCGGACCACATCAAAACCATACCGCAGACAACTTCTTCCATTCGGTTTTTGTGATGTGTTTTCAGGCTGTGGTGATGAAAAGCAAAGTTAAATGTTTTTCATCATTTCAGCAAAAAGTGACTCTCAGCAGGAAACTTTTAATCACCACTGAAAAGACCTAAGCTTCGTGGTATGTTCAAGGATAACTCCTGTAGCTTTCAGTGTGTGCTGGATTTTTCTTGTTTTATCCCTCGTGATTGCTGATTGTTGAAAAATGTATTCATTTACTCGTTAATTATTTCCATAAATCTTAATTAACAACTGTGTTGCCGCAGTTAAAAAAAAATGCTGTCCTACTTTTAGACAACTCAGAAATTAAACTCACATCCTCCTTGAGAAAAGCAAGAACCAATTATCACATGGAATTAATCTCTTTTATAAAATTTTTAAAAAGCAGTAAACGACAAATAAAAACAAATCCTCTGCTTTCTTTCTCGAGCTGCATTTGATGGTTGAGTATTAGATAAGTCATCGGAGATTTGCCATGCTTTCAACACACATCTCGCTGCTGCTGGGAGTCACTTTGATATGGTTTAGCCAGGATCTGCTCTTAATAGTCAGCCATTGGCCCATGTGCCCTCCTTAAACCGTATCGTGCAGTTCACCCTACAGGCCTTCGCTTCCTCTGCTGTCAGGCTATCGATTGCAGGAAAGCAACTGGGGAGGATGAACTAGACTCTTATTTTTGAAAGCTCTATGCCCCATTCATTGCTGAACAAATTACATATGTCTCCATAGTCCCACTGCATAAGGCTGGTGACAAAAATGATCTTACAACTATTGGCCAATTTCTACCTGTCTTGCTGAAGTCATTAGTTAATAATCAGCTCGAACCATTCCTCTCAAGTCCACCCCAATCTGGTTTCAGAGCTAAACGCAGTACTGTCACTGCTATTTCTTTGGCTACAGGTGATATTATATCTGCTGTTGACAAGGGAAATATTGTGCTGCCACCTTTGTGGATTTAACAAAAGTATTTGATACTGTAGATAATGCTATACTCCTACAGAGGCTATGTGATATTGCTTTTGTTTCTAAGTCCAGTAAATGGTTTCAGGACTGAAACGGACAGTCCAGTCCAATTTATACTAACAATATTACATCCTGTATTGGCTATCTACTCTACTACTATCGACTTTCATCGAAGATAGCGCTTCTCGAGTGACAGCCTCTTACAGCAGCTCTCACTCACCATTGAACTGTTTCTTTCTAGTTTGTAAATTTCCCCATTGTGGGACGAATAAAGGAATATCTTATCTATAACAAAGTGTGACACCCATCATCATTGTATTGATTTATCAGTGATGATACAGCTCTGTATTGCTTTGCTAATACTGCACACTCAGCCACTAAAATCATACAACAAGCCTTCGATGAATTGCAAGATGCAGTTTTTAATTTGAAATTTGTCCTGAATGCAAATTAGACTAAATATATGCTATTCTCTGGAGCCAAAGATATTGTGAACAATGGTTTGCCAAGTGCCACTCTGAATGGATATAGTATTGAAAGAGTATTGGAGTATGAATATCTTATCTATCACTTGCTTTGCAAGTTTCAACATAAAATTGTGTATCTGTGCAGGAACAGAGCAAATCGTTTTGATCTATGCTCATTAGGTTTAGGTTGGTTAATTGAGGCTATCTTCATGCCTGTTCTGGCTTATGGTGTTGTTATCTACAGACACACCTGCCTCCACTCTTTAACCCCCACATTCAGTTTATCACTCCACCCTAAGATTCATTACCAGTGATAGTTTATCTCGTATGCAAAGTTTTAATGGGCAACAGTATGATATGACAGGCACTGGTTTCTGTTTGTGTATGAAGCCCTTATTAAGGGTAACATGCAATCATACGATTCACCTTTATTAGTCCCACAACGGGGAAATTTACAAAACACATGCCCCGTGTGAGGCTCGAACTCACGACCTTCAGATTATGAGACTGACGTGCTGCCTACTGCGCCAACGAGGCCAGATGTGTGTCTCTTCCTTATTAAACTGGTCCCACAGTCACAATTGTCTTGTGTTGCTGTTATTTTGTTTTCTTATTAATTATTTTCGTGTGTAATTATTCTGTTTCATCTGTACTCATGACATCATTGGAAATGAGAGTATGTCCTCAGTGATTCTTTGAGATTTAAATAAAGGTTGAATGAATGAATAAAATCAAATAAAAATATCATCTTCAGAGAACTGCAATTGAACCATCGCAGCTTGGGTTTTAATAGCTTTTCGTTGGAGAGCAGCTCGCCGACAACCTGGGGGTACATAAAACTCTGCAGTGACGTACATTAGGAGAGTTTGAACATAATCTGTCTTCATAGTAGGAAAAAGTAGGAGAATGAGACTCAGGTTGAAAGTACTCGTAATTTCTCTTTACTAGAAAAAAAAAAGCGTGCATGTATCCCCTATAATAAAGAAATAACATCGTGTTCCCGCTTCTCAAGTGTTCCTTCGACAGCAATGTGTGTTTATTGAAAGTTCTTGGCTCACACTCAATATCTCTCAATATCTTCTACAGTTCCAATGGGAAATCTGCTGGAATGAGCTCATTCTGTTGACTCACTTTTTCACTTTCTATTCCTTCATCTCACATAGGTTCTATTTCCTTTTTATATCTTTTTAGTTGTTTTTTTTTTGTCTATCTTGATTTTATTGTGAGCATTTTAGATTTCATTTTTGCATGAATTGGGCTATAAAGTCTGATTGATTAAATGTTTGTTTTTTTTCTTTTTTATCACTCACTCTACCTTTCTTTTCCCCTCTGTTTGTTTCTCAGATTGGCTACTGGAATGACATCGACAAACTTGTGTTAGTCCAAAATGAAAACGCTCTGTCCAATGACAGCTCAGCGATGGAGAACCGGACAGTAGTTGTGACAACCATCATGGTAATGTACCCTCAAACTGCTTTCATTTCTGCATAGTTTGGCTGCTGTTTGACATTTGGGTGAAACTGTCCTTTAAGACAGTCAGTCTTTTCAATTCCACAATCCAATTTCACCAAAACCTTGCTCCCACCTGATTTTCCAGCTCACACCTACTTCAAGTAGAGGCTTTAAGTTAGGAGATGCAAAATGGTGTAAATGCAAATGACACATCAGGTGTAGGACAGTCATAATCCATGTAGCATGTGCTAAATAAAAAAGACATTTTACTTAATCTTCCAAACAAGATCAGGCACATGCGCAAGGAAGGGATGAAAAAGGGTAAGCTTATTTTTCAAGGAAGAAAAAAATGCAGCAGTCTTAGAGGACTAGTGGTTAGAAAAGATTAGATGCAATATTGAACAATGTGTTAGTGCACAAGAGGTTGCACAAAGGGTCACAAGATATTAGTGTAGAAAACAAGCAAGGTGTCATTATTTTTTAGATTTTCCATTCACTTTTGCTGTTTAGATTATTCAAATTAAACAAGGAAAAACAAGCACTCTTGGTCATAACCAGTAGACACAGATGCAACCAGTGTTCAGGAGTCACAATTGTTTTATTTTAAGGCAGGAATTTTGTGAATGTTAAAGAAAAACCAGGTTGGAGCTGAAAGAGCTGTACAAGTTGTAGTGAGCACTCAGAGCACAGCCAGGAGGGAGTGGCACTTGTCCAGCTGGAAGATTACACTAATGTCTCATTAGTAGGCAAATCTAAAACTGACCCCGGATCACCATTTAGAAGTGACCTCAGTCCAGTCTCTTCTAATGGCTTTCACATAGACACCGGTCTGCAGCCCATGTAATTATTCCACTTTCTTCTGCAAACACGGATAAAGGAGGGCTAATCGGTGGATGCGTGCACATCCTCTGCTTACATTTGATTTCACTTCATCCATCTGCGGCCTTTTTTATGCCGGCCATCCCCTTCCTGTAAATGCAATCAGTCTAATTCAATTGGGCATGCAAAATGATGCAAGTGAAAGCAACTCAAAAGACTAATTTCAGCCCACAGATAAAACAAGCCACAGATGCTTGAGCTTTGGCAATTCAGCATTTTGTTTCAAGCCACATTGCTTCATAAGTGTGACCAAAATATCTGTAGTAGCACTGAGAGTACTGTCGTGCTCACACAAACACCTATAAATGGAGTTTCAAAAGATGATGAGAGCGGAAGTCTACAGTGCCTCCGGTGGCCAGAAGCGGTACAGTAACCAGTCATGTCCGCAAAGAGGAAAACAACCGCACATGCTGCAGGAAAAGAGTCAAGGAAAATGAATTCAGCTGCACTTAACGTCCCCAGCGACAGCCCCACCTCCAGACATGCACACTTCAACTGGCAATGTGTTACACCTCAGTGCAGTGTGTGACGCTGACAGCCAGGCCCGAGACAAGCAAATACAACAAAAGAAGCAACACACATGGACACAATCATATAAATTCAAAGGCAGGTTGTTATTCTGTGGCAAAGTCCTATTTTGATTATGTGTGTTATGTTTATATGTGATTGCTGTTAGAATATTATCACAGTCTGTCTCTGTTTTTTAAGGCTGTTTGACTTTGTATCTAATTGCATTCATTTTGTGTGGTTGTAATAGAGATGTACAAAACAGAGTTTGACATCACTGCATACGTCTTTTCGATGTTTGTTCCTTCCCTCCCATGTCTGTCTGTCATTTCACTTTTCCCAACTCTGCTATCCTCTCTTTTTTCATCTCACTGTGACTTTCTTGAACTCTGCCCATCTCTTCGACCCCTCGTTTTTGTTTTTTTACCTCCATGCCTCCCCCACCTGCATATTTCTCTGTGGATGGTGACCTCAGCAGGCCTTGACTAATGTTAGCTCAGCCGCCTCCTCCTCTTTGCAGCCTCTGATGATGAGGAAGCCTCTGCTGCGACACTGATGCCGGGTCTGCAGACAGAGCAGCAGACTGAAACACAGGCTCGCCCGAGTCGCAGGAAAGGACAGACTGATAGACCGAGTGTCTCTAAAGCTCTGTACAAAGACTCACTGTGCTCTGTTTTGTTTTTTTTCTTTATGCATATTTTGTTTAAAAAAGGGGATTTTTAAAAATTATTCGTGTCTAAAAGAGACTGAACAGATGAAGGAGGTTCACGGCCACCATGTTTCAGGATGCCTTCCTCACTGTGCTCCTGTCTCCTAAAAGCCACAGTTGGACGAGAGCTCTGCGAGGGAGTCTGTCAAGATTTGACATTTGGCTGCAGAAAATCGCCAGACCATCAGACAGCCCTGTTAATTCACATTCTTTTCACTCTTTTTGAGGACACCACAGTCACCACCACCACCACCCTCTCTGTTACACTGCAGAGGATCTGCAGAAAAAAATCCCTCACAAATATGTATCATTTAAACAAAGGTATAATTTTTCTATATTTAGAGTTTGTAGAGGAAGTGTAGGAAGAGAGAGCGACATGGACAGGTCCTCGTGTCAGTCCCTGCAGTATCCCACCCTCACCTTTTGATACCGCTCTCCCTCCATCCTCATCTTTCTGCTCCGTCACTCTGTAAATCTACTCAGTCATGCTTACTCGGCCAACTCTCCTCTACTGTATTTCAGCTCCTCTGAGAGCTCTACACCTGAACGGAAAGGTATTCGACACTAGGGGCGCTTGTCTGAAGACATGCTCACACTTCACACTGAAAAGGTGCCATTAAAAATGATTTATCTTGTCCCTTATGTAGCTTTCACAAAAGCATTGCACAGCAACTCATTTGTCTCACACTGAAACTGGAAGCACTGTCAAACTAAAAATGAGGATAGGAAGGATACAGTTTATAACCTAGCAGCTACCCTAAGGACTATTCATTCATGCAAGTAGGTACTGTAAGAAATACATGAGTACACACATGCATATTTACACAAACACAACCTGTGTGCATTGATGGGGATTGATTGTTAAGCCTGTTTGCCTTCAAGTACTCGCTGTACCTGCTGTCAGCATAACCCCTGAGGATATGACAATCTCTTGTTTATGCTTTTGCTTTTGTCTTAGTTAATTGCAGCAAACAGAATGGTGTCTAATTGGCTTTCAAATAATGCTACAATATTAAAAAAAAAAAAAAAAAAAAAGAAAGAAATTTGCCTTTAAATGTATTTTTATGATGGATGGATAATCAAAAAGCACACAGAGCCTCAAAAAACAATCCACTCACTGTTTTCCCACAGTGTGTTCATAAATAAAAGGTCAATGTTTCTATCCCAGCAGGCTCTTCATGCAGGATACATAAATCTCACACAGAGAGCTGAAGAAGATGAAGACATTGATATTAGGGAGGTGCATTATTTATGCTATCACATAAAAGTAGGTCAAATTACATAAACAGGAGGCAAAATATGCAAGAAGTCTGAAAATGTTGGCTTTGGAGGAATTTAGAACTAGTTCAGCCAAAATAGTGATTAATGAAAAGTGCTGTGGATGCTGATTGACTGGCTGGTGACCCAGGTTGAATCACTGGTTAGACTGACAGCGAGGCGTGTTGTTGGCTGGCTGGTTCCTCACCTGGCGGACTGACTTGCTCAGCAGCTGACCAGCTTCTGTTACTGTGAAAAGCTGTTTAACTGACTGATAGACCGGCTGACCGGCTGCCAATTGGTCACTGGTTTATTGGTTGACTGACTGCTGAACTGCCTTTGCTCTCTTTATGGCTGAGCAGCAGTGAGATAATCATGCTGACTCACTGGGCTAATTTGCAACTGGCTAGATGATTATGTAGTGTAATTGCAGTAATTAATGAATGAACGAACTGATTGACCAACTGACTGAAACAGGCTGTGACTAACCGACTGCCTGGCTTGTCTCTCTGGCCATGTGAACGGACGGCTCGCAGGCTGATTGAATGTCTCGGCGGTTGGCTAACCTGTTACGTGACAGTCTGGCTTTTTAAATGCTGAACTGATTGAGTGTCCGGTTGGCGGCCCGAGTGAACGAGCGGACAGTTCGGCGACCGTCCGGTAGGGTGCCTGTTTTCGCTGGCTGGCTAACTGGCTTACATACGTAACGAGTCCTGTCTGCCTCTTTGGCTCCAGTGTGAAGTGTTTCATGTCTTATCAGCTCCAACCATTTGCTTCTACAAAGCTGTTCCCCCTCTTTCGCCCATCCATTTTCCCTCTTCATGTCTGTCTTTTCATCCCATCCTCTCTCTCTCTCTCTCTCTCTCTCTCTCTTGCTTTCTGCCTCTTTCCCCTCCTCATTTTTCACTTTGTCATATTCCCTCTTTATCTCTCCTTCTTGCTTTCCTTTTTTCTGCTCCTATCTGTCCTCTATTCTTCCCCTAGCTATCTGTGTTTGTATTCTGATCTGCTCTTTCATCTTTCTTCTGTAGTTTCATGCAGTCAACACGCCCCACATCCCTCGCTCCATCTGCATTTCCCCCCATGTTTCTTTATCAAACCCTCCCTTTCTTTTTCTTTTCAACCTCCTGATCTTTGCTCCTCTGTCCTGCCTCTTTCACCTCCCGTTTTCTTGCCATTCGCCCGACCATGCTTCTTTCTTCCCAGTAGTAAATACACGCACGAACACACTCACACACAGCACTGGCATCACTACCTTCACACCGAGACAAAGGCGTCTGGGGCAAACTGATAACAAACCTTAAGGAGGCCTGTGAAGTAAAAGCAGGGCCGCTGTTGGCAGAACTCCCGCTGCTACGTGTGTGTCTGTCTATGTGTAGTCGCTTACAAAATGGGAAATTAACTCATAACTAAAATTAAGTAGCCTGCTCAGATTTCAAACACTTGACCTTCTAACATGATAAACCTGAGAGTAATTTGAAAGAGGCAGCTGAGATGGTTGTGTTCTCCTTTGGAACACAAATTAAGTCAAGGATTCAGCTGGTAAATCAAATGATTTAAGAAAAACAGCCATCTGACGTTTTTCAAGGCAGGATCACTAATACAACCCTGATTCCAGAAAAGTTGGGACGTTGTGTAAAACGTTAATAAAAACATAATGTAATCATTCACACACTGTTTACTGACAACAGTTTTACAAAGTGTCCCTGAGCCCATGTAGTAATCTCCTTTATACAGTCATGTGTTTGACAAAGTGTTGAACCTGTCTCCATCCTTGCTTGTGAACGACTGAGTCTTTCCAGGATGAACCTTTCATACCCAATCATGATACTATCACCTGTTACCAATGAACCTGTTTACCTGTGGAATGATCCAAACAGGTGTTTTTGGATCAGTCCACAACTTTTGTTGCTCCTGTCCCAACTTCTTTGAAACATATTGCTGCCATCAGGTTCAGAATAAGCAGATATTTACAAAAATCAATGAAGTTGGTGAGGTCAAACATTAAATATATTGTCTTTGTCCTGTTCAGTCAGGGTTGTAAGATAATCTCCTCTTTGACTCCTCTTTGTGCTTCTGACCCCCCTGAACTTTGACAAGATCTCATCAATAGAATTCACCAGAAAGCATATTTTGCATTTCAGCACATATACAACTTATAGCTCTAAATATAGATCTTTAAAGGAATTCACTTTCGGGTTCAATGATGAGATTAATACCAGTCTGATGTCTGTCCATTGTAATGTAGCTGGACCGACACATCAAATAATCTGTCACAAAATAATTCTTTATACGAATGTTTCCACACAAACTGTAACATGACATTTTTGTCAATACTATTTGTTGAATCTCTCTGCAGTTAGTATCAGGCCAAGTTGAAAACCAAGTTGAATTTGTTATGATTGCAAAACAATAAAAATTTACTTGAAAAAACACTAAATTATACAGTCTATTGTATGCACAGCAAGATGATTGCGAAAAATGTAAATAAGATGTAAACAGCAATTAGGATACGGCTTTGAATCACACTGGTATTGTCCTTCGAAACATATTTTTCAGCTCACGTCCTCATTTTTTTTTCTCGACTCTATCCCTGATACGGAGCAGCCCTCACGGCTGTGTTGATCTATTAGAGGAAAATTATTTGAGACTGTTTTGCTGTTCATTAACATTATGATTCATATTGAGTCAATGGAACGAGAGCCCGGGGACCTGCTAATGTCCCCGATAATGACATTTTTTGAGAAATGTTTTTGTATGTTCCAACATAACAGGGATAATTTTTGTATTTGGCGATGATGATGATAATGCTGATGTTGGTAATAAAAGTATGAAGTGTTTCAGAAAGATGTTCAGCCTAGATTAAGAGCTGAATTCTCATTTGTTTGGTTGGTTTTGGAAGAAATGTATTTTGCTGTAACAAATCTCATGCTGGTGACTGAATAATGGTTTGTAAGAAATGTGGTAATGCAATGTTCATTTTAAAGCGTTATTTTGTTTCTCAACCTTTCAAATGTAAATTGAAGATTATGCTTATTATTTTATATTTGCTGTTATTTGTTCATGCACAAGATTTTTTTTTTTTTGACAATTGCTGGAATTGTGGCTTAACGCTAACAGTAAATTTTAAAACTTACAAACCATTTAACAGGAAGAAAACTCAATTGCTAAATAGAAATAGATGAACTAGAAGATGCTAACATGCTCACAACAGCGGTGACAGCATGCTGATGTTTAGCAGATATAATGTTCACCATAGTAAAGTGTGTTCGCATGCTATCAATTGCTTAATTACACTAATAACAAAGTGCAGCTGAGGCTGATGGTAATGTCATTCATTTTGAAATTATTTGGTAAAAAACTCTATTTTACTTTTCGGTCACAGACAAATACACAAGGAATTTCCAGCTCTAGAGGAAGAAGATCAATTTAAAAATCCACCTTTCCTTTGTAGGATATGTTTGTACTGTTCAGTTTCTATTGTGAGATCTTTTTTTTTTTAATCCCTCTTCCTGCTTGTGTCTGATGTCGACTTGCTTTCAATGTAATTCAATTTCCTGGATTGAAGATTGTTCTGTCGATTCCCTCCGACTCTGCATGCGAGTGATTTTACTGCTCATTTGACCCCCCCCCCCCTTTTTTTTTAAACATGTCAGTCTAAAATCCTCTTTGATTAAACTGTGCTTGTTTTCAATGTGAATCAATTTCCTGAATGAAGAATCCGAATCCAAAATATGTTATCGTTTCATATTGTGTTTTATGATCTCCATAAACCGTTTCATAGCTCGGGAGTGTTGGATATTATTAAAGCCTGTTTGATTAATTAGATGAGATTAGTCTTTGATTAAAAAGGGTTTGATAGCATTTTAATAGGCTTGGTTTCAGTTGGATTACAGGGTGAGCCGCCTCGGGCATAATACCATAACTCACATGCTCCTGATGGATGCGCTGTCACTCAAAAAGTCTGTGTGTGCATTTCTTTTCTCTGTGGAAATCCTGCACAGGTGTGGCAGTGTGTGTGTGTGTGTGTGTGTGTGTACACGCTTCTCTGTGACCGGGCTTGTGTTTCATGTGTCGTTCCTAATGCACCCGCCAACGTTAAAGTCTCTGTTTGCTTTCATCTCCGCTAACTGCATGCACAGATATCACTCCACCTCTTACGACAGTACCGAAGCAGCAGTTCTTCCTCCCTTTTTCTTCTCTCCCCTTGTGTTTTTCCTCTCATTCCTCTCCTCTCAGCATTAGTGTTGTACTGAGTCAGGTGCGGGTCCCAGCGGAGGTGTGCGGAGTCAGACAAAGGCATAAAACAAGGCTACTAGAAGTCAGAAACACAAGATATAAAACATGACAGACATGGTCTTTTAAAAACAGGTCTAATATTTTTCCCATTTTCTAAACTGTGCAGCTGTTTCCACCAGGTTTTGGGTGGCTGTGTTTTCCTGACAAGATGGTTTGTCTGTGTGAGTTTTATCTCCTTTAGAGTAAAAAAAAAAATGTGGATCAGGGGTGGGGAAACTTTTTCCTATCAAGAGCCATTTATATTATATAACAGTCGAGGGTTGTACTAAATGACTGAACACAGACTGTGAATCACAGGAACCTCTAATGCCATGGCTGGAATTGCTTCTCTTTGTTGAGGCATCTAATGTCAGATGGTGATGATGATGCTACTCCCAGCTGGTTTTCCACGTTTGGGTCAGTCAGTCTTGAGTGGAATCGGGTCTTTGCAATTGTCAGTTTTGAAAACCAGAGATGCAAACTTCAGTGCATGTTTCCTCAGAATGGAAAAATCAGGATGTTCACACACATTTTATAGAACACAGGTTGTTGCACTTAGCTTTGAGCCTTTTGCAGCTACATGATTTTGTGTTGCAAGTTATTGGGCACATCAGCTGGTTTCACATTGAACGGCGTAGCAGTTTCTGGCTTTAGCTCCACTTGCGGCAAGGACACTTTTCAAATGGAAGTTCAAATTTGTTCATAGCCAAAACAACTCGTTCAAACAAATCTTCATCTTTGGTAGTGCCATGCATGGCTTGCAAAGACAGCAGTTGGCTAGTTGGGCCGTATTTGTTCTGTCTGCTATTTCATGGCAGGCCAGAGAGAAAAACTGGAAATTTCTTGTCTGTGTCTTTCAGTGTTTGTTTCAACATCTTGTGCCATATCAGTAATTCACTCTGCAATGGTTCTTTCAGACAAACTGATAGTTTGGAATAATTTTAATAGGTGGCACAAATTCTCAGTCTGACTTGATCATTCTGTCAGGATGCAGTCTTGTGAAAGCTGCTTGTTGTGCAACCAAACTTTGCAGAAGAAAGTTAACTTTATCCAAGCCATTTCTCTTTGTGTCTCATCCAGTTAAGCATGACTCTTGGTGTAATGACGCTCGAGAATGGCCTTTTTTCTTCATTGCGTGTGAGTTCCCTCAAACTATTCACAATGGCATTCCGCATCGACTTTTCTTTTCTTGACAGTTGCCATGATTTGTGCATACTTTCTTGTATTCATGAATTGCCTGATGGGCTGGACGTTCCCCACCTCTGATCTACATAAAGATGTGTTTACCTTCACCGTCCCACATGCGTGGTTAAATCAGTCTTATATAATGATTTGCATACGTTTCAGAATCTTAGTGTTGTGATCAAAGCTCTGTTTTCATGGAGGCTGGTGTGCAGTTTAATTTGTCAGAACAAAATTTAATTCTGTCTGCAACAATTCATTGGTGTATTTCATAGAGCTGTGCCCCTTTGTGTACGATGAAAACAAGAAATGTTAGTTTATTTTGAAAATGTATATACCTATATTTTTCCCCAGGAATAATTTCCATCGGTATCATTTTTCTTTGTACGTGATGTGTTTTCCCCTGGTACACTGTTCACAACCACACCGCTGGCTCCTCATGATAACTTTCCTTCTTTTAATAATCCCTGCCGTCATGTTCCTCCAAACAGTTGTGTCTTTCTCCCCTTATGCTGGTTTTGTAGGAGGGTCCATATGTGATGCTGAAGAAGAACTGGGAACTCTATGAAGGCAACGACCAGTTTGAGGGATACTGCGTGGACTTGGCCTCGGAGATCGCCAAACACATCGGAATCAAATACAAGATCTCCATCGTACCGGATGGAAAATATGGAGCCAGAGATCCAGAGACGAAGATATGGAACGGCATGGTTGGAGAGCTTGTGTACGGGGTAAGTTTGGATGGACAATATTTGCACTTAATTGATTATTTTTTTACGATGACTCATTTAATTGTTTAGTCAACTAATGCCAAAGATTGAATGTGAATGTCCGTCATAAGCTTGATGATGCCTCGAAATTGTTTATTCAATTTCATTAAATTTAGCTTCAACGGTTTTTACAGGTTAAAATACAAACATTAGAAACATAACTATGAGGCCTTGCATGTACCAGTAGACACACAGGCAGAATCCCAAATTTGAGATTAAGAAAGTGAGAAATTAAATACAACAATAATAAGAGAACAGATAAATAAATAAATGGTTGTCAAACTAGTTTACTCAGCCAGTGAAAGAAGGGAGTTCAGGAAGTTTTAAGTCTAGACCCCATTAAGCAATTATTTGATTATCAACATAGTCTTCAATTAATTTGACTAATAGATTAATTCAATGCAATTAATTCAAGTAATTTGTTCAGTATCAAAACATGCTTCAGTAACAAACTGTGTCTTCAAAATTGTTCAACCCACCTTATGTCAAGATGTTGTGTTGCAACTGAAAATGGATTAAATCAGTATTTTTGTGTCAATCATCTTTACACAATAACCCATAATGTCAATTGTACAATGTACTACTCACACACAGAATAGGAGAATGTAACATGTTCAACTTACTGTAATGCAATCCAGTACGACAACATCACAAATGAAGGCCACAGAAAAATTGTGTTGAATCAACACTTCTCTGGCACAGCCTTGGCATTGCTTCAGCGTTATAATCTTTATGGAGGTCATTTATACTGCAGCGCTATTACACTGCATTATCTCTGCTCTTGCTATCGTGACCCCCCCACCACAGGCCGCAAACAGCTCAGAAATGCTCTAAACAACTCTTACGGAGAGCATAAACTCGTCTCGCGTCTGTCGAGTCCTGCGGAGACGCCGCGTCTCCGAAGGTTCACTCATTCCTGGAGAATTTGGCATGCGGGCTAATTATGCCGTCATCTGAGATTTCACATTGCTGTCTGAGCGCAAACCCTATCGACATGCAGAAGACAATGTCAGTCGTCGCTTTGCGGAAGAGCGAAAGCGGAGACGCCGCTGCAGAACGGCGACAGAATTAATTAGCCTCCAGTATCCGTTTGGTGGAAGGTGACACAGCAGAACCACCGCACTGACTAATCAGGTTTGATTTGTTCCAAACACTCGCGGTCCTTTCTGATGACTTTCCTGCCACGCAGAGAAAAAGCATTTCTAAGATTTCAGCACTTTGTCCTCCTCTTTTTTATATCTGCATGTCCTTTATTGTCTGTTTATCTCAGTGACTTTCTTTCTCCTTTTCTTGCTTGTCATGTACTTTTGTCTCCGGCTTTCTCTCTCCAATTTATTTCATCTCTCTTTCTGCAGTGTGTTGTGGGTTTTTGATATTCCTCTGCCCTCTCCTCCTCTGTTTTGTTTCCATATCGCTTTCCGACTTCCTTGTCTTTCTTTGGCTGTTTATTCTCCTTGCATTGTAACGTCCTCGCTCCTTGTAGCCAAGGAACACTTGTTGTTTGATATGCTGTTATTGTAGCCTGTTTTTCAGTTAAGACTGCAGACGTTGTTTAGACACACGCCGCTACTCAGAAACAGATACTCAGTGTGCTGAATGAATGATGTTTTTGACTCTTCTACAGATTGTGCGTGTGCGTGCGTGTGTGCGTGCGCATGCAAATGTGTGTGAGACCTTGCAGACTAATTTATATTCTGACAGTGTCACTTTCATGCCCACATATGAATTACTTCTCTGTCATTCTGCTGGTTTTTCCGTCTACCTCCTCTGTCTCTTTCAAACCTCATCTCTCTCTCTCCCCCTCTTCTCTTTCCCCGCTGCACCAGTTCCCTCTCTTTGCCTCACTTATTTCCTTCATTCCCTTTCTTATATTGCTCCTGCAAACTCCACTGATCCTTTACTGTGCTACTGTGTCTACTTTACCAGCCCCCTTGTGCTTAAATTTTATTTCTACCTCCTTTATCTTTGTCCTCAGACTCCCCCTTCTGCAGACAAAGGAGTTCACTGACAGTTCCTCCTCACCATCGCTCCACCTGTTTTGCATGCTCCAAATTAACTGATACCACAAACACACACTCTTCTCCCCAGAAAGCAGAAATCGCCGTGGCCCCGCTGACCATCACTCTGGTGAGAGAAGAGGTGATCGACTTCTCGAAGCCCTTCATGTCTCTGGGAATCTCCATCATGATCAAGAAGCCCCAGAAATCTAAACCAGGCGTCTTCTCTTTCCTGGACCCGCTGGCCTACGAGATCTGGATGTGCATAGTGTTCGCTTACATTGGAGTCAGTGTTGTGCTGTTTTTGGTGAGTGGTTGTTAAAAAACTTGAAGGCAGCACTTGACTTGGATTGCAGGGCTGTGAGAGTTTGAAGAGTTTTGAAAGGCTCGGGTTTTAGGGATGAAAGAATAGAATCTCTTATTTGGCTCACAGACGTCAAATACTTCTCAGCTCATGGGCTGCAGCATATGGTGCCCTGTCTGACCTTGTCCAGCTGATCACAAGTCAGTTTGACAGATGATCTTTTCATGGCTGTTTTTACTGCTGGATGCCTTTTTCTGATAATATAATAACTTGGAGTGGTCATGCATCTTTATTTACGCAAGTATGTTTTAAAAATTATTATTATTATTATTATTATCATTATTATTATTATTGCCTTTACCCCCTCAACTGTAATGTCTTTCAGAGTAAGACAGTAACATCACAGGCAGCTCTCTATGCAAGATGTGCAAACACTTAATGTGAGATATTCAAGACATGCAAGTTCACATACTCAAGATCTTGTCGGCATAACTCCTCTGACACTGAAGTGTCTGCATAGTCAAGGAAGCATTTTTCTCTTCCAGTCACAAAAAATGTACTCTCTGTGTTTTGTGTGTGTGTTATTTAGCTGTTGCTGAACATATTTCTCTCTATGTTCATTTCCTTCAGTCTGTTTACATTTTTGCTTTTTTCATGTACCTGCACTGTTTTTTTCTTTCTTTTATAAATCTCTAAATGACTTTTTTCTCATCACTGTCTCAGGTGAGTCGCTTCAGCCCGTATGAGTGGCATGCAGAGGAACCAGAGGAGGGCACAACGGAGCTGGGCCCCACTGACCAACCTCCCAACGAGTTCGGCATCTTCAACTCCCTGTGGTTCTCGCTGGGAGCCTTCATGCAACAGGGCTGCGACATCTCACCAAGGTGAGGGAGGGAAATGATGTGTGTGTGTGTGTGTGTGTGTGTGTGTGTGTGTGTGTGAGACAAACATAGTGCATTTGTGCACACGTCAGACTGAGAGAGTAAGCAAGTGTTTGAGCCTGTGTACAGGATGTGTTTATAAGAGCCAGGATAGCGTGTGTGTCTGTCTAACTGCCTGTAATATTAGAGTGCTTTAGTATTTGGCTGTGATGATTCAGACTGTTGACAATGTGATTCACCTCTCTTAGCGCTTTTTCCAGCTTTCACCGAGCTGGACTGCTTCGCCAAGACAGTATGTTGCAGACGCTTAAGATGTGCTACAAATACACACAAACATGCGCGTGTACAAAAAAAAGACAAAAGTGAGAAGGAAACACCTGCACATAGTCCAGTGGTCATGTCCATATGGGTGTGCCATGGTGGGAGATTTAGCAGTTTGCTGGATGTGCATGAATATTTAATGCACCACTGAAGAGGCAGAGTCCGGCTGTATTTTTAGAATATTTATAAGAATATGGCATTTTATTATTGATAACCTGAGAATGCAGTTTAGTGAAATATTCATGGCCATCATCCTCAAGACCTTTAGGGAGCAAATCTAAGGAGAGAAGGAGCAGCAGATAGAAAAGAGTGATAGACGACGAGCTGAAAGAAGGAAAAGGTGTGAGAGGTTGAACAAAATGTGTGTGTGTGCTTGAGAGAACAATACGGACTGATAACAAGTGTGTGAATGGACGCTTCTCACATTATTGTCGACGTGGAGATGAAGTGGTCAGTGGTTTGTGTGTTGCTGCAGGACGATGACAAACAGTTACAAATTCAGGTTTATTTTTATAATGTCGTTATTATGACATTTTAGATTCTGTATCCTTAATACGACAACGCGCAAGAGCCTTGTTTCTCCACGCCAGCAGCAGCCGTGGCCAGAGACATTATGTTTTCTCCTCAATTGTGATGTCTCAGAAATGGATGTCTTTGTCTCTTTGGTGCAAACGTCCACTCTGACTCAAGGATGAACTGATTAGAATTTGATGGACAAAGGTCACTGTCACCTCTCAAAACACATTTTTGGCCATAACTCAAGAATTAATACATTAATTATGAAAAAGGTTCACACAAACAGGATAAAATGATTAAGTGATGACATTTCATATCCAAAAGGTCAAAGGTCAACTTCACAGTGACATCAAAATGTTCTACAAAAACACTTTTCTGGCCTTTATTCAACACCATAACTCAGGAACAGAAGGAGAGATTGTGACCATATTTCACATTTGGTCAGATCCTGGATTGGTGACACTAATCTTGGGTGGCCACCTTGAAAATGTGCTGATTGTATAGATCTGTGCTGCCAAGTTGAAGATGTGTGTGAAGCCTCCATATTTTAGAATTTATAGCTTCTTTGCAGCGGCATCCATATTTGAAGCATTGCAGTCCAGCACAAGCTCATTGGTCTTGGTGATGAGCTTCAGGTGATTGTTGCTGCACCATGTGATGAAGCTCTCTATCAATCCTCTGTAAAAATAGTCTCTAAGTGACGACAGCATGTTTCTCTCTGGAAATTATTCACTGAAATCATAATGTCAATACAGTGACAACTTCTACTGTGCCAAAAAACACACTTAATTTTTGTTAAATTCCTTCGAAGTCTTCACTACATATGTTGCATGGATGTGAACTGTAAGTTGAATGGCTGGCGGAGGCAAACAACTGATTCTAGTTTTTTTTGCTCTTAAACCTACTTTTAAATCAACTATCTCTCAAACATTTCTACTGCATTCCCATTAGCATTTTACTGTCGGGAAAAGAACAAAAGTTCTACATTGGCTGCCCAAACTTTACTTTCTTCCTCCTCCTCCTTCGCTCCCCAGCCCTTCTCTTTCGCTCTTTCATCCATCTCTTTCACGCTCTCTCTTTTCCTCTCTCCCCCGCTCCCCGACACCTGTCGTCTCCCACTCCTCCACTCTTTACTGTGACTGACAGGCCAATTCTAGCTCCAACACGCAAAATGGAAAAAAAAAAACCCTCACACCAGCTGCAAGCACACACTAAAACACACATGCGGGATGTGCACACGAATACGCTTCACACGCTGACATCTCTCACACACACATGCAGAAAAAACACCCAGCGTGCTGTTTCACAACAAACCAGCACACACATGCAGACCTCTCCATCACTTGCAGGACTTGTTATAGACATGTGTGCATGAGCTACAGATGTCAGAGCCATAATGGGTTACTTAACATGAAGCCAGTGTTTGTCATTTACAACTGTAAATCACCCGGGCCCTGTCGCCTCCAATACAGCACAGCTCCTCTATAGGCCAAGATTACTGCAGACCTAAATGCCAGATCATGTTCACTGAATATATCTTTGCCTTCTTCTTCATTTCATTGTGTTTGCAAGATTTCAATGGAAACTTAAGGCAGCTCTGATGTTACTAAAGAACAACATGATGTCTAATGAATCACAATGTCAGTCTCATGATATAAACCATATTGCAATGACTGGCACAACAGCTGTATTTAGTGGTGTGGCTCTGCTATCAGAATGATCACAGAGCAAATTGATGGAAACACGCTGCAGATTTGGAATGAGCTGTGCAACCCCCTGGTGTGTTCAGGACATGCACGTCTCTTAATTGCAATATTGACGTGATGATACGGAGACATACAGGGACCTGCTCAGCAGCAAACGCCATAGGGGCACAGTTAGCAACTTTCTGATGAACATGGTGGAGCATTTAGCAGCTAAAGAGCCTGATATTTCCCTCGGGAGTTGGTAGAGACCAAAAAGAGAGCGAAAAGAGATTAATATTTGACCTTTGTTCAGCAGATGTCCTCAACAACTCCAAATGAATCCTAATGTGATTGGTGATAAATAAGCAACCATTTTCTAATTCTGCATTATCTTAAATGGAGATGAAATGTTAATGTGTTCACAAGTTGTTTCCGCTGCCGCTAAACGGCCAGTGAAATCAATTATGGCAGGTTTAAGGACTCTCTGTACAGTAAATGGTTGAGTATGAATGGAACGTGAATGAATGGAAATGAATAACGTAAATGGGCATAACGCTGCACTTTTTCAGTCATAGCCGGATTGTCAGTTTATAACATTACAAAAGTTGTAGGTGCAGCCTTGAACAACACTTTCTTCTTTCTCAACGATTCTGACGTAAACATCAACAAAACACAAATGGAGTGAAGCATCACTGCATTCACTGCTACTCTCACATAACACACATTCTTTGCAACACACACACCCAACACGCTCGTCTACTTAATCCGTCAGGCTCTGCTCGCTCTTTTGTTCTGCCTAAGCTGCTGCTGTTACACCGCACACTGTGAGCATCAGTGCATCATCATCATCGCCATCATCATCATCATGCTGCTTACATACAGCATTAAATCAACCTCACCTCCGCCCCAGCGTTCACCTGTAGCTGCTGATTGCAATGACTCACTCCCTAATCTCCCTACGTGTGGGTTTAAATCTAAACTGCAGGGAGCGACTGACGTGCTCAGATGTCAAACAATTACAGCACATTGTATTCACATGTAACCACGGTTAGCGATGACACAATTTATGTTCGTAAAATGTATGAGTAAACAGATAATTGTTCATTAGGAGGGACATAATCCTGCAGACCAGTCTTTCAGCTGTAAACCCACGAGAAAAGTGAGCCTCCTCTGCGACTGTGCTCAAGTGTCACGCGTGTCATCCTGTCATATCATTTTTCTATCCCCTCAGTGCATTTCCTTTAATCTCCCATTCCCTTGTTCACCTTTGCAGGCAGGCAAAGTCATAATGCTAACTTCAGTCATAGCTGACAGCAGAAATATGCTCCGGCTACAACAAAGACAAAGATATTATCATATCACAAGAAGTGTTCCTGCAGCCCGTGCAGCTCCTTCACACGTCCTTCTTACTGAAATATCCAATATATAACATTTACTTTTGTCACTACATTAAGGATCCAGCAGGACACATTCGTTCATTCACCTTCTCACTTCATCTGCCCTCTATAAGCTGCATAGCAAAAACAGATATAGAAATAGAGTAGGAGAATATTTCTTGCTAGTGTCTCTACTCAGGAAAAGTTTCACTAACAGATCAAATCCACAGGGTCTCAATTATGGAGCGTAACACTTTTTGTCGGTGTGTTGATTTAGGCCAATGAGGCAGGTGGAATTTTACATAGAAATCTGGGTTAGTGGAGCTTTAGTTTCTGTATGAGTGTGTGATCAGGCTTAAAAGTAGGAATACAAGGTGGTGAAGAATTAAAGATAACTTATGTTGAATGTAAGTTGCAGTGTCATGACACAAAATAAACTCCTGAATTGAGGGTTTGAATGCAAATGATAGCATCAAAGTGCAAATTAAAGACAACATATTTATGTTTGACCTCATCAGCTTCATTGATTTTTATATATATCTGCTTATTTTGAATTTGATGGCAGCAACATGTTTCAAACAAGTTGGGACAGGAGCAACAAAAGACTGTGAAAGTTGTGGACTGATCCAAAAACACCTGTTTGGATCATTCCACAGGTAAACAGGTTCATTGGTAACAGGTGATAGTATCATGATTGGGGATGAAAGGTTCATCCTGGAAAGACTCAGTCGTTCACAAGCGAGGATGGAGAGAGGTTCAACACTTTGTCAAACACATGATTGTGTAAAGGATGTTACTACATGGGCTCAGGAAGACTTTGTAAAACCTCTGCTTGCATTCTGTTTTTATTTACATTTTACACAACGTCCCATCTTTTCTGGAATTGTGGTTTTTATACCTCCTTATCTGGAAGTATCTAAAAACAAGTATCTGACATAAACTCTAAACACTGTATATATTTCCTCCGTCATGCCTACCAACTACTTTCTCTGCCCTAAAATCCAGACAAAAGGCAGCAGCATTTTCCTCGACATAATCATTACTTTTTCCATCTTCCATATGTCTGCCTGGACCATGGGATGCTTGTTTGGTTTGATCCCCTTTATCCCTCCTGCCACGTGGAGGGATCATAGTATTGAAGGTTGACATTTACTGTGGAGCTAAAAGGAAGGAGGCAACAGGAGACAAGAGATTTTACGGACTGGTTGAATGCCCTTCCGTCTATTATATATACGTAGACGTAGTATATGTTTTTTCCTGAGACTGTATGCGTGTGTATGGTATATATATGCGAAGATTTAATTTGCAAAAAAATAGATAAAAGCCGTTCTTAAAACGAATAAAAAAACACAACCAGATTTATTTATATACGACTGACTGCACAAGAAAGTTTATGCATTTGAAGCATCATATCGAAACAACTGAGAATCAATTTGATTGATATCCCCTGTAGAGCGGAGATATCTGCTTTTGCAAATCAACCCTCCGCATGCGTTGCAGCCCGCCTGGTTGGCTATTTACAGTGTGAATAAAGTCATAAAGTGAATAAAGACTGTCTGGTTTTATGTGTTGTCTTACAACCTTTATGAGCACCTTTCACCAACTGTTCCATGTGTTACACACAGACTCTATACACTGTGTAGGTGTGTGTGTGATAGAGCGAGACTGCGTGTGTGTGTGAGAGAGAGAGACTGTGTGTGTTGTGTATTGTGTATTGAGCTGCCATAGTAGGTCCATTGGTATTCAGTGTGGGTCCCTCTCTTCCTGCTGCAGTCATCTCTGCAGTCTGGGAGACACAGTATAACACACATTCCTATTCAACTCTCCCACTTTCTTTTTCCTCTTTCTTCATCTATCTATCTATCTATCTGTCTGTCTGTCTGTCTGTCTATCTATCTATCTATCTATCTATCTATCTATCAGTCTATCTATCTATCTGTCTATCTCTTTCACTTGGTGCCTGTTCCGACTCTTTTCTAGTCTAATCATCACCTTAGTCAATGAACATCTTCATACCTAGAAATTGCACACACACATGTGGTGCTATGTCTGCATGCTCATGAAGGAAAACACTTTCCTCTCTGTCTTTTGCAAACGCACCAACTTCTTTCACCTTTCCGATCAAGCAGAAGGTAGCGGCTGGCAGCAAACAATGAACCCGTTCACACGCGCCCACAAGTGTTGTCACGGTGACCTTGAGATGGCATTTGCGCCGCACACCTGTCATCTTTCAGCCCGGGCTTTTTCGGGTTCATAACGTTGGTGACCGGCCCGGTCGCCGCGCGAAATTGTGGCAACAAAGTGATGGACGGTTAGGTGACGGGGCTGGAATTTTTAAAAAGTGGAAACGGATAAATTGCAGAAAAGTGACAGATTGTACAGTGAGAAAGAGCAGGAGCAGGAGAAGGAGAGAGAGAGGGAGAGGGAGAGAGATAAACTGATCACCAGTGAACATCTCAGAGGGATTGGATCTGTCTCTGTCAATAAACATCTGAAATTACAGCTCTCTACTTGTGTGTGTGTGTTGTGTGTGTGTGTGTGTGTGTGTGTGTGTGTGTGTCTGCTGCTCTCTGTGAGGGCACTTGTGCACTGGCTAAAAGTGTGTGTGTGTGTGTGTGTGTGTGTGTGTGTGTGTGTGTGTGTGTTTGCGAGCGCCATGTCTAAGTATTGAGTAAATGGCCGTGGGTGTGTTGAATAGTTAATGGCAGCAACAGATCCAGCTAATGGTTTGACTAACTAACTACAGCGGAGCACAGAGGCTTACTGACTAATTAATGATTAATCTGAAGGTCACTGATTAGAGGCCAGATGCACAGACTGTCTGTGTTTATGAATTTCACCTGTAATAGTTTTTATAAATCTTGTGAAATAATCTCTCTCTCTCTGGGTGTCTCATATCTTTCCTGCTTCACTTTTTATGATCCCTGTTATTATTTTATTTCATTATGCTTTTCATTATCTGCCTGCTGCACCTAATCTTCAGTCTGTTAATCTGATTTTCTTTCATGTGTGGCTGTTTGCGTTCGCGCCCTTTGTCCTGCCTCAGTAGACTTCCTGCTTGCTTCAATCAGTCGGTCCATTCACTTTATTTCACACCTGTACAAATCAAACATGCACTTCAGGCAGACTAATAACTGTCAGACTCAACATTTGTTAACATGTCACCATCACTTCATAAAAAATGTTCTGTTTGCTCCCCAATCAGAGAACAGCAAAATTTATTGTATTTCCCCTGTCGGCATGTCTTAACAAACAAGGAAATGAGTTTTTTAACAAGCTCTCGATTTGCATAATGAAATGGACCGCACGTCAGCCTTGAAGTCTGCTGTGTCAAAAGCAGTTTGAAAATTTGATTTCATAATGTTTCTTGGAACAAGAGAACGAAGATACCACTTGACTTCTGTCAGGGAGCATTTTTCTGTTTCGTTAACTTACAGTTAACTTAAGACATGTGAAACTACATGTTAATAGTTCACATTTTTCATAATTTAAAATAGTAGATAAGTGCCCCAACACTTGCAGTAATCATTCCTCCTGTTCATACCGGCCCTAAAGGGATCCCTTCCCAACATGCAGCACAGTCTTTGTTCTGTGTAAAACTATATTCTCAAGTTTATTTGAAGCCAACATAAAGCTTCAACAGTCTGTGTTAGAAAAATCAAGTGGGTATCTTCCACTGCAGCTTCACAAAGAAACAGTCTATGGAAACATAAAGAGGAAATTTTGTATTAAAAAGACTCATTTTGGAAGATGCCCACTTCATTGGACTGTTGAAGCCAGAACAAACAAGACAGTTGCAATAAGCAAAAACTGCTCCACAATAAATATGGAGGACCAGTTATTGTTTCAAGATAGACTGGGAAAAAATATCCTTTAAGACTCGGGGAAAAAAAGATTTAAAACAGGCGTTATTTTTAAATGCAAACACATATGTATGTACACAACAACTCAAAGACACAGAACGCAGTGAAAAACATACTTATGGTGAACAGTTATCCAGCACTGGCTCAGTTTGTTGTTGTTTCTATGTCTGGCGTCTGTGGTATGTGTCAGCATCAATCTGCTTTAGAGCCTTTATGTGTTTGTGCAAAGGCCTGTGTTTCTGTGTGTGTGTGCGTGTTTCTGTGCTGTTGTTTTGTCAATTGCATTAACAGGTTTTTCTGCCAAGATGATTGTGTTTACTGTCATACTTAAAAGCAGCCAAAGAGGAAATAAGTTAACGACCGAGCTACGGGAAACATCTTTGTCTTCCATTGGTGCTTATAAGACTGAAAATAAAACACATGCAAGATCACATACACATGCACACACAGCAGCTTCTGTTGCACTGGATGAAAAAGAAACTAGCTCAAAACTGTGTGTGACAGTGTGTGTGAGAGAGAGAGAGAGAGTGAAAGAGGGAGAGAGAGAGAGAGAGAGAGAGAGAGAACAGCATGCCATTAATCTTTCACACGGAGGATTGGGGAGGCAATCTGTTGGCTATCATAGATGATACATGACCCGCTATAGAATGATTCGCCTGTTGCATACCAACACACACGACGCAACTACACACACACACACGGATGACACACACGTTCACACTGCCACAAATGCGAGTGCCACATTCACACTGACATGTCACGTAAAGAATCAAGGAGACGCTCCCAGAGCTCACCCATGCACACCAAAGTACAGAAATACACACAAATACACACTTGTATGCATACATGCACCCTCTCACACATGATCTCATCTGATTCAAACATGCTCCACCGACCTCCCTCCAAACATGAACATGTTCTCCAGTTTCACTACAACACTGGTGAATACCTCCCTCTCCCTCTTCATTCACACACACACACACACACACACACACTCATGCACACAAATCAGTCAAGGACATCACATTTAGAAATAGACATGTTGTTAATCATGTTGTCCTCAACCAATCTATTTTTCTTTCCTCTGTAGGACGGTTGTCTTTCATGCTCCCTGAGATATAAAACCATCTACGTCATTCTGTCTTAGATTACAAGCTCCTATCAGCCACACACAACATGGTGTCAAGTGATCATGTGAACTTCTGCCTTTGTTCACTGTGATTTAAACAAACAACATCCGTTTTGCTCTAAAGTCTTTACCTGAATTCAGGATAGAAGAAGTGAATATTTTGTTTTGGTTTTTTTACTTTAGATTCATTTTTCAAGTGTATGGGCATGATTCATTTCAAGTAACTGTAAAAATCTAATGTAATCTTGTCACTATCCTAAATAAACTAGATATAAAAATGCACTGTATGCAGGCACCTGCTGCAGGTAAATTTATGGAGCTGAGAAATTAATCTGTCAAGTGAATAACTTTGAAAATACAGCTAGAAAAGCAGTTTGGTGCTGACAAATGTAGCATTCATTCAGCTTGGTATGACAATGCTAGCACAAGGAAAGATGAGCTGATGAACAACTTAACAGACGAATGCGTTTTGCATTATGTAAACACTTGTTGTAGGGTTTAGTCCGCATTATTGTTCACACACAAAATAACTACTTGTGGCTTCTTGTTGCTGTAGCCAAGCTCCACTCTGCCAACTCAAAATTAGGGCCACTCACTAAGGTCATTTTCACAGCTGAACATTTCGCCGTTTGTAAAAATTCTATGTGCTTCGCCACTACAGTCTGTCCTCCCAAGGCATCGGTCCAAAAGCTAGTCAAAATATTGTGTGTACGTTCTTGCTGTGTTTGTGTGGGCTTCCTCCTGGTGAGTCAGATCCCTTCAACATCAGAACATTTTATACTAGGTTTCAGGAATACCAGTTTTCATTCTCCCCCACTATTTAGCATTTGAGGACATATAACTTATTCTATGAAGACATATTTTGTATTCTTACTGTGTTTGACATATTAATATTTTACACTTATATCTGTCTAAAACAACAATATAGTGTCATAAACACCAGAAAAATAGAGATGGTCCCCAAGCGCCCCACTTTTGCTGCCCAATGCTCCGAGTATTTGAAATCAGTCGAATATAGATTTTGCTCAAGTCATCAATAAAATGTAACTTGAAATCCAGAAGGAAGAGCATTTTTAAATCTGCAACATCCCCTCCTCTCATATCTCCTTGTCTAACTGACAGACATGAACGTACTTGAACAACGTCTTGTCCTTTGTGCTTTAACTTGTTGAACAAGTAACCAAACACCATCCCGTCTTTGCTCCTGTCATCCTCTTTTCCTTCGCTTTGCTTCTTTTCCCCTCTTCTCTTTCTGTCGGATGTCCCCTCAAATCACACAGTCACTCCATCGGGTCAGATTAAAATGTTGTCACGGCTCATTTACCAGCTAACCAATCAGATCACACGATCCTTTGACTTCTGTAGGACACCCTGTCGAACCTGTGAAAATGAGTTTCTATCTAAGTATCATCCGTGCTCCTCTTTTCATCTTTCTCCTTCACCAATCATCATCATCATTATTCTGAGGAATAGGACAACTTAAGCATTACTATTATCTTTAAAATATTTTTTTTATATCATTATCACATACACACACAAGTCATTGCCTGCGTTTACATCAACAGCATTTACACTGTTTTACTATCATCTTGCCAAATGATTGTTTGTAGTGTGCATTTTAGTACCTGGACTCCTTTTGTCCATTGTTTTTGAAAGTCAACATCAGAACTATCTTTATCTTTCCAATCATAAAGTCTGGTTTATAAAAAAAATGTTTCACTGTCTCCTAATATATAAATATAAAACAAAACCTAGCAACTCTTTCTCAGGAGAATCCATCATACATACCTGTTTACCATGGGTTCATTAATTCAGGCAAACAGATCAATGCGTCAAGGACACATGCTATCAATTCATATTTGTGTCTGTGTGTGTGTGTGTGTGTGTGTGTTTGTGTGTGGGTTCGCTTATGTCCAAATTGGGGATATACGCTAGACTCTTTGCAATTGGGGACAAAAAGTGGTGTCCTCAATTTGGAAAACTGTGATTTTTAGGTCAACAGTTAAGGTCAGGTAGTCCTTCAGGTTAGTCTCCAGGAAATGAATGTAAGTCTATGTAAATTCCCAAAAGTGACATAAGTAAAGACTCTGTGTGTGTGTGTGTGTGTGTGTGTGTGTGTGTGTGAGGATTAAGAGGTGTGCTAGCCTTTGAACATCAGCAGAATGCGGAGTTGCTCCAAAAGGTGACAATTTATGCCGAGTCAGGCATCGCTGCACCTCTCGGCTCTCTCGCTCCTCTTTTCTCTCTCTCCAGCACACACTCCTTAAAACTCAACCCACCTTAAAAAATAATTCACACATCACCACTCTCACATCAGAGGAGAAGTGTCACCAAACAGCTTCCTGTCCGAGAAATATAAGCCCTTATTTTCTGTTTGCTTGCGAGAGTGCACTGACCCAAATTTTTGTTAAAGTGGCAATAATCAATATTTTTGTAATAACAATGAATCAAATGACTCTGTGTGATGTGTGAAATATTTCCCTCAGGAGTCGGTAGAGACCAAAACAGAGTGGAAAAAGCTTGAATATTGGATTTTCCCAGGTATTTCCCAGGTGGCTACGATTCCAAATGAGTGACAATGTTGTTGGATAAGTAAACAAGCAACCATTTGGTAACATGGCATCTACTTAATCGATGATAATGTGTCAGTGTCGTGTTCACAGCTTGTTTCCACTTCCCTCAAGTGGCCAAAAACTCAGTTATTGCAGGTTTAATTAGATTACCAATGTTAAAAACACTTCTTCAATTTGGCCATCAGAGAAAATTATTTGAAATTGCTGTCATTTGGATGTAAGCACAAAAAGTTAGACGATTCAAAGTGACACATTTTCAAATCACTGATTTACTGGGGAACGCAAATACATAATGGAGGTATTCATATTTATGGTGAGTGTTGCCTTGAACTGCAGATTTTTTTTTTTTTTTTTTTTTAGGATAGATTGTGTAAGAGCTGAAAGGGAAATGTTCCTCTTCATTTCCCATGAATGCAACGGCTTGATTACATTTTATAATTTAAAGAAAACAAACGGACTGTAAGCAGGTCTCGTCCAACACCCTCCTTCACCTTCACTTTCCTTCTCGCTTTTTCTAAAACATGGATATTTCATGAAGCGGTTTGTTGCCCATTAGAATTTCAGGGTCTTCTACTGACGGCTTTAAAGAAAACTTCACATTTCGCTACCTACCTTCTCTCCACTTTCTCTTAATGCGCTCCCTCTCGCTTCCTCTCTTCCCCTTTTTACTCAGTGGAAAGAAGTTCACGCAAAACAAAAATGAATTGCCACTTACTTTGATGCCTCTGCTCACAATTGGTAGATAAAGCGCGTAAACATGGAGAAAGAGAAAAGAGAGAGATGAGGAGAAATGGAGAAGCGTGCCGATTACAATCAGTTTCATGTTGCCTTTGTTATTGTTAGTGCTGAATTGGTTCGAGGGTTGGAAGACAATTACATTGGTGGTACTGTCATTTCCACAGTTGCGCACGCGGCGGAAAATACTACACTGTGTGTTTTTGCATACTTCTGAGGAGCTAACCTTAATTGTGTTTCCCTCTCTGCTTTTTCCCCTCTGTCTGTCTTTTATGTTCTTTTTATCCCTTTAACCTTCACCCTCGTCTTTTGCTTCATCACATCCTACTCATCCTTCTGCTAATTTCTCGTCTACAATTCTTTCATCTCGTGCTTCTCTCAAATCTCTCTCCACCTTTTACACCTCACTCCCCTCCTACCTCGCCTCCATCTGCCTTCAACTCCAGGTCTCTGTCTGGACGAATTGTCGGAGGTGTGTGGTGGTTCTTCACCCTGATCATCATCTCTTCTTACACGGCCAACCTGGCTGCTTTCCTCACTGTGGAGAGGATGGTGTCCCCCATAGAGAGTGCAGAGGACTTGGCCAAGCAGACAGAGATAGCCTACGGGACGCTGGACTCAGGCTCGACTAAGGAGTTTTTCAGGGTAAGGACTCGACACGCTCTGCTCATTCAAAGCCTTCAGGGGTTCCAGGCTTTTGCCATGTTACATCGAGTTAATGTGCTACTGAGCTCAGGCTGCAGAAAAGCCATAAATTCTGAGATGACTTGGAGGTGGATGTTTCCATCCACCAAGTCTCAACTACACTACTGCTACCAGCTGTGTTCATGCATACAGAACTTTATTTGAAATTCTGGGCAAGATCTCAAGGTTTCAAGGATGCCATACATGTCATGATAATTTACAGAGGAATGTACATAAAGTTTACATCTAGATTATTTGACACAATAGGCGGAAAAGGTGTAAAGGTATGGGGTCAAAAAAAAGTAGCAAAAGTAGGATGCAAACATGGATGTAAACAACGCAGGTTTCAACATCTGTGAAAATGTGTCTTTTGCAAATGTTTAACCAGTGCATTCAACACACTTGTGAGGCCTCAAGGATACACATAATGTGTTTTGATGAGAAAACTGAATGTAAATGTAACTTTGTGTGTAAAACTCCGCAGGGCACTTTTAAAGAAGTGGATGACAATTTTCATATTTCATGTGTTCTTTTTTTTTTTCTTTGCAAATGGCCATTATATAAATGTGATGGTGTCCCTTGGAGGTGAAAAACGCCATTTGACTGCGCTTTGCAGCATTCGTCACATCCACTCCATCCATTATGGCTTTATTGTTCACTTGTGGCGGAGGAGAGAATGAGGAAGCAAACAGGATGCGAGAGGGAAAAAGTCCAGTGGCAGTAGAGGAGGTTAGATAATGTAAGAAGAAAAAAAAACACAGGCTCGAAGTCACTCCTGACGTAAAGTGGCAGCCGGTAAGAGGAAGCTAATATGAGGGAGGTGTTGTCTGCTGTATTGACGCCACACAAAAGCCAAGCAGCAGAAATCTGCTCTGACTGTAGGCGGGACAAGGACGAGTGATAATGACAGTGTAAACCGATTTACAATAGCCCAGGTGGGAGGAGAGGAATGAATGGATGACTTTCTCCTGATCTTGAATTGAGAGAGGCTTAAAATTTTGCAAGTGACGTTAAGCTGAAATGTCTGGCTTTCACTTTCGCCTAATTTGCGTTTAAACCTTGATGGCTTCATCAAAGTTCACACCAAGGTCTTGGAGGAAGGTACTAGAAGAAAAAGGGACCAGCGTGGGATTATGTACCTTTTTGATTAAAATTCTCAGACATGATTACAGCGGAACAATGTTTGTTTTCCACGCTCCCATTGTTGTAATCACCCCCCTACCCTGTCAAATAAAGCAGTAAATATATTAATAATCATAATAATAGCTAGTAACGAGCAGTGAAGTTGAGGTGGACAGAGCTGGAGCTGCGTATACTACAGGGAGCTGTTACTGTAAAATAGTGAGCGGGAAATTACAAGAGAGTGGGTTGAAGTGGCCCAGAGGAGACCTGCAGTGGCTTCACTCATTGACCTATTCACCCAAGTGGATTGCAATTATATAAGCACTCATAAACACATACAAGGACAGATACACAAACGCACACAATGCTGATGAAGACAGAATTTTTCTGCAGACATGAGCAAAACGCCAGTGTCATTGCATGCACGAAAACAAATCTGCTCTGTCACATCGTCATGCTCTATTCAGAATTGTTCATGAGCTCATGCATTGTGCGTGTGTGTGTGTATATATATATATACCAATTTACAGTTATGCTTTGTAAAGATGTGTGCACTAGTGTATGTATTTTGGGGGGGTGTGGAGGAGGGGGAGGTGGAGGTTGTAGCAGACAGTTTGTGCTTCTGTGAGCAGCTCTGGCATCATCAACATAACGAGCGGGCTGAAATCTGTGGAGGGTGAAAAAGCAATTTACTCTCCCACAGCTGAGGGGGATTCGCCACCACCATTAATTATCTGTCTGTGTGTGTGTTTGTATGAGCATGTGCGTGTACATTTTGGCATGTGTGTAAGCATGCTTGTATGTATATTCAGCCACACATGCAGACATGCATTTATGCACGTGAATGCATGCAGCGCTCGTCTCGCAGAGCGGATTTGTGTGTATGTTTATGTGTTTTCCATAGTGTGGATGCCTGAAGGTGACTTGCCGCATCCATTTCCTCCTTCACAGCCTCACTCATTGTTAAAGAATCTGGAAAGAGTCGCACCGTATTGTCACACATCCATCCCTCCAAGGCCAGACGCTGCTTTATACATGCACAGTCATCATCATCACTCTCTCTCCCTCACTCACTCTGACACAAACACACACACACACACACACACACACTGAGGCAAATGCATACACACAGTGCACAAGTGCAACACACACATGCACATATAACTTTTGCTGTGACCAGACAGAGAAACTGGTGGATACAGAAATGTGGAAAATAAGATGGACGATGGATGGATGGATTAAACTTGAGGAATGAGACTGGCTGTGCAAAGAAGTGTATAGTGAGAAGGGTTTTCTTCTTATCTATGATAGACTCTGGTAGACGGAGTGAGGAATAAAAAGAGAAAGAATGGAGAGAGAGAAAGGGTTGACTGGGGAGAGAAGAGGGGCCTGCTGGTCCTCTTGGATGTGAGTGACATTATTATGGGATAGGTGTCCGTCACGCACTAGTAGCGCACTCACACACACACACACACCATCTCCCCGGGCACTGGTTTCGGTGGCTGAGGCCTTGGCTATTCGCTTGCAGAGCGACAGAATAACACTTTATCACCGGGAGAGAAAGAGAAGAAAGAAGCAGGACGCGTGTGGAGGATGACAGTTTGACTCCTCTGCTTGTTATTTTCACTCTTGAGTACACACAGTCCACACACGCACACACGAGAACACAAGAACGCACACATACACATAAGGACTGGTGCACAGAAAACACAGACTAACACACACATACACACACATATGCATGAAATATACACAATATAATACAATCTATTGCATCATGCCTGACAGATGTCCTCTCTTTACAGCAGGTGACTGAATTTTGAACAGCACGACCGGATCGGCACGCCACTATTTCAGTCATAAACACATTTAAAGTAAGATTGACGCTTGACTTGTCAAGGGAGACGCAGCGTTACATTTTAAATATGGTTATAAATGATATTATATGCCAGAGGATCAGAAATGGAAGATGGAAAATGCAGTGCTGCATCAGCAGTGTAATTTCATTCAAGGACTATAGGAGTGAAAATCAGCCTCAGCAGTTTGTTCTACTTCATAAGAAACTGGAGCAATGAATGAAATGCAGTGAAAACATCGAACACATCGTCCTAATAACACACTGGTCAAGTCTATTCTCAGTATTGTGCTTCTGTTTCTATTGTAGATGCTTGGAAAACAACATTTGTGCCCGATCAATAAACAGCATTGAGTGTCATTCTGTCAACGTAATGAATAGCGAGCATTGTTTTCACCTCCTCCGCTCTCATATTTACATCTCAGATTCATCCTATTTGTTTCAGTATGCATGGCATCATTTGATTTGCCAATGGCCGTACAGACGCAGACGCAGAGCATGGATGCATTAACAATTACGTGCC
Organism: Holacanthus passer; assembly: GCA_025331565.1. Lineage (NCBI taxonomy): Eukaryota > Metazoa > Chordata > Actinopteri > Pomacanthidae > Holacanthus > Holacanthus passer. The sequence continues at coordinate 1,921,992 of JAFREQ010000004.1, read as the reverse complement.
GTTCTTACATGATGAGGCTGGAGATGGACAGTGTTTTTCTTAGGGTCAACAAATCCCCTGAAAGCCACTGATGCGTTTGTTTCTCAATACTTTGGAGTTTCCCTCCCCTGTGTGTGGTTCTCAGCCCCAAGCTCAATCATTCCTAATGAGGACAAAAATCTTTTTAAACAGTTCACACATTTATGTTTTTTAAGGGCTCAGTCATGCACAAAAACATCTGGTTTTTATGTAACTTTATTCAATCAAGAGTAACTAGATCATTTGTTGAGGGACTATTTTTAGTGGTGGATGAATACACATTTGGCTATTGAATATTCATGACTGCAGGACAATGTGGGATTGACTCTGAAGAAACCACAGTAGCCATGTTCATTGTAATGAAGAAACATGTCACCCAGTCCAACAGTGTGGCTCATTGATGCATTTTAAAACATTTTGGGACAATAATTGAAAGTCTCTGGCACAGAGGAACACGCTACGTGGCTATGCAGCCAGTAGCTGTGAGTAAAATTAAGTCAGTGTTGGTTTTGATCTTTTGCTGGGATTGGATGACTGTATGAATATCAGCTTTCGGTGAGCTTCTACAGTGACAGTTTTGTCAAATTGCCTGAGTCCTGTTTCACAGGGTCACTTGAATTCAGACTGTTAGCTGCTGAGGTTCTTTTCATGCGAGGCCTTACCCATCCACACTTGTCTTCCTCATCAACACCTGTCAAAGATTTACTTGGTTTAGGAGTGAAATGGCTTCCTTTCCCTCAACCCGTCATCTCTTTTCCTCAAGCGTAATAATTTGTAAGCAGCCTGGCCTACATGGTCTCTCTCTCCCTTTGATAGTCTCCTCTTCGCTGGACTGTAAAACCCATCATCTGTGAGAAAATCTGGCCTGGTATGTCAGCATAATGACACCCATTCATTCCTAATTAACCTCTGCTCTCTCTCTCTCTCTCCTCCCCCCCCCCAGAGGTCCAAAATAGCCGTATACGAGAAGATGTGGTCATACATGAAGTCTGCCGAACCGACCGTCTTCACCAAAACCACGGCGGAGGGCGTGGCGAGGGTCCGCAAGTCCAAGGGGAAGTATGCTTTCCTCCTGGAGTCCACCATGAACGAGTACACGGAGCAGCGCAAACCCTGTGACACCATGAAAGTCGGGGGGAACCTGGACTCCAAAGGATATGGGATTGCCACACCGAAAGGCTCACAGTTAAGGTGGGTGGAATAGTGTAACAATAGGAGACAGTAACAAAGCTGGTACTGTACTATTGCTGCGATATTCCACCTACCCTGCTGTGCCTTTTATACTACAACTAGATTAACGTGTCACTGCTGTCAGGTGAAAATGTCTCAACCACAAAAAAATTGAAGAGTTACAGTTGACCATTTCTTGGATGCACGGAGTCCATAGAGATTATGGCACCAATACATTTGTTATCAAAAGCTCCAAAAGCAAAGAAACAGTTTTCACCCAGCAGCAGCGATATAGATGTTGAATATGCAGATTATGTGTTTCATCATACTTTTCTTTCTCATTCTTTTTCTCTGAGCTGCACTTTTCCTCCCTCTTTTCCACCATCTCTCTGTTAATTTAGGGCCCCTTAGCTCCATTTCTGAGTCCTGTGTCAGTGTCGTCCGTGCGTCCCCTTATGCCCACATCCCCCCTTTCTTCCCTCTATTCCATCACTCTGTTTCTCCGCAGGGCCACCTTACAGGTAACTCTGTCCATTTGTCTGTCGTCTCGTCTCCACGTGCCTTTTCATCCTCAGAGATGGTAGTCATGATGGTGATAATGATGATGATTATGATTATTATAGTAGAGATTTATTAAGTCTGACCGCGAGGAGGGGCAGAACCTCAGACTGCTGCCGCTACGTCCAGAGCCACAAGAGGAAATTTATAGATGAACAGGAGGCAAAAAAAAAAACAATGAGAAAGTAGAGGGGCCTGGCCAATGGGGGGACTAGAAACATAATACAGGATCCCACACCAAAAGTCACAAATGAGAGAAAAGAAAATAGTCCTTCAATTCTACTCAAACTGCCTTTAAAAAGAAAACTGAATAAATTGGACGAATTAAACCCAAATCGAGAGGCAATCAGTTTATTTTAAAGAATGCAGTCCTTAAAAAAGAGAGCATAAGCTGGAGGAAATGAATGAGAAAGTGACTGACGGTCTGAAGTTGGTCCTCTTGTTTTGATTTTCCCTCAGCGGACGCTTGTTTATTGGCCTTGTTACCTTGAGCCGAGAGCAACAGTCCCACCAGGTTTCGCTCAGGTATGCCAGCAATGCAAATAATTCATTTTCCAGGCGTCTGTGACAGCAGTATAGAGACTTTGTCTGCTGGGGGAAAATAATTGACTAAATTCACCAAAGCCGGACCGCTTGCTCTCTCTTCTTTCCCTCCATCTCTTTCTCTCTCTCTCTCTCTCTCTCTCTGTCAGCGTTTCAGATTCGCCTTATGAAAGGCAAAACACAAACATCAGCCTCACATCCTGTCCTATAACTTTCCTCTGTGTGTGGTGCAAACAAGTCCCTCAAAAAAACCCCGTCACTGTAGTTTATCCCTTGTTATTCACGCAAAGGTTTTTCCGTTTATGTGGGAAAAGTGACAGACAGCGGGTGGATAGGTCCCTTTTTAAGCCCCCCCCCCCAGAACACATTCCTGGGACTATCCACGGTTGTCTCTGGCTTCTCCCAATCGGCGGAAACCCGACGTCTTCCAGGTGCACACATGTGGCCGGGAGCGTGCACGTCAGGTGAGCCCGCCTCTCCTCTTCGGTGCTATAATCACAGCCCTGATCTGACTTGATGATGCTGATGAGGAGAATGAATACCTTGATGATTAGATTAGGAATGTATGCTTTCTGAAGTATAGCTACTTTTGATGTGATTATTATGATGTGACTTGTTGTTATCATGACTGATATGAGAAGATGTGTTTGAATTGTTTTCATCCATACCTCTTACGTTGATGAGATTCGTCATGGCTTGTAGATTAGATCAGCCCAGAGAACACTGTCTCTCTCTAAATCTCTCAACTTGATCTTCGCTCATAGTTAAACCGGCTCTTTTTTTTTTTCCTGCTCGGTCCCGAACAGACGGCCTTTCAGTCACGAGCTGGCTTTTTCCGACATGCTCCGATGTGAGATAGGACTCCCAGATAGGCAGGTGTACAGACAAAAAGGCAGACTAACAAACAACAGCAACTGCAGTGCCCTTTTTTGTAGAGATTAGCCTGATTAGAGCTCCTCACAAACAAAAGAGTGGTCAGCAGCAGGAGAAAAGAACGGCAGGAAAGTCTTTTACGGATAGCTGTAAAAAGCAGAGCTGCACCAAAGGAGGAGAGAGGGGACAAAATGAATTTATTGAGGGCATGCGGGGAATAAATTGACAAAATCATTCAGCTCCTGCAGCCACGTTTTAGAGACACTCCTGGACGTCACAGGGAGGGAACAGACCACATATGGAGGCAATCAAGGGAGATTTGCAGGAGTAGTGAATCACATTTGCTTCTGTATATCTCATCAAACTGTCAGATTGTCTGTCTTATAAGGGACATTGTTTTTGCATGTTTCAGCTACATATAATCTAATGCTGAATATGACACTGCCGACCTGTTTCTAAAGCTTAACATGCTGCTTACATTGAATGCATATTACCTTCCGGGCAGCCTTCCAGTTCACGTCAGTTCAGCTACAAAAGCAACTTGAAGAGTTTTGAATTTCTCGCGACACGTAATTCATTTTGTCACCTTTATTTTTCCCTTAAAGTTCTGTTATTGCTTCATGCAAAGGCGGCGGAAATCACACATTCTTTGAAGTCGTCTGGGTGACGTGCTGAAGTGCCAGTGAGAAGCACTAACATCTGAGATCTGAGAGCTGGCTGCTAAACGGCACAGCACTCGCGAGGTGCGCTTTGTTGTTCAAAGAAAAGTCTCATTTAAAGACAACCGAGCAAAAACCCGCGCATCTCGAAAAAGGACGGCTTCCCTTTGTTAAGAAGCTGACTCCCACGAAGCAACAACCTTTAAAAAAAACTTCAGAGAGAAATCAATGCTTTCAACTGCACTGCAAGGCAATGCTCATAACTGTTTTAACAGATTTACTCATTTCAAGTGGCTTTCAAGTTGATTATAATAATATACTTGTATTAAAAAAATGAGTTGCAGCTCTGCTCCTGCCAGATACAAAAAGCTTAGCTGGATACATGTGCACGCACGGCATGAGTACCTGATATTTAGCTCTGTGTCCCTGAATTTTGTTTGGAGGTCAATCCCTTCAGGGGTGTGAGCAGGAGTGCTGTAGGAAACTGGAGCCACACACACACACACACACACAGTGTAGTAGAAAGGTAGGGGAGCAGCAGGAGGGGACAAGAGCACCATCAGCAGGCTGCAGAGACCTGGTTAACACACTTTATACCAGCAACCTGACACTCACTGTGGAGCATCCTCTGTTAGCGCAGACTTGTACAGCAGAGCGACTGTGAAGAAGAAAAGTTTTTTTTATATATAAAAGCAGAAAAGTGAAATAAGCTGAAATGCATTTGAAGAAAGTGTCTGAATTGGAAAGAGAAAGAGTAAGAGACAGCATTGTCTGGGGTGCATTCCCCCCCACTAACCCACCGTTGTCCCTTCAACCCCTCTGACTTCTCCCCCCCTCTCCTCCTCGTTGTCCCCTCCCCCGTCCTCCTCCCGGGTGTGGTCCATCTTGTCTGTCTGTCCCTCCATCCTCTGCTCTGACCAAACTATCTTATCTGTCCCTCCTTTTTTACTTAAAGAAACGCGGTCAACCTGGCCGTTCTAAAGCTCAACGAGCAGGGCCTGTTGGACAAATTGAAAAACAAGTGGTGGTATGACAAAGGAGAATGTGGCAGCGGGGGAGGGGATTCCAAGGTTAGCCCTCTCTGTCTGCCCACCCCACCACGAGGGGGACGGGGGGCGCTCACTGGCCAGGCTGCCCATGACGGCCCCCGTCCTGGGAGAGTAACGCACGCATCTACCCCGGCGAAGAGTCGAGCAGCAAACAGAGAGGGCGAAAAAGCGACACCCTAAAATCTCCCGAGTCACCCTGCAGACCGAATAATAGGCCCAATGTTGCATCTGTTGTCAGTGATGTGTGCCTTTTTATATAAAAGGTTCAGACACGGTGACAAAGGTACAACACCTGAGCTTGTTGAAAAAGAGACAGAAAAAAAAATATTGTTTTCCTGGTAGAGAAAAACCCTGAAAATATAGAGAAAGAAATCAATTGGCTGTAACTTTTTTGCGACACAAAAGAGAAGAAAAATGCTTTTTTACGTTGAATCATCAGAAGACTGTTCATTTTCAATATCGTGCAGGGAAATATGTCCCCTTTGCAGGTGAGTGCCTGGCAAGATAAATCAAGCGCACCTCATAATAATAACCATTTTGGCACTGATCTGGTAATGACCCTCTCAAAGGACAGAGTGTGAGGTAATGAGAAGAGGTTTCAGTGATGGATAGGTGGAAAAATAAAGAGAGCAATTACCGTCAAGACAGGAATATTCGCCCCCTAGTGGCAGCTCTGGGGAGAGGAGAGAGACTTTAGTGAGAGTCAAATTGCAAGAAAGACAAAGAGACACCAAGCTGAACCTTAACACTCCTTTAACTGAGAATCTGTTGCTCGCGTACACGGCAGATGAAATGGGTTTTAAACGTTTAATGGAAAGACGAGACCCAAGTGTAATTGTAGGTCTCAGATTCTTTTAGGCTCAGGTTGACTCGAGGCAGAGGAGAGGATGAATAATTGATAGTGGCAGAATGCAATTACAGGATAAAGTTTCCTGCATTTCTAGTTCGTTTGTGCGATTCCAACAGTTCTATTTGGAGTTCAGTGTTTCTCTATTGTGTTAAAGATCCAAACATTTTTATTGCGCTTTTGTTGCACTTTGAAATTATTCTTGTTTCCTTCTCTATGTTTTAGTTGTAATTTGAATCCTACAAAAAGAAGAGGAGAAGTAAAAAACTTCCAACAACTTCTACAACAAACTCACTAATGAACACTTAGATCAATGTCTCATCCTTTTGTGCAGGAATTTAAAGACTTAGTCACATTGAAGCTGCCAATTCTCCCATTAATACAGAACTGTGTTATTTGTACATGGTTTCGTGTTTTTTAGAAAACATCAGTTGCTTCATCCATCTTTTCTGGAGACACTGTGGAAATTGGCTGAGTCTGATGGAAAAGTTATTAGGTTTGTACTGGAATTTGGTATTTAGCCAGAAAACAAAGTAGTGGATAGATTATAATTTGAACTTGATGATGGCACTACAGGGAAAGTCAGGGATCACCAAAAGCATTGCAGTTAATCTTGCGGGGAATGTGAATGTCAGTACCAGATTTCATCCGACCGCCTGACTTACCATCCTTAGAGTCACATTGTGAGAGTAGCTATAAAAATTACAGCACAGCAAGAATTCATATCAACACATCAGTGATTTGGGGATGTCTTCAAGAATATCTGAATTTTTCATTCGAAACAGCAAATGTCAACCATGGTGGTGGTGCTAGAGGAAATATCAGGGGATCACCAGTCGTTTGGGTCAAACATCTGGAAACCATGAACGTCTGTACAAAATTTTGTGCCAATCTATCTTGTAGATGTTGAGATATTTTACTGGATAAGTGCTAATGTTGACCTGCTGGTGGCACTAGATGAAAAATTAGTGGATTACCAATGTCATAAGGATCCACCCTCTGGGGACCATGAATATATGTACAAAAATTCAGTCCATCCATAAAATGACCAAAGTAGTGGACAGGCTGCCTGACCTGAAAGTCGCTTGGCAGTGAAAATATCTTTTGGGCAGTGAGTTGCAATCTGATTGCAAAAGAAAAATATCATAACTGTAGCAAGATAGGAGCTTCTTCTGGCCTTCAAAGTCTGCTGAATTTATGAAATCCCTCAAACCTGTCACTCTCCCGTTGGTAGCACAGGGCCAGCCTGACGCCAATAGTCCTGGCTTAACAGTACTTGCCTCTTCAGTGTTCAGTGTCGGACCAGCTGGGGCAGCATGGGTGCGTTACCTGAAGTGACAAAGGTGGGTCCCACTCATATGTCTGTAGCTCGCCTTAGCTCCTCGCTCCCCCCAGCCCCTCCTCAACGAGCATACACACATGTACTCAGTGGGATCCACGCTAGGTCACTTGATCTGAACAAAAAGTACCTTTCTATGTGACTGAGCTGTGCAATGCAAATGTGAAATACCCTAATAACATAAAATAACATGACCTATGATGTTATTTATGTTATTTTTACACGCGAAGAACCCCGGTAAACCTTGCAGTTTTGAAACTGAGCGAAGCAGGCGTCTTAGACAAACTGAAAAACAAATGGTGGTATGACAAGGGAGAGTGTGGACCCAAGGACTCTGGAAGTAAGGTCAGTCTCACGCTGCTGTGGCCCACAAAATGCTAGCCTGAAACTCTCATCCTGAACAGCTCCAGATTACTGCAACTACTGTTTTAGCCATAGAAATATTCTCAATCAGCCTGAAACATATCTTGAATGTCCAAAGTGGATTAAACTGTCCACTGAGTCATAATGGATCACATTGACCTAAATATGCATCAGATTAACTCAAGCTCTTGTTCAGTTTCTGTAGCAATCTGTGGCAATCCCATTTTCATTACAGTCAGCATTAGAGATATGATGTAAATATTGATTGTCATCAGCCAATTTTCACTTCCATGTTTTTGTTTTGATCTCATACATTAGCCCATTTTTTAGCCCTAAAACTCATCCATCTGATGAGGAGACCACTGATTATTTAACTTTATCATTAGTAACTTGTTACTAATAGCTTTTGCCTTCTTGTTGAAGATGGAATCAGGTTTTCTCTTTAATCCCATAATTTGGACTAATGTGTGGTAACGCTTAATTTTACAGGTACATTTTTTTAAAGTAATATTCTAGGTATTTTTCTGGAAGAACTCTGTTATTTGGTATAATTATAGGTCAAAGAAAGGGCAATTTGCACACGTACAATTATATATTTAGACTAATTCATTACTAATGTGTAAAGACTTGAGTGCACAGCAGGTCAGCTGAACATTCAAAAATGGAGAATAAACTTCTCAATAACAAATTAACACTGATTTAATTTCTTGGTGGAGTAATTGTTTCAAATCAAATATCTGCATATAAGCTCACGTTCTCACTCCACACCTTCATTTTACCTGTATTTAAAACCAAGTAAAATAGTTCTCTTCAGGAAATTTCCTACAAAATTAGTCGGAAAATTATGGACCTGTGAGATAAAGCGTTACCATATTTTTATTTTTATTTTTTACCATTACCATAAAGAGCTACAGAATATCATCCCACAGTTAAAACATTGGTTCCTGTTGTGTTCTTAAACAGGAATAATTATTACATTATAGAACATGGGAGCTGCTCTACTGTAGATGTTTAGACTACTGGAGCCTTTAAATGCCATTAAAACTGCAGTGAAATGTCATCACCGCTCAGATTACAACCTGCTCTCTGACTGTTTTTCTCTTTTTGACTTAGATTAGATGTCGAATCAAACTGTTTTAATATCACTGTGTAGACATGTAGTGTGTTCTGTAGTAGTATTGATTGTTACACATGTGTAGCTGTTGTGGTGACTGTAGTATTAACGGTAGTTGTAGAAGTAGTGTCTGATCATAGATAAGTGATAACTTTTCAGTAGCATAGAATTCACTACAAACAGATGTCACTACATGATTTTGTTTCTCTGGCAAGCTCCATTTCTGTATCTAACCCACTGTATCCTATTTTCTCTGTCTGCTTTTTTCCACCTCTTTCCCCATCCTCTCACCTCCTACTTTCTTTCCTTCAATTCCTTCTCCCATCACCTCACTCCTGTTATTCTTATCCCATCACTCAAATTTCCCCTCCACCTCCTATCCGATGTGACTTCTCCTGTCCTGAATCATGCGCTTTTTAATCCTCCATCATCATCCCACTGCTCTTTCCATCCTTTTTCATTTTTCCTCCTCTCCCATCAACCCCCTTCTCTTTTACCTACTGCCACCTCTTTCACCTCCACATCTCCTCGCTCCTCCTCAAAACCCCCCTCCCCTCTCCCTCTCTCCAGGACAAGTCGTCCCAGGCTCTGAGCCTGTCCAACGTGGCCGGGGTCTTCTACATCCTTGTGGGCGGCCTGGGCCTGGCCATGCTGGTGGCCCTGGTCGAGTTCTGCTACAAGTCACGGGCCGAAGCCAAGCGCATGAAGGTGGACCTTAGCCCCCCCCACTGCCCCAGCCCCTCCCCCAGCACCCAGAATCTAGCCACTTATAGGGAGGGGTACAACGTGTACGGCTCCGAGGGGGTCAAGATATAGGGGTAGGATTTAGAGGCTCCCATATAGGTGGGGTAATGGTGGTGTTGATCATGGTGGTGGTGCTGTAGATTATTGTATTGTCGATGTAGAGGCTGACGCAGCAGCCCCACGCAACCGTGTTGTTCTTCATGTGGTGATGAGGATGCGGTCAAGCATTGTGGAACCAATGTAGCTTTGTATGTTTCTCGAAAGCTTGTTTTGGCTGTTTTGTTCGTTTATTGGCCCAATATTTTCTTAGATTTTTGGGTTTAAATTTGTTTTGAGTTTTGTTACGGTTGTTCTTTTTCATTCTTCACCCCCGGTTAGTTTGGGGGTTATTAGATTTGTGTGACTACAGATTTGGTTCCATCGTCTTTGGCTGCAGATGATGATGATGATGGTGATGATGATGATGACATTGATGGTGATGCTCTTGGCTGATGACTTGACTAGGCACCTGCATTGTAATTTCAGCTAACAGTTAACCAAATAATGATGGAGCAGGGATGCACAACTCCAACCTCAGGGGTCATTGTGGACTAAATACATTTTCATATACAGCACAGGGTTGCAACTAACAATTATTTTCATTATCGATTCATCTTCCAAATATTTTCTTTTGTCCAACTAACAGTCAAAAACCCATTTTATTGTCACAAAGAAGAACAGCAAATCCAGATAAAACTACAGTAAGTCGTGTTTAGCATTTGTGAATTAAAAAATTGACTTGAACAATTAGATAATTACTGAAAAAGATTATTTCACTGTCATGCACGAATCAATTAATCAACTTGTCATTTCAGCGTTAATGCTACACACAAAAACTTTGCTCCATTTTTTTTTTTTTTGATGCCAACAAAAAAGAACAAACGTAAAGGGACCTCCTCATATATCAGTTCTAATAATAATGAGCATATATTATGAAAGTTTTCAAGTTTGATGCTAATAGCTGAAACTCATTTGTTAAGATATTTCAGTGTTATCTTGGCTGAACTATTTCGAGCAGTAGGCTATATTGGTTCTTTACTATCCTCAGAGCAAAAGCTATGGTTTTCCTCATTAAAATCTGTGACTGCTTCTAGCTACAAATTAATTAGCCAATGTGTGGACACCAATTATTACTGATTCGGGCCCGACTGAAACTTTTTCAGCCATAATGTGATGGACATCTCAGGAGTAAAAACACTTTTAAGCTGTTTTTATGTCAGTGGGTGTCCACCATCATTTTAATAACTAGACTAGTAATTCCTTGAGCATGACTGCAACATCACAAAAACATATGTTTTGCAAGTTGGGGCATGACTATCCATGAGATGCCCTGTTTGTTAAGATCCTTGTAAAGCCAGTTCACACCGAGCCAATTCAAACCAATTTATGATGAGACTTTTGACACCTTGAGCAAAGTTTTAAACATTCCCTTGAAAGGAACAATTGAAATAGCAGGATGCATTTTTACCCAGCAGCAGTTGGCACAAAATCATCTATCATCTATGCACAATAGCTGATAAGTTAATAGGTTATTTTACTCCTAGAGGCTACTAGTCAGCAATGTTTCCTCTCCATATGCCGTAACCTGAAAGTGTCATCCATAAACCGGAGTTGTGCACCCCTGTTGTCGACGGTCCAAACAGGCACTCTGACTTATTCCAGCCCTGACAACTTCCAAACAGCCCACTTACTTAGTGTTAATGCAGAGGAATAATTGATGAAGCAAACACTTCCTATAGAACGGCTACTTAGTGATGCTGTTGTAAAAACATGACTCATTTATTACTAATTTTTATTGATGTAAGAGAGCAATCAGCTGAAGTGAAAGAAAACACTGGACTTCAATTTTGATGATCCGCTTAACGAACCTTTCAGAGGTATTGCAAGGTCAGATTTGACGATCACCTTGAAATGATAATTAGCGGGATCGATACCCGGGATGCAAACATAAAGACAGCTAAATGCAGTACGTGAAACACTGGCTCTCTGTGCAAAGGTAACGGTGCCAACTTTAAATGAAGTATAAAGTTTACCACAGCTAACAGCCGTCCCTCCATGATTGTACTTTGGACGTCTGCCATTTGCTTCTAACTTTAATCGTCCAAAAGAGTTCCGAGTTGCTAGAATACCATCCAGAACATCTTAAAAAATTATAGGTTCCTTGAATATCGTCTTAGATGTTCCTTCAGAGTAGTCTATACCATGTTTCCTCTTTAGTTTTTAATTGAGCTGTACATCAGCGTGACGGCACTCATTAAAAGAGGAGGGGGGGTTTCTGACAATGAATCACCAAACACAGTTGGTTGTTTGTAATTGCAGAGTAAACTCTTCTAAATGCCTGTTTCAGATATTGTCCTCAGATTCATGTATCCAAAAGCGGCTTTTACAACTAGGTGCTACACATAAAAAGAGAATTAGTCTACGTGCAGAACATCAAATTGGTATGTTTCTGAAATCGAAGATGAAACTGCACTGTGTTTTCTTTCCTAGCATCATTTACAGAGGTGATTCTCACTGGATTGCAATCAATTTTTATGGAAAACCCTCTAACTTCAGAGACTTTTAAGAAGTGTTCCGATTGCCAGCAGCACCTATTTAACTCATTAAATATTATCGAAAATTGCAATCAATCGTAAAATAAAGATTTTCGGCCGTCAGAGATGTGAGCTCGGCGGCACAAACTTTACTGAAACATCACAGAGTAGCCTGTCTGTGTGAAGTGTCGCCCTACTCTGAGCAGTATAGTCAGTCACTCCCTCTCTATAAATCTGAAACCTTGAAAGAAAAAATCACCCCTTCATGTTTTCCTTTTGTCTTTTCAAAGTCCTCACCTTCCAAATCCTATCCTTTCAAATCCTCGCCTGAATTTCTCAGACGACTGAAACCCAGAACCCAGAATTGCATGGTCACCTATGAAATGCAGATGTCTACAACCCAAATCCTCTCGTCCAATATGTACATGTTTGTTGACTGTTGCCTGCTTTTACATTTACTTTTTGCCCTCAGTGAAACTATGTTACTGTAGCATTTGCACAGTGTGGTAGTCTTTTAGTGAAATGTGTAGTTTGGGGTGCATTCACACCATGTCTGTTTGAAGTACTTCAAATGAAGTCTTTGGCATTTCTACCTGTGGTTCGGTTCATTTGAACAGGGAGTAAAATGCCATTCAAATTTTGATGACAAATAAGTACACTGAGACCATCTGTAAATGCTAATCACAGTTATTTTCCAAGCAACTTGTGGTTGATAATGATGTGCGAAAAACAAAAGTTAAAATTCTTCTCTTACTTACAGAGAGTTTTCTTCAGGACTGAGACTAATGACATCATTAATTTTTAATTAGGATTTTAATTAATAAAAAGTCAGAAAATTGTGGGAGTTTCTTAAAAACCCAAGGTAAAACCTTCATTGCTTGTTTTGTCTGACCAATAGTTTAAAGCACAAAATATATTCTGTTTATGATGATATAAAGACATGTAACACATAACAGCAGCAGATCCTTATGTCTGAGAAGCTGGAACCGCCAAATGTTTAGCACTTTTTGCTTGAAAAATGACTTCAACTATCACTCGATTATCAAAATTGACACTGAGAGTTCAACATGCTGCATCTTAAGAAAACACATGCAAGTTGACAACAAAATTTAGAATAAAGAAAACATTTTCAATTTGACCACACATGCACATTTGGAAAAAACACTGCAAGAACACAGACAACAACGGAAACCTTTTCAACATTTACAGATAGTTGACATTTTTTTCAGTGTCCCCTGGAAAAAGTTTCTGTTGTCACCTGTGCTTCTTGCAGCGTTTCTGTATTTGGTTGTGTTTCCTCTATTTGCAGCTTTTTTTCTAAATGCTGTGCACGTGTCAACAACTGGTGAAGATGTGAATTAATTTGCATGTGTTTTCTTAAGTTGCATCGCGTTGAGCTCTTCGGGCCTCCATAAGTTTGTTTATCAGTCTTCAAACACCAAAAATAGACTAGAATGCAAAAAGCTTCTCAGTAGTATTCACTTATGTCACTCACATGTGTGTTTGCACCCTCAGACCTCTCTAATTGTTAGTGTACGTCTGTTCAGTGTTTGTACAGGCACATGCATGTATAAGCCTTTTTCTGCATGTGTTTGTATAGAAGTGTGTGTCTTTACTCAAGTGGTTGCATTTGCTCTACAGTATCTACGCCTATGAGATTTTTTTTCAAACAAAATCTCCACTCTGCCATCTCCACCCTCTTCTCTGACCTCCCCTCCATCTCTCCTCCTATTAGCTGTCTTTTTCTGAAGCCATGCGGAACAAGGCCCGTCTGTCCATCACAGGAAGTGTGGGGGAGAATGGCCGCGTCTTGACGCCAGACTGCCCCAAAGCCGTGCATGCTGGCCACGCCTCCCTCCGACACCCCGGCCTTGCAGTGGTCTCCTCCGGACTGCCCTGAAAACCAAAAACACCTGCCGTGCCTTAACGACACACATACAGACTTCGACACGGACACACACACGTGCTTACATACAATCACACATATACCATTTTCATGCATAACACACACACACACACACACAAACATGCACATAATTACAGATTCTCAAATGCAAATACTCAGATACAGAGACACACATTTTTACACATTTGAATACACAAACACACACTGCGCATCATCATCTCACTTTCCTGCTGCCATTGACTTATTTTACAAGAGACAAATGAAACACAACTGTGGAGTGAACAGTGGAGAAGAAAAAAACAAAACAAAAGACAACTTTGACTCTCACACTTGCCTGCAGCGTTCATTTTATCTTTTTTTTTTTCCGGGAGGATACCATCCTGATATCGACAAAACCGACAGGAAAGCCAGCACAGACTTACATGAGATGAACTATGAGCTGTGAACGACACCACAAAAACCGATCATGATGATGATAGTGATAAAGATGATGAATGATGAAAAAAACAAAAACAAAAAGACAACCAAACAACTCTGCTCCTGCTCTGTCGTCATTGGACAACGTTGGCCAATGAGCCGCTCCCCTCGACAACGCCTTACTAAGACTACAAACATTGTTTTCATCATCATCATCATCATGGTCATCTTCATCTTAACTTGCCTGCAAAGACTGAGTGCCAGGTATTATCACCCTTAGAAGACCAGAAAACTGTAACCTTGAACGTTCGGACTGTGCAAACCCGCTACTTTGCCATGGACTGTTCAAACTGAATGAAAATGCTTTCTTAATACACATACAGAATGATTTCTCACCCCCAAACCAGCGAGATAATCAGCCAATATAGAACAGAAGTAACCTCCAAACACACACACGTGGCTGACCTTGGCCACAGGATTCACAGGGGTTTGTAAAAGAAAAAGAAAAAAAACACAGCGGTAATTAACCAAGTCCTTCATCAACAGCATCATCATGACAGTAGAAATGCTAAATAGCAAAACTGATGATTACTTTTTTGGCCGAGTGGCAAAGGCGAGGTTTGGACTGTATATTCAGTGGTGGAGTGAAAAAATAAAACACGTGGGCAGATCTCATATGGCTACCTAACAAAGTGCTTCTCAACCTGAACGACGAGGCCTTGTAGAAGTCTGCAAAATAAATTATGGAGGTGTCAAATATAGAAACAAATTCAGCCTCCGTGTCCTCTTGAATATTTAAATCCAAATAACCAGGCAGTGAAAAATCAAAGTTCATCATTCTAGGGGTGATTCAGGCAGTAAAGCGTTTGCTTCCAGGGCCGTTATAAGGTTGAGAACTACTGGTCTAAGCTGCGTGCGCTTCATTTGACTTGAACTATAAAGACCTACAGGTGCAGTTTTCAATTTCTCTAAACGTAATGGCTCTAACGGGCAGTTTGGTCGTCATTTGAGATCCTCAGTCTTTTTTCCAGTGGCCGGGGAAAGGTACCATATCAGAAAGCTTGCTTTTTAAAAACTGTTGTAAATAACTGCGTAGCAAAACAGAACTCACTTGTCTTTTTTAATCATCTTAGATAACAATTCATTGCAATAATGAATATAAAAGAAAAATGCCACTACTTGTAATTAAGATCAAATCTTTTTTATAAATCTACATATTATATATAATACAAATAAATATATATCTATACGTCTATAGAGAGCTATAGAAAACATTGATCACAGATTGTCAGAGGCCATGGCATACGTTCTGTTATATGGCTGTTTTTTTGATAACTTGAGAATATTAATATGCCACAGTCTTTGTGTGTCCTGCTCAACACTGAATGTCCATCCGGCACTCACACAGACACACACACACACACGTGAAAACGCATGCACACACGTTGTTGCATACACTGGGTCAGAGCGATCACTCCAGCACCGTGAGAGGTTCGGACAGTTTTATTTCTGCCTGTTTCATGAGTAGTTATTCCATGTTTTTTATTGTCCAACAGTGTTTTTATTCTAACATCTTTTTTTTTTGGTGCAAAGGCCCCTGAAACAGCATGTAGATGTCGGTATTCAACGGCGAAGCCCGTACAATGAGAACGCTTTCAGACAGGCCTCCGGAGAGGATGGGCCACTGTGATTACTGTACTGAAGGGAAACAATGCTGTCTGACATTTGGAGAGCGTAGCATTTGTGTTGCGTTTCACATCGCCTCAGTGCTTTTTGTTATTTGTGCTTCTCACCAGATGTGAGTCAGCCACAGATTGAAATCCAACACGAGTTCAAACGGTGCATGGGTTTGCACTTTTTGGGGACGGGATTGGATGTGTCGCGCCAGGCGAGAGCGATCAATCCTACAAAATGTCTAAAAATCTGTTATATAGCATATGGCAGAGTGTTTTGGCACATCCAAGCGCTGCCAGCCTTGGGGAGAGGAAAATATATGTCACATTAATATCTGAGGAACAATTAGGAAAACAACTAAATCTGTTTTTTTGTGGATTTACATTATTGCAGTGTAACTTCTTCCTGCTAAAACATCTTATCATGGAGGGTATACTTGCATAGAGATTGCGCCATAATGCAGTGATTCTGTATGAGGGAATGAAAGATTGTGGTTTTTGCCCTGTTCAAATCTTCTGTTCTTCCTTGTATCATTCTATTTTTTTCCTCTTTCTCTTGTTTTGTCTTCCCTCTTCCCCACGTTCTGCTTTCTATCTCCCCTCCTGTCCCGCTGTAAGACTGAACTCTCTGTACAAAGTGCATCTGCAGCAATGACAAATGACTTTATTTTCTGCCCCAATACACTGCAAAACAATGGGATAGAGATGAATTGAGAACTCGAAAACACCAATTGACAATCTGAGTTTCTTCTGGCCCTTTGCTCTGAACATTTCATACCTTTTATGTTGTAACATTTTGCACAAAAAAATTTTCAGAACTTCTACTTCTTTGTAAAACCCACACACGTACTGTACCTCATCATGCATCAGTCCTCCATCAAATGCATTCAAGTCAAACTCAAAAGCATAAATAGAAAATCACATCTTAAAACGACACATAACAACAACCCTCTTTATGGCTGAAACAAACAAGGTAGACAGTTTCCAATCACTTCCTCTCGGCCCAGGGGATCAGTGCAGCAGCACTGCAGCAATCCAGCATGAGACAAGTAGTGGAAATAGTGGGTTTCTACAGTGGATGCATTTGCGAAGAGACAGTTAACGCTGATCTAGCTATCACCACACCAGACGCCCGAGGCAGTTCAACTATACATGATACTGTTGTGTTTATTTCTTTGCCACATCCAGCACATAAGATATCATGCATAGACGGCAGAAAGCTGCGTGCTGGGCTGTCAACACTCTGGCTTTAACACCCTCTCTTTCTTCCTTTGTTTCTGTCTTTCCATTTGGTTTCTTTTTCTAGTAAAACATCAATGCTGAACCTGCTCTCTCTGTGTGATTATTTACCCACCGATCCCTGCTCCTGTAGGCTACCTCCTGTACTGCAAACCGGCCCGCGGCCCCCGTTTATAGCCGAATCACAGAAGTGACATTATTCAGATTGGATTGACATCTTGTTTGATTTACTGCAACAATTCAGTGTGCGTAACAGGATGTCGTGTGGAATTGACTAGAAATGCAGACTTTATTTTGC
This sequence comes from Holacanthus passer, assembly GCA_025331565.1. Lineage (NCBI taxonomy): Eukaryota > Metazoa > Chordata > Actinopteri > Pomacanthidae > Holacanthus > Holacanthus passer. The sequence continues at coordinate 1,904,609 of JAFREQ010000004.1, read as the reverse complement.
AGCACACCGGAGGGAAATAGAGTAAGAGCCTGTGTCAAAGCAGTTCATGTGTATAAAGGTTTGGTCGGTTTGGTTCTCAAATGTGATACTATGTGGTAACAGGAGATATCAAGCTTGATTAATCAATAATATAAGTATAAGTATAAGTATGATCACAGGTATAGTTGATGACAAGCTGGGCATTTATTGAAAAAAGAAATTCTAGACAAGGAAGATAAGATGTTATTCAACTTTTTTACAGACTAATTTGATCTTTACTTCCATCTGGTTGGAGAACAAACGCCCTGCAGCCCTCTGAAATCTACCACATGACCTCGATATGAGACTGAGATAAATCAAAATTACTGCTAAAACACTCCCCACTGAACTTCCGTCTGGCCTGTGAGCCAGCACAGACTGTGGTGCAATTTATTGGAAATGTTTGTCTTGCAAGTAGCTACTGGCAAAAACTGTGATACTCTTGTGACAACAAGCAAAAAGTCAGGTTACCTCCAAAGTGACTGGCCTATCATCCGAAGGAGGACATGAATGTCTGCACCCAAATAGTTGTCGGGATATTTCATTCAAAACCACAAATGTCCACTTAATTTTGCCACTAGAGGAAAAGTCAGGGGATCAGGAGTGTTTTCATAAGGTTTTGTGCCAATGGGTCCAAAGTGGTGGACTGACTGACAGAGCTACTCTGGAAGCGAGGCAGAAAATGACAGATGATTAGTCATCAGCGTAGTTGAACATTTTTATTGTGGTTGCGCAAATCAGGATCTGAAAATTACAACTTGATGGTGGGGGATTTATGAAGAGAGAAAATTCAAATGGCAAACAAAATTGAAATAACTTACTCTTTGAGAAATCCTCAAGAACATCCAAAGTTATTATGTGTTTGTGTTCTCCCGCTGCACAGTCTGTTGTTGACCAGCAGTTACAGGGTTAAATCCCCACTGTGATTTTGTTATTTGGGCTCTTTTTTTCAGTCCACAGGGAACTAACACTCCTAATGCAGAGCCATCACTGACAAGCATTTCCCATTATTTCTCATCTCAGTCAAACTCTCTCTCTCTCTCTCTCTCACACACACACACACACACATTTGCTTTGGTCACTTTTGGGGACATTACATAGACTTACATTTATTTCCCGGAGACTTGCCCTAATCCTAACCTTAACCACTGACCCAAAAATCAGCAGATTTCCAATTGGGGACCTGGTTTTTGTTGCGTCTTCTTCAGTTAGAAATGTGTCCCTGAAAGCAGCCTAAGTCGTACCTAACCACACACACACACACCATGCTGGGTTATTACTGACAAGTATTTCCCATTTCCCCGAAGAGGAAGCAAAATAACCATTTTGAGGCAGTTCTGCCACCGTTTTAACCTTCCACCTTCACGTGCAAATGCACACACACACACACACACACACACCTTCAATCTGCCTCTTTTATTGTCACTGCAGATAGACAGCAGCCTTTTCACCTTTTAATTTTCATTGGCTCATTTCATCTCCCCCTTCCTCAGTCTCATCTCTGCATTATCCCCCGTCCTGCTCAGCCCCTCCTCATTTCTCCTCCGCTCTCACTCTGTATTCCTCTGCTCGTTCTATTTATCCTCCCTCCCCCTGTCATACTTCATTTCTCCATTTTTTTTTTCTTGCATCCGTCTCTCAGAGGAAATCCATCTCGCACCCCGATTTCTCTTCTCCCATCATGACCACCTCCCCTGCTCTCACTTTTTCTTCGAGGCGTCTCTCATGATCGGATCGGAAATTGAATTCCAACACTCTCAGCAGACGCAGACAGCTCATCCCCACGCTGGTTTGTTGTTGCTCGCTGCTGGTGGTGTTACTTATAATGATGTATACATACATAGGCTTATAGTCATAAAGACAAGACATAAGATGACAACAAATGAGAACATAAAGTTGTGATTCTACGAGGCTGAATTAATGTAAATATCATTTTCTGACTGATTGAGAAATAAACCCAATCTTTATTCCTTTTAATGCCGTTTGAAAAGTGTGACTGAAATATTTTTGGTTTAGATTAAAGAATGAATCAAATGGAACTGATCACAACTTTATTGAAAACCAAAGGATGTGTTTCAGAATAATTATTTTCTGCCCACCACCAAGTCCTCTCTCATTCTGCCATAAAGATATTCGACAATATCAAAATGTAAACGAGGAGTCGGAGTGACCACTGACCCTCAAATACAAATTGCATACAAATGCAATTCCCCTTCTCTTTATGTGCAAACCTCAGAGGAAATCGCTGAAAGGCTGATAGAGAGAGAGAGAAAAAAAAGAAAGCAATGCCATTATAAATGCACATCAAGTTCACTTTTTGAAGCTGGGTGCAAAAAAGCTGCATATCCCCAGAGTGCTTTTTAAAACTACTGACAGCCTCTTAAATGCAGTGCCCGATGGCAAGAGCAATATCAAGTTCGCTCCTAAATGTGATGAGTTGACTGAATATTTCAAAGACATAATAATAAGATTGGGTTGTATATAAATCAGAAAGTCTTCACCTGCCCATCCTCACAGAATATAGCCGACCTGTTTAGAGTGGCTGATACTGAACGGCTCCACAAAGACAACCTCATATCTTCATTCTCTTCATTCAACTAACATTTTTTTTTTTGATTGTGTATCATGGGCCTTTATGATGTCTTTGACAGAGCATTGCTCCCTGTGGACCACAATATCTACAGAATCTTGATGAGCTCAGAATCTTTATTAGATAATGGATATATTCACCCCATTGAAGATAGACTAGTATAATGCAACACATTTTTAACAGCCTCCTAAATGAACATAAAGTTTAGTCAACAATTTCAACAAAAACAAAATTATTATAACTTCCTCAATGTAGGATTTTTTCTGTTTATTAGACTACATTAGTTTTAGTTAGACTTCAAAAATGGCAACTGAGCATATTTTCAGTGCTATGCAGACGACACTGCAATATGTTGTATATAAGTGTCACCTACAGATATAAGCCTTATCAATGTTGTAATTACATGTATTGATGATGTAGATGGATTGAGACAGTGGCAAAACAAAATCACTTCTTTGCACTTTTTTTTTCCGCTTTTGGACCAGCTCTGTAGTCCATGTTAACTGCGTCACATGCGGAGCGAGACTGAACAAAAATTCAGAAACTTATTACCAGCAACCTTGGCTTCATAAATGGATTTTCTCCTGTGTGGACTGCAAAGAAAACCCTTGTTAAAATGAAAATAGTTCAAAATTCAGAAGCACGTCTGCTCACAAATACCCAGGATCATCTCTTAAGGTCCAGCTATTGTTGTTCAAATCTCCAAACACCTGGCATACTGAATATCAATCATGCTTTTAAGGTACTGGACGTCTTAAATCCATAGGCAGAGACCTCTTAGCTGTACCAAGAGTTAGCTCTGTGGCCTATGGGCTGGCAGCTTTTACTTTTTATCATTGTCATCTGTGGAAGAGTCTGACAGAGGACCTGAGGGCATCTCAGCCTGTGGACAAAGTTTCACTATATTCTGTACAGCTTTGTCTCCTCTGATGGGTCCTTGATGTTTTTCCTTTGTTTTGCCTAAAAAGCTCTGAACTATTTTAATGCACAGCCTGATTTGGAGTTTCCTAATTTGCCTTCATTACTGTAATAAGTAAAGAAAGCCATAGTAAGTGTGGTTTTAATTTTTTTTTAAAAACGACAGTATCAGAAAGGGATTTTTTTTTTTTTTTCTCCACCTCTGGCCGTAACTGCCACGTCTCAGACGGTCCACACGGTCAGTCAAGTCACTGCAGGCCTCCAGAGCTGAGGGATCCTTTTCTTAACAATACAGTGGATTTTTCACAGCACTTCCAAATCCACACAGAGCTAAAGAAGGCCCTTTTATATATATAGCTTTCATCTCACAGGCGGACGCCAAACCCGCAGACAGGAAAAATAAACTAGTCTTTGTGATTCGATCTGCCTGCTTTGAGTTCCTGCCTGTGTGTGTTTGTGTGTGTGTGAGGATCTGTAGGAGCTCAGGTGATTTTTAGAGTTTAAAAGACGTCTCACTTATAGCTTTCTGCCTTCATTTGGAATTTTTTAAAAAATTCAAAGATATACTTCAGAGACGTCACCGGCCTTGACTGCAAAACTTTCCATCCTACTATTGGACAGCAAATATCAAAATGATTTTCTATTGGATGGTTACTTCTAGAGAGAGCATATTCACCTATGCTCTAGTCTGCCATTTTCATAGCATATTACCATGTTGTCTTTTCAAATATTGAAACAATACAGACAATCCTTTGACACCTGTAAATTCTCAATGCTCCCATTGTAAAGATCCATACATTCCTGCCATCTTTGACAGATGCTTTACTCAGTGCTTGGCTCAATCACAGGGTATCGTCTTTTAAAGGCATGTTCATAAATGGATTAAATGCCTCTGTTGAGCAGATTCTTCAGAAATTCAACATCTCTAGATCATAGTTATTCAGATCGTTACAAATTTGCAGCTTCACATCTTCAAGCAGTTCGTAGCCCCCAGACACAGTCCCAGACTCAATCAATAGCATCACATCATCCAGAGAGGAAAAGATAGGTGACATATATTCTTTATTAACAACAGAAAATATGACAAGTCTGAACTCCCTTAAAGGCCAGTGGGAGGGGGTCTTGGTCAAAGAAATTTCAGAATCCCTTTGGTCAAAAATGGATTCTGAAATTTATTTTCCACCGACTGCACTGGACCAAAGTTGAATTATACCAATTCACATCCAACATCCACCTGAAGCAGAACCAAGCCACTCTAATTAACATGTTTGGAGATTGTCCTAAATTACCAAATTTTTGGTAATTGATATTTGATATGTTTTCCAAAACTACTGACAAATCCCTGCTTCATTTGGTGTGATAACACAAAGGTCTTATTTTATATGACAGTAAACTTTTGCCACACTGGGTCGACAAGACGACAAATTTTGATCCGATGGAAAGATTGTAATTCTCCATCATTTGCACAATAGATTAATGATACTGTATTTGATTAAATTGGAGAAGATTAGGTAATGTTAGGGGTCATATCATATGATATGATACAGTCATATGATAACCTTTCCTTAGACGTGTTGATCGTTCAGGCTCTGATAATTTTATGGTTGAGTAAAGACTTCTTTTTCTAATATATTGTATGTTTACATTGTTCTGCTTTCATGTCATCATGTCAATGCCTGAGATAATAGGGTGTAGTGTTTCATTAATATTTTTTTTCCTTTTTTCTTTAACTATGATTATTTTACATTATTTGTGTGTACATATATACATAAGACATATATAAAAAATAACTTTAAGTTAAGAAATAAACATTTATCTATTTATTCATTTAAGTTATTTTCCTTGTAAAGTTTAAGCTGCACAACCTCTGAATGTTATCATGGGTCAGTTAACAGTTTATACAGTGAATTCTCAAAGTTGCATAAAGACAAATTCAGAAATGAACTTTGGAAAAAAGAAAAAAAAAAGACGTCACTCATGGAGATAGATGTTTCACCGTCATCTCAGACTGAGTGTTACTGTCAGTGTTCAGTCAAAAGTTTGAGGCTCATTTTGCTGTAAAAACTTTCTCCACACTTTCATGACTCCATGACACAGAAAAAACAATTTAAATATGAGGCGCAAGGAACGGCATGAGTGTCACTGGGTTACATCAGCTGTGCTGAAATCCTCAAAAATTGACTCCTTACAGATGCAGTGTTATGCTCTCAAAGTGATGTGTTTTTACTCTAGTCTCTTCGTATTAGCCTGCATTGATCCAGGGAACCCCTGTTGGGCTTCCTCAGGAGCATCAATACAGAGCAGACAAAAAAAAATTGAATCATCTACTTATTCTCTTTTACCATTATTCTTCAAAGGCAATAGTACGAACACAAAGGCATGAGCGAGACCACAGAGGCTGCTGATCAAAAGCACTACTTTGAGGCTTAAATGTTGTAACATAGATTTTATTCAGCTCTGATCATTACAAAATTTGTCTGGAAGTAACATTTCTTTTTCTCAACAAACTTCACTGACAGGGACTCAGTAAGAAAGCAGAAACAATATGTCGAAATACATATATGTGCACATCAGGGGTAGAATTATAATACAGAAAAATGAACCAAAGTAAAATAGGGCTGCTGGTCAGGTCATGTGATTTGAGTTGTTCAAAAAAACAAACTGGTGTTGACTCAGAGCAAAAAAGGGATGAGTGTTTACTATAGTTTTCATAGTATACATACAACCCTAATTCCAAAAAAGTTGGGAAGCTGTGTGAAACATAAATTGATGAGTTGATTGAGTTGATGAGATAAAGCATTAAATATATATTCTTTGCACTGTTTTTAGTGAGTACATGTCAAAAACAAATTATCACATTCTACTTTTTTTTTTACACAGCATCTCAACTTTGTGGACAATTGCCGTTGTATTTCTAGCACAACAGAATTTAAAACATAAGCTGAAGAAAACATAGCTATTGAAGGAATGTTTCAGTATTTTTTAACATGCACACCAAACCTTCAGTAGTTGCTCATGACAGATGTTCAGGCCCTTTGCGAGTCCACAGATCTTAATGGCGGGCGGCGACTTGTCATATTAGGAAAAGGACAGGTGTAAATAATAAAATGATGGCTGGATTCCATTTAGCTGCATCAGTTCCTGGGTCCCGGTATTGTACACGTTGGCTCACTGTCACGCTGTCGTCACTTACTGGGACACTTAGAACAGAGTCATTGCTGATGTTATTCGTAACGCCTGCACTTTTCCTGCTACGACAAGTCAAAACGTCAGAAAAGGTCTAAAATGTGAAGTATCAGTTTAAAATTGGTGGAAAAACACACAAAGTCACAAGCATTGCCATGCAAATGATATTTGGACACAAGCATTCAACAGTAAAACTTAGAGAACATAAAAATATTTCTGTACAAGTAACAGTTGTGTTCTTTTGTGTTGGAAGCTAAATAAAATAAATAAGCACCCACGCAGTCGATTAACTGGCACTGATTTGGTGCATAAATGCAGAATAAGACATGATGATTCCCTTCTTCCTTTCCACATTTCTACACTAGTAAGAATGTGTTGCATTGATACTCCAGCATTTAATGTTGTACACTGCATGTTTTGTGCATTAGTGTATTTTGATGGGGCGCTGAACAGCTGTTAAATCTTGTTGCAGCTTCTTTATAAATCAGATACGTTCAGCGCTAAATAACTGCGTGTGCCAAACAAATCCTGGATTTTATTATCGCTGCATCTTTTCTGTCCTGTCGTCCACTTTATGAAGACATCATAAGGCACTGCTTTATCATGATGGTCATAAATATGCCAGCCCTCCATCTCAGTATTCCTGTTGGCCAAATCCCAATGATCATTAAAATGCCCTGAAGGACATGTGTGTGGGAAGCTTGATAAGACAGCAGCTACTGATGTAAATCCACGTACAGGCACACAAACTGGTTTGGAGAGGTAAAAGGTGAGAAGGATGTGTGAGCAGAGAAAAACACAGACCCCCAGAGATTTTTTCTTTACAGCTACTAAATGCTCATTTCTGATGACAGTCTCTCTCTTCTTCTTCTGCAGCAGACAATGCTTGATAAATACACATTATGTTTCCATCCTGTAATGCATTCATGAGCTCAGCATGTTCTTGTCCAAAGGAAGAAGAAAACGGGACAAAGCTGAGTTTTAAGAACAATAGTAAATGTTATTATGAGATCGACATTTGTATTTTCCCGGGCCGTGATCTTCTAAAATGTAAAAAGTGTTCATCTTACGCTGATCTCCCTGTAGCATAATTAATAATGCATTAGAATAAACTGGAGGCAAAAGTTGTATTTTACTGCTGATCTGGAATCAGTTTCATTACCCCAAAATCTAATATTGATGAATATAAGAGAAAACTCATCAATCATTGAAAACGAACATTAACACTAACATTAGTTAGTGACTGCGAGCTGGTAAAAAATCCAGCTGCCTTGTTTTATCATGTTGCATCCAACATGTTGAATGGAGGACAGGCTAGTTCATTTAAAAACTAATAGCAATAAAAAAAAAATCTTCAAAACGTAGTTTCTCATGCATGCATTACACGTCGTATACATACAGCACCATGTATTTGTTGTCTGCTGCAAGAAGAGAGTTTGACTCTCTATTCTTTGAGGGGAGCGTGACATTAATGTTACTGCCACTGTTCTCTATAAACGAGCCCATCTATTACTGCTTATAAAATATATTTAGCCACTCCGTTGAATTAATATCATATATCAATTTCTTCATTGAAATGTGAAGAATAACATAGGCCCATTGAACCTTTCTCACCTCAGATGGTACTGGTAACATTTCCAGGTTTGGCTCATGGACTAAGATGAACAATGCTTGTAACGATATTGTAAAATTAGCAACTTTACCATAGCTATCTGTCACTCTGTATCAGAGAGTCGTCTTCCATCATTCAAAAATTATTCCTCATCGGATCTGCACAAATCACATAACTGCACAAATAAAACAGTGAATTTTGCATGCCTTCACATTTTCCAGGTTGCTTTCAGTATCAAAAGTCCCCCAGAAGCTGGTGAACATCTTATGTATTCATCACTTCCAACTGTTGTCTTTCTGTCTGTCTTATGAGTTTTTCTCAGTGGCCCTGATGATCCTTGTGCAGCTGCATTCTCTCTTTCTCCACTTGGAGGCGTTCTCTCTCAATCTGCAGTCTGCCGGCCTCAAATTTGAAGAACTGCAGCCTCTCTTTCTCCAGCTGCAGCCTCTCCTTCTCTAGTTTCAGCCTTTCTGTCTCCAGGTTCACCACTGACATCCAGCCTTTACTTTCTTTTTCTCTCTCCCTCTGTCCGTCGTGAGTGGAGGATAAAGAGGGCGTGGAGGATGAGGGCGGGCCTTGTTGTGGCGGCAGGTTGAAGGAGGAGTCGACGTGCTCCGATTGGCTGAGGAGCAGAAGCCTCAGCCTCTCCCTCTCCACCTGTAACCTCTCTCTGTCCAGCTGCAGTCTCTCCCTCTCCACCTCCATCTGACGAAGCCGCTCCTTCTCCACCACCAGCCGCTCTTTCTCCACCGCCAGACGTTCAGATTCCACAGCCAGACGCTGTTTTTCCAGCTCCAGTCGCTGTTTCTCAAGAGCAACCAGAAACCCCGCTCCCATGTTTTCATGATTGCTTAGTCCACCCAGAGCGTGGGCTGGCATCCCCATCAGGCCACCAGCAAGTGGCAGGTCTTTGGTGAAGGTGGAGGTTGGAGCCTTGGAGGAGCTGAGCACGCCCAGGTCGTCGTGGGTGTAAACATCACCGATATGGTCGCCGCGTGATTCAATGTCACTGAGGAGGGAGGGAATATCATCTTCATCTATTTCTGCATCTCCAACATCGCCATCACCATCCAGCTAGAGGGAGAGAGTGACATCATTAAAGGGGCACTCCACCGATTTTACACGTGAAGCTCGGTTTAGTTGTCATGAGAGGTACTACAACTCTATGTACAGCCCTGATTCAAAAAAAGTTGTGACACTGTGTAAAACATAAAATGGAATGTGAGCTCATCGACTTCACTGATTTTTGTAAATATCTGCTCATTCTGAATTTGATGGCAGCAACATGTTTCAAACAAGTTGGGACAGGACAAAAAGACTGTGAAAGTTGTGGACTGATCCAAAAACACCTGTTTGGATCATTCCACAGGTAAACAGGTTCATTGGTAACAGGTGATAGTATCATGATTGGGTATGAAAGGTTCATCCTGGAAAGACTCAGTGGTTCACAAGCAAGGATGGACAGAGGTTCAACACTTTATCAAACACATGATTGTATCAAGGAGATTACTACATGGGCTCTTTGTAAAACTGTTGGAAATGTCTGCATTCTCTTTTTATTTATGTTTTACACAGCGTCCCAACCTTTTTTCAGATCAGAGTTGTGTAACGTGGCTCGGGAGAGGGAACTGTCAAAGTCTGTGAATACAATGCATGTCTAACACTGATGAAAGATGCAATCAGGTTGCATTATGGGAAAGGCAGGATCCAGTGTTTTTGGAGCTTGACCCACACTTCAGGAAATCAATGCCTCTGCTGCCTCCATTTTGTTAATCTGTAAAAAGTATATTGTGCAGCTTTTTGTGTGTTAGTATATTATGGTTTTGGGTCACTTTAAGATTCTAAATCTCAGAATGGCCCTTGCAGAGGTTTGTTTGCTATAGGATTTACACCCCAAAACAATCAGACCTCTACTGATGTTTTCATCTGATCACGTGGTTTGACAAACAAAACCGTTATTTCTATTCCCACTGCAGATTGTCTGGCTGATAAAAGGAAGAATTTTAATTGACTGGATACAGTTTAATAACGCTGTTAAGCAATAGGGTGGAAGATTATATTAGAGAATTTATGTGGAAGATTGTAACAAATGGACAAATAGCACAATGTGAGCAGATCAAGATTTGATGTGCAAACAGATCTTAATGCAATCAGGAAAAAAAAGTAACATTTAAATAACAAGTTTAAATTAAATCCTAATTAATGAACACATCCTTAATTTAATTTCAGCTCTACCTCCTGAACCTACATGAGTCCAATCAAAAGGCAGGATTAAGAAGAGCCACTTCAGCTACATAATGTGGCGGCATAATCACTGTGATATGTTAAACGTAGCTACCTCCGCTGATGAGGACATTAATGAAGCTAATTAACACATTAGCAAATACTTGCATGTCAAGATAGGCTACGCGTCTTCTCATAACATGGGCACTGTTAATATGAGCTGTGCATCAAAAAAGCATGAAGATGTTTGAGAAAATCATTTTGTCCTCATTTACATGCAACTTTAATTAAAAAGTTGAAGCAGAATATCTAACATATAGAGAAAACCTGTGGTGTCTTGTACTGTTATTGTGCACACACTGGCTCTACGGTGGCAAGACGACAGAGAGGTTTCATACTCTGTATTCACTGATGTCGTCCTCCATCTTCACACCCGGTGGAGCCATCACGGCCTGCCCGCTCGGCTCACTGAGAGCCGCCAGGTCCGACCAGTCGCAGTGGCAGTCCTTTGGGAGGCCTGAGAGGTCAAGCAGCTGGTCACACCCGGACCCCAGAGAGGCCGCTTCGTGCTCAGGGGACGACTGATCGTACTCAGTCTTCAGAGCCACGGACGAGGAGGAGGAGGAGGAGAGAGAGAGCTCAGCCTGAAGCTGTTTTCTCTTCATCAGCGCACGCCAGTCCAGGTAACGACGCTTCACCTGCGCAGGAGGCCAGGAAGGAAAGGAACTAGTGCAGAGAACTAGAGTGTAAATATCTAAAAGTATGATTTGAACACAGAACTTAACTCACCTCAGCGGCAGTACGAAGCTCTCCCTCCCCCAGTGAGTTGACACCTCGCGCCACTTCCTCCCATGCCTGTCTCTTCAGCTCGTTAATGGCTGTGTTCTGTTCACGCACCAAGAGAAGAGACGAAGAACAAGACATCACAATGAGATTGCTTTGTAATGTGGCTTTTGGGAAGAGAAGGTGTACTTGTAGCTCTGGAGAAGAGTGTGAGCAATGCAGGCTTCCATCCAAATATTAAAACATAACAAATCTGCTATGTCTGCAGAACAAAAATCCTCTGGTTTACAGCCAGAGGAGAAATTCGGAGGCCAATGCCATTTACAATATTTGAGGGGGGGGTTTAATCATATGATGGCAATTTTTTCCATAAACAAATAGCTAAAAAAAAAAAAATGACAAGGGTCCCTTAAATTTGTTTTAAAAATTGTGAATTGTGTTGAAATGTATGTCTTGCAGATGAAAAGGAAACCGTGTCAGTGCTCTCTGGTGGATGATGGAGATAATGGCAATACTTCCTCTAAATTATTTTAAACATATTTTGACGTATATGTCTGTACTGCTCTTTCATTTTCCTTGGTATAGTCTTAGTTTACTCCTGTTTTTCTGACGTATAACGCATTTTTGTTTTAGTTGTGACTCGCTTTTTGGATGTCAGTAATTGTGTCAAATTCCCCTAAGACAAATCTGTTATAAACTGTATATATTACACATCTAAAAAAAACAATTTCACACATTTAACAAGAGCTTACAAAAGACTGAGAATAGGATGGGACGGGAGAGTTCCCTAATTGGTTTGTGTTGCTGTTCTTGCTGCTGTTGATCTGTCCAACTGGGCTCATGCTTCAGAGGACAGAGACAACAGAAAACAAGTACTTTGTCTGGACTTTTTTTTTCAAGGAATCAGTGTGTGAATGAGAAGATGGTGTATTATGTGCATCAGTGGCACCTGGAAAAAGAGCAGCCAATTCTGGATGTATACATATCATTATCATTATTATGCATTATCTCTCACCATAGACGTCCCAATCTATTAGTTCACATAAGAAGAGGAAATCAACACCTGCTGTCTGGAGAATAACACGTCCCTCCTCTTGTGGATCTCCCTGATGAGAGTCTGTGTTTCTCTCACGCTGTAGTTGCTCTTCCTCTTCCTCTTCAGATGCTTCACCTGCAGGAAATCCAGCTTGGCAGCAAGGAGGGGACAGAAACCCCCCACAAACAGAGAGAGAGAAACTGAGGCAAGGAGAGAAAACTGGGGAAAATCAAGCAAGAAGGCAAAGAGGAAGAAATAGGTGTAGGTGTGGAGGGAGAAACAAATAAAGAAGGAAGGTATGAGAAGAGAGGGGGACGATGGAAGCAGGTACAAAGAGAGATAGATCACAGGTCAGAGTGAAGTGGGGACTCAGTCTTCAGATGGAGAGAGGTGTGGATGTTTGTTGTAAAGGTTAGTCCGTGTGTAGCAATGTAGCTGTCCTTCAAAAGCGCAGTAGTTTTCATCAGGGAGGAATCCCTCAGAGGCTCCAGTAGTCCCTGTGAAGGTTTCCACCTGGGAGACTGATCCCAGCTGTTACAGTAGATGCTGGCTCTGTGTTAAGGGCATGTGAGACTTGTGGAAATATCAGGGGGGATGAAGTGTGTGTAGCTGCAGAGGTCACAGCTGGTTGGCTTGAGGAGTAAATGATCGAAAGCCTTTTTTTCCACCAAGTTTGAGCGGAGGGTTCACTTTTTGCACTGATGAGGTCCTGATTTGTAGTTAAGTCCACAGAAAAATATAATGGCAGTGTTTTCCACCTTTATTTTCTGACCTGGACTGCTGCCAGGTGAGCTTCCACAGGTAGTCAGTAGTTCAGTCTTCCTGCAGGTAAAACAAGGATTTTTAATGTCTTAATATTATTCTAATAGGTTATATGACCCTAAAGAATAGGGGATATTTCTTTGATGAAGGACATGCAAGGTGCACGCATAAGTGTATATAGAGAGGTTAACATATACAAATCTTCTGTTAGCCTTCGTTTGTACAAAATTTTTATTTTCTCTCTCTCTCCTCGTTTTTCAGAGGAATAGCACGTTACCAGATAATTTTTCTTCAGTATTTTTTGACCAGGCGACTGCAACACAATTCACCATAATGCGAAATGCAATGCAGTCTGGTGTGTTTCCTATCTTGCCACCACCTCCAATGAAACATCATGTGACATATAGTGAAGGAAAACTCACCTTAAACACGCAGATGAACCGAAATCAAAACAACATCGTAGAGGTACAATCTTCATGCTGCTTTCAGGTGAGGCTCGGAAACTAGGAAGTCTGATTTTCGAGCTGTAAATACGAGGTTTTGGTACAAATTGGATAGACTAATTTAGAATAGAAATGGGGCTCTTCAATTAAAGCATCTGGTTCTCTAATTCTTCGAGGAGTGCGTCGCACTTTGTGTTATTCTAATGCAGAAAGGGAGAAATGTAAATGATTTTATGGACGTAGCCGACCTCAGAGATTTGTTTTTAAATTAGTAAGATTAAGACACACTCTTTTTAGAGTCATCCGGCTTCAGTTAATGGTTTCCAAAATGTCACATCTCCGGTTTCATATTTATTTAAGCCATAACGCTGTCTGTCCGTGTTTTACAATATTTCTGAGAGCATATGAAGGTACCGTTGGTTGCGCACAGTTTCCGTCGCTCCTATTGGTCAATCCTCCACCGCGCCCACTTATGACGACACTGAAACTCGTCGGGCTCTTCCGGGCATGTGCACCGCTGTCAAACCCCAAAATGTAAACAAAGAGCAGACGTTTTGGGTCGTAGTTTTATTAACAGCCTTCAGTTAACCGATGCTGTGCTGCTGCTCTGTGAAAACGCCTGAGTTATAATATTTCCTCAGTTTCGTTGTCAGTCAAAGCTCGCATGCTAACACACGATGCTAACGTTAGCTCACTAAAAGGTTGTGAGCAGCCTGACTTTGTGTCCAGGTGAGCGGACACAGGTGAGGAGATGGGCTCTGTTCGCTGGGCTTTTCGCTGCGGGTCGTGGACACCGAGCAGGTCCGACTGGTTGTTTGCTGCTCGCTGCGTTCAGCGGGAGGAGAAAGACCGGATCGGACAGTTTATGTTTGCTAAGGATGCTAAATCAGCCATGGTGAGTCTGACTGTGGACTTTTTGTTTCTGCCACCCACTGCATGTTGACTTAAAGCACACAAGCGACAACACTAACTGACTGACTGACTCTGTCTCTCTGTCTGTCTGTCTGCCTGTCTGCCTGACTGTCTTATCTGTTGCCCCACCAGGCTGGCAGGTTGCTACTGAGGAGATTTGTCTGTGAGAAGATGGGAATCCCTTGGTCAGAGATCAGACTGGAGAGATCTCCCAGAGGGAAACCTTATCTGGCAACACCACTGAAGGTCCACACCATGAATTTTCATCTGTCTCAGAGGGGAAATTTACATATTCTTTTGTTTTACTGCACCAGTAACTACAGTACATGACGTTTAGTTTTCCCCTTTTAGGTAACTTGAATCATCATCATCTTATCCCACACTATCAGACAGTATTCATACCCTGGATCATCTTGTTCCAGCTCTTCATTCAGTGCTACTGTATATATTGTTTACCCTGAGCCTGACACCATGTTTTTAATGGCTGCACCATTTCATCCAATAGCATATATTCTACATGATTTATGAATGATTTTATACACATTTCCTCAATCTTTACAAAGCTTGGATGCACAGCATGTGTTCATGCTGACTTGCCCAACAGGGGGTCAACGATGATTGTTAAAAGACAGTGATTAAGTCTTTTAATTCACTGAATAACCCCAAAGCTCATTGAAAATATCCAGTACTTGATTACTGCCTTGCTGTCTGTGTCCAGGTCAGTTCAGATTCAGACCGTGACCCTGATCCAGCCTGGACTTTCAACCTGTCCCACCAGGGGGACTACGCTGTGCTCGCTGCAGAGCAGGGGCTGCAGGTTGGAGTGGATATAATGAAGACCACCATGCCAGGTAAATATTGAGTTTACAGTTTAAGCAGCACTAATAATATCAATCAATATGGGCAAGTTCATTGACACCTAATATTTTACTGGTAATAAAGCAATAGGCAAAAGCATTAAGCTTAATGTTTTTCACATGCAGTTGATTCACTTTAGCTGCTTGGTAACATTTTCCCAGTCACTGGGAGGTAGTGAGTTAAAGTATAAAATGACCCATCCTCCTTAAAAGTGCACAACTGTCCTATAAATGACTTGCATTTTCATAATTCCTTACAAAAAATAAGCCTCCTGATCTCAAGAGATTAAGAGACACTCAAAGCATTATTGTCCAGGACAAAAGACAAAGGAAAGAAGGACAACATGAGATTGGTAAGGGGATTGGGAAAACAATAGAGAGAAGGAGTGACAGCAAAATAGTGTGAGCAAATTCTGTTTAAATAAGCAGCTCAGCACTGCTTTCGATGGACTGTGTGACTGAACAGTTTTGGCAGTAATTAGGGGATGTTATTTTAGGTATTTTGCTCCAAAATAGGGGTGGTGTGGAATAGTTTTTTTTTTCACAACAACCTTGAGTATTAATTAACATGAGTCTTTCTCCTGTTCAAGCCACACAAAAAATAATCTAACATGCTTGAATTAATCATGATGCTGCTGTCTGGATCATTGCCAAAACTGAAAGATCAAACTACAAAAATCTGTGTCAGCTCTCCATTTCCACCATTTTAGCCTAATGATAATTAATCCATAACACCCATAGCTGTTTGTATAATCGTAATAAGTCCCAAGCTGAAGGCAGAAATGGTATTGCTTGTGTATTCTCTGACACAACCACAAGGGGTCACTGTTGTATTGTATATGTCATGGCCAAGGCTGCTTGAGTGTGGACGTTTGGATTTCTGTGTGTCACAGTCACATTCAAATCTGTGGTGTTATGAGATATTTCTGAGAGAGGAAACTGCCCACACTCATCCCAAAAACTGAGTTTATTTGTAGAATCTTGGGAGACCCTGTTTCTTGTTCTGACGCCTGCCTCCATCTTCCTTTCACCTCATTTTGCTTCCTCCCTTTTATCTCTGTCTGTGTCTCCATCCCTGTCTCTCTGTCCTCTGGTCCTCCCTCCCTTCATCTGTCCCTCTAGGTAGCAGCTCTGTGCCGGAGTTTTTCCGCATCATGACTCGTCAGTTCACGGCGTACGAGTGGAGCGTCATCCAATCTGCCGGCTCAGAGCACCAGCAGCTCGCCGCGTTCTACCGCCACTGGGTAACCATAGCAACCATACAACCCTGTCGTCACATTGCGTCGCTGCTTGGACCCACAGGCGGTGTTTTTGTGCGTGTGTATGTGTGAAGGAAACATAGGGAGAAAATAACACCGACACATTTGTACATTTTGTCATTTCTCACATTCTGTCCTTCTCTGTGTCAGAATTTCTTCCTTACAGATACACAGCAGCCCTTGCTTTCTTTTCTTTCTCAGTTTCTGTCCTTTTTTCTTCCTCTCATGTATTTTCTTTCGTGCAGACACACGCAGATGGACAGTGCTAAGTAAAGATGTTGTGAGATGGTGAGGGTGGCACAGAGACGTCAAGCTCTGATATCATCACCACACTGACTAATGGCAGAGTTCGGTGGTTGCCATAGCGATTAGCCTTGTAACAGTGTTATTGTGGCTCATTGGCTGCCGAGCGGGGTTGGTTTTGGCTGAAGACACACACGCACGCAAAGTCGCTCTTTTGTATACACACTGCATGTGTGCATAGATTCCCATCTGTTGTGGTTTTAAGTTATTGTGCTGCTGAGTCAAAATACACACACACACACACACACACACACACACACACACACACACACACATAGAAGCACACACAGACTGTCCTCCTCAGCTCTGTCACACACTAAGAAGTCCTTTTTCCCCTTGTGTCCCTGTGATCATTTGCTGCATATAACTAGTAGTACTTCCACTTATCTGATTGGGTTTCCTCCCCTTCCAACAAGACCCTGAAGGAGAGCTTCATCAAAGCCATTGGCACAGGTCTGGGCTTCAACCTGCAGAGGGTGGAGTTTCACCTGCCCTCTGAACCGCTCACACGGGGCCGGGCTCTGCGCCAGACCAAGATGCATCTAGACGAGGAAGAAGAAGAGGACTGGATATTCGAAGTGAGTCTGTGAAGAGTAAGAAAAACACGATGTACCAAGATTTCAAAAAAAGCTAGATGTTGTCTTTCCTCTGCAAAAATTTATCTTTAAATATACAAATGAAGCATTATCTAATTAAATATCCTACTTTTCATACATTTACAGAACAGAAATCTGAACATTGATTAAGCCAAATTATTGTTTCATTTTGTTAACATATTAGAGGCAAAGATTTTTGCAAAAGGAATTTTATCTCTTTATATTGCTCCGTAATTGAGAACATTTTGTCAACAACCATAAAAACCATCCATTTTCACCATGTTTTTAGGAATAAAATGTTTATGTAAGACAGACTATGAATAATATATGAACAAACCCCTTCTGTAAAACACTTCAGAATATAGTTAGAAATAAAACTAGAAAGTTTGGTGTGTGCAAATGCTACTGAAGGGGAGAGTTTTGTCTCAGAGGAAAAACTGATTTTGAGAAAACCAGCTTTAAAGATATGTATTGTAACATTTAAACATTTTTTGACAAAAAAAAGACACCAAGGGTGAACAGGGTAAAAATTTAATACACAGCGCTATGAAACTTCAGTTGATCACTTTCATGAAGACAATGCTTAATTGTTATTCGCCATTTTATTTTCTCTGACTTCTAATAAGCTATTTAAGACTCTGAGGTTTCTTCATGTTTTTCATACTCCATTTGGATCCTTCTCACTGATTTTGCCCAAGAATAGCTGTATGTATGCTATGCCAGATGTCGTTATTCACTTTCTTGCCGTGAGAAAGCTGAGAAGAAATATACCCCTCTCATATGCGTCTGTTAAATATGAAGCTACAGTTAGCTTAGCTTAGCATAAAGACTGGAAACAGCTGTTCTGGCTCCATCTGAAGGCAACAGAATCCACCTGTCTGCATCTCAAAGCTGACTAATTCACACATTATATCACATTCTGTGTCATCGCGGCTGGTCACTGTACCCAACCAGGAAACAGTCCCATGCATAACCCCCCGTTTTCAGTTCTCTTGGCAAGAAAGCAAAATGGGTATTCCCTAAAATGTTGAACTATTCCTTTATGACAAAAAAGAGGCAAATTTGTTTTATGGGAATATATAGATGTGTAGACAGAAATTCTTTCTAGGCCAAATATAAAGATGCATTGTCAGGTCGAATACTGCAGCTAGTTTCTATATAATATAGAGAAAAAATATTTTATAGTTATACTTCAATAGTTTGATAAACACTACTTGGTTACTTCTTATTTGTGGGTCTTGTGGCATATTTTTTTTTTAGAATAACGTGTAGAACCAGTTTGACTAGCCTTCAGGAAATCAATGAGTTTAAAAGCAGCGGTTCAAAGGACTCAGCAGCTCTGCCGTGGGGTCCTCGGTGCTCCCTTCCCCTGTGGCTGCCCCCTTGAAAGCAACTGCACAGTGAATCACAGGTGGTCTTACAGAGAAATGCACACGAGAGATTGCGACTGGGGGGGGCTCTCAAGTGGCCCTCCAACCCTCCTCGCACCATGACAAGAGATTAGAGGAGTGTCACAGCAGAAGAATCATTTGTCACTATCACTCCTCTTCTATTTCCCACCTCCTCTTTTCCCCTCTTCTCTCCTCACCTTCATTCCTCCTCTCCACCTCTCTCTTTGATGTTGTCCCCTCTTTCTCATTCTTCTCTCACATAACCTTCATCCCCCATTTTGCTGTACCTGCCTCCTCTGTAGTTCTCCTCTCTATTCCCCCTCCTCCTCTCACTCTTTCCTCCTTGCCTCCTTGCCCAGTGGCAGAGGGATTAACAAGTGACTGCTAAAAGGTTACCACTGTTTCGAAAAGCCCGATCTCTCCTCTCTCTCTCTCTCAGGGTCATGGAGGCTTAATGCTGTGTGTTTTCACTCCAGAGAATAACAACTCAGTTATATTGATCGCAGGTAGAATGTAATGCATGTTTCCTCTTTTTAAGTATAAATTATTGTTGGGCAAACAGCAACATACAGAATGTAGATGTTGTTTGGGTGCAAAGGTTGAAGAGATGCAAGTTGTTGGTAGAATTGGTGAAGCAAAGAGGAATGGAGAAAGTTGATGTTATTATTTTGTTATCAAAGTGAAAAAAAACCACTGTCCATTTCAGTCGTTTTAATAACCTTGATTTAAATGACCTTCATCAGGTATATGAACAAGAATTACAACAGTTCTATATTAATACATAGATGCAAGATACACTGTCCAATTAGAAGACCACAAAAATGAGATCAATTGTTGAATGAAAGACGTTGACAAAATGCACAAATGACCAGTCTAGAAAGAGAGCAAAAGAAAAATAAGGGCAAAAATTCCAATTAGAGCTAAAACAGTTTAGTAAATTAATTAATAAATTAGTTGCTTGGCAAAATATTAATCTGCAACTATCTTGCTAATCATAATTGTTTGAGTAACTCGCCTAACATTTCTTAATATATGAGCACTTCCTTCTTTTCTGTGTTTCATATCATTGTACATGACACATAAACACAAAACAAGACATCTGATGTTTCCAAAGACATGTGTTTCATAATGTCCAGACAGTCGCTCCAGGATGCACTAACACACCTCAGTGAAGCCAGTCTTCTCTCCGTGTGTCCTTAAGAACAGCGACACACGTCATTATTTGTGATCAGCGAATGATTGCAGCGACCTCGGGAGGTCAAATGAACTCGAACCGAATCGATTTCCCAGATTTGTCTTATATACAAATAGACACGCTCGGAGCGAGAAGTGTTACCAGAGAGAGGAGATGAGCAGCAGCGCTGTTGACCACCCGTCCTCCGACTCGCTGCATGCTGATTGGCTCGATCAGAGAGCAGCAATGAGACTTATTACTTCCTTCTGACCCCTGGTGATGTCACCCCTGCAGCCTGCAGACACAGACACTGAGGGAAATACTAACACACATTCAAAACAAAGCCAGTACTCTCCAAAATAGATTTAATTACAGTCCCAGATTATACAGTTTCTTTCTGTGCTCCCTTACTATCTGCCATTTTGTAACTAACCCACCACTACAGGCACGCACACACACACACACACACACACACACACATACATACCACCTGTTACTCCCACATATACACACTCAGCTTTGGCCTTTAATGTCCAAGTGTAGTTTTGCCAGTTACAAAGGCAATTGCAACACAAAATGTATTTAGAGTAGACATTATAAAGTGGATAAATAATTCTGATTAAAAAGAACAGTTGAATGGACAATTAAGCTTCAATAGGTTGTGTTTACAGTGTCTGTCCTTGTGAGTATAGGATGCAGTAATATCTATAGCATGTTTTCTTTTAAGTAAGGAGGCTGACAGTGGAAAAAAACATGCAGAGCAAGACTGGATATGAATCAGATTTTTCCACACATATCAATCATATATGCTGGAGAATGGATTTATCTTCAGGCCAGGCACTGAATACATTTATGCTCTGTGTTTCGTGGTATCACGGGCACTATTTTTGCTCTGGAAATGATGTGTGACTTGTGAACGCATTGGTTATCTGACTGTAGCTTCATGCAAACATACACAAGATTCTCATGCATGTATTCAATAGATAACACATGCATAATTTGTCAGATAGCGTTTGCTGTATTTTATACAGCATTTGTAAGTATTTGCTCTGAATTTCAATGAGTGTGAAGGTCGTTTTTTTTATTTAACATGATATGCAGACTGTATATTTGCATGTGCTGATGCATGTGTGTTTACGTGTGTGTGTGTGTGTTTCTGCAGGAGAGCTTGCTGGATGCTGACCATCATGTTGCTGTAGCACTGGGACCAGCGGACACACCAGGCTCTGCAGTAAGGACCCATAACATTCACTTGTTCAACATTTGACCGTTGCTCAGAAAGACTGTCCATTTGTCACAGGATACATGATTAATGGTTTTTTCATGTGCAGCCTTAACACTGCACAGTTTTCCTCATGTCTCTAAAACCTAGCAGATGATGTGGTTAAAGAGTAACTTAACACCAAGCTGAAAAGCAGCGTTTGCCCCTCTCTGTTACCCCTGTAACCACACCCAGCAGTGATGTCACGGTGTACTGACACATCCTGGAGTACACCGTGACATCACTGCAGCAAGGTGAGAAGTCAAACCACTGGAGATCAGAAAGAAATGATTTTCAGCGAGTGTTATGTTACTTTTTAAAGTGGCTATAATTGCCACCTTAATCTGCAGCTCCCCTCAGCTTTACAGAGCTTTATAAGGACTTTAAGCTTATTGTTTAGCTGTATGTTTTGGTTCACTCTCACTGCTCTCGTAGCATAATTTTTGCCACTGTTAACAACTAGCTGCTGAACATAGTGGCGCATTGAGTAGCCAAACAGCCAGATATTTCCGTCAGGAGTTGGTAGAGACCAAAAATAGAACTAAAAGAGAGTGAATAACATTCATCTGGTGGCCAGAAACAGATCTACTGGTACAGACTTCAGTTTCAAGAGCACACAAGAGGGGATCCCAACATGCTATAGTCATACAGTCAACAGAATTTGACGATGAATTGTCATGATTGAATTGATATAATTTCAATGTTTTAAATCATTTATTAAATATGGATGGATATTTTTATCTTATCCAATCTTTTGCCAATCTCATATCATTCAAACCAAAATGTAACTGTTGTTTAGGACTTGGTCTCTAGGAACATGCAGTGTCATTTTACAGGCTAAATAATGAGTCAATACATTAAATATTTTAAAAAAATTTAATCATTTTAATAACTTAGTGAAGTGAATCATCAGTTGTAGAACTATAAGACACTGCACTCTGTTTCAGTAATTAAAGACACTCTTCTTCTCTCTTCCTCTCAGCCTCTTCGTCCATCTCTTCCTCCCCCAACCACATTCACACTGCTGTCGTTCAGCGACCTCATCACCTCGGCCTCACCTCTGACAGAGGAAGACGCCGCCTACTGGGACAGCTTCAAGATGAAGGCTGAAGCCCCACAGAGACAGAGAGATACACACACATCCAAAGAACCACCTGTCTCACACTGACACTCACCTGCCAGACACACGCACACACACACACACACACACACGCCTTTCAGAAGTGCCAAAAAATACGCTGACTTTGAAGCTGCTTTCTCATTCAGTGTAAGTCCAGTCTGGTCAAGTTTATTTATGAAGCCAAAAATCACAGGTTAGTCTCAGAGGACTTCAGGATCCATACAGCATCTGACAACTTCTGTCATTTGACCCTCGGTTCAGAAAAACAAAAACTCTCACACAAAAACAAAACTTTACAAACACAGAAATACTGCATATTGTGTTATCCTTATATATAAATATTCTAAATATTCAGCTAGCCCAGTGAATGATTTCAAATAAAATCTAATTTTAAAAAAAGAAAATTTGTTAAAAATAAAAGAATTTTATCTTGCTTTACATATTTGAAGAGTTTTTGAGAGAGTTTTTTAAAGTATCACAGTGGGACACAGTTCAAAGTTCAAAATTAATGCAAAATCATATACTTTTCTATTTTTGTATTTGACTTTTTTATTTTTATATTTTACATTCCAAAACTCCATATGTTGATGTCAACCATAGTGCCCAGTGCTGTGCAGTGTGTGTGTGTGAGTTATCTTTCTTACATCCTCTGTTCTAAATCTAAATCCTTCTCTTATCTCTTATCTCTTTTTAACCCCCCTGAATCTTGCATGAAATTTCTCCTTCCTCTCTTCCCCATGTTATCTCTGGCATTTTGTCTCTTTCCTTTTCTCTGTCTCTATCTTGTCTCTCCATCTGGTGGTGTACCTATTTTAATCGAGGACATTTAGTTGACCATCTCTCTCTCTCTCTCTCTGTCGATGCAGTGTCGGTCTGCATGTTTAACCCTTCTGTCTGCATCGCATTACTTTAATCGCAACCTGTAATCATAAGCTTTCTCTTCAGCGCGCACAGAAGGAAATGAGAAGCTAGGAAGTTAGAGGTCAAGTGATACGTACGTGCAGTTGCGTATGCGCCGTGTTTGTGACATTACACACTTCTCCCCTTCTCACCCCTGAGGCGAACAGATACATAAACACATGAGGTGGCTGCTCGGCTGTTACTGTAATTATTTGAGAAAGGGCGACATAATGAAACCAAGATCATTGAGTTATTTCGACCTAATGGGAAGTTCAAATCAACAACATGAGAGCAGAAAAAGGGCATTATTGATTATTATATTTCTGACTGACAAATGTAAAATTGTGTGAACTGCCATGACCTCACACACAGGACCCTGACACTCATTCGAGCTGTATGACACAGACATGATGATATGGACCTGCTATTTGACACCATGACCTGTACACCTGCTGCTCTTTCTCAATTTCTTCCACTTCCTTTCTGTCAGTTTTTTTTCCGCCTTCACAATTCTCACCAATAATGGCACTTTTTTAAACCGTAGCCTTCAGAGAGAATAGAAGGGAATTATGGGTATTGATGAAGCGGCGACCTGCTGTCCAGATGGTTTCACGGAGGTCCTTTTTGTTTGTGTTTGTATGCGAGACAGCGCAGTCGATCCACTGTGCATTTGCGAGCATGTGCATGCACGTGTGTGTGCTGTGAGTGAAAGAAATGGAGCTCGAAAACACGTACACACACACACAGACATGCAGTCATCGCCTCCAGCTGGAGTGAATTAGTTTGCCTCCTCGCCGTCTTAAATCTTGTGTTGTGTGCAGCAGCGGAGGAGGAGTGAGGAGGCAGCGGGGTCAGACTGGAGTCACGCAGGCTCTCCTCAGAGAGAGGCCTTTTTTAGTTGCCTCAGGTTTACTGGCGTGTCAGAGAAGAGACCATTGGAATAGATTTTTTTTTTTTTTTCAATTGTGGGATGGAGACAAGAGCGCTGTGGGCATCAGACTGAGTTTACCTCGAGGAAAGAGATGAGCCTGCTGCTGAGGATAAGAGCAAACTTTCTTCTTCTGGGGGACGAGGAGGACATTTTATGCCACATTTCCCCAGCACATTTTTTAAATGAGATTCAGGTTCAAAGTTGCATAAATGTTTTTTTTAAGCCCCTGCTTTATAACCATATGGTAATACTATTTTAGCACTGTGACAGTTTCAGTCTTAACAAAACCCTCTGTGTTTGAATAATCTCTTGATGTATTTTACATAATGTTAACTCTACAAGGAAACTGAAGATGAAAAACTTGACTGTGGCCACGTTCTGATTAGCTGGGCAGGTACATAACATAATATAATAGTAGAAAAATAAAATGGGTCGGTCCACCACTTTTGTCCAAACTGAAATATCTATAACTCGTGAAATTTAGGACAGATGTTCATGTTCCCTTGAGGATTCAAAATGTTTTTCAATCTTAGCATGCTACATTGTGAGCATGGTAATGATTACGAACACCAGTTTTTGAATTTTGTGAAATACACTTATTCACTTTCTGGCAGAGAAAAGATGAGCGTGTGAAGATTAGCTGAGCGTAGCATCAAGACTGGAAACAGGGAAACAGCTGGCATGGCTCAGTCCAAAGGTAACAAAATCTATGCATCTCTGTTTTTATATTTTGTTTTTTTGAATGGATTAAAGAAAAAGGATACTGTATAACATGATAATTAGTGAGCTTTTGAGGTGCAGATTTGTTAGCTTCAAACAGAGTAAGGCTAACTGTTTCCTGTTCATTTATGCTCAGCTAAGCTAACAGGTTGCTAACTGTTGCCCAGTTTATTTATGCTAATCTCAGATAACAGGTTGCTAGCTGTTTCCTGGTTTATCTATGCTAGGCAAAGCTAACAGGTTGCTGGCTTTGACCTTATATTGAATGTTCAGCTATGAGAGTGGCATCAATTTTCTCATCTTACTCTCTGGCAGAAAGAGAATAAGCTAATGGTTAAAAGTTAATTATTTTCCTAATATGTTGAACTATAACCAAGCATGTTAGCATGCTAATGTTAGTATTTAGCTCAAAGCCTCACTAAGCAGAGTCTATTAGTCTTGTTTGTTTTCAGTCAAAACTCATTTTAGGATGGTTACTTAATTAAAGATGCATATAAGCAGAAAGCCCTCAGTTATATTTGATTTACGACTCTTATTTAGGGAGCGGGGTTCATTAAATATGCCGGGTCGTCATGTTTGATATAACCATTTATTCCTTAACCGCTGTGGTTTGAAGCTGAAGCCCAGAGTGTTTTACTGAGACCAGACTTTGTTATATCTGTCTGGCTGGAAAACACAGTCAAAGGGGTTTTTTTTCTCCTGGATGCAGTGGGATGCTACTTTGATGTAACTGCTGGGAGTCAGCAGAGAGGAGGCCGACTGACTGCCGCGAGTGAAGCTTTCCCTTTTTCAGTCCGAGCTTTGAGGTCCATGTTTGCTCAGATATAAAACGGTGTCACTGCAGCTGATGAGAAGACCGGCTTCCTCGTGCCACTGGAATTAGTTATGAGTCTCAGTCGCTTGGGCTGTTTAAACTTCAATCATGACTTTGGAGTTTGATGTGTTAGGTTTCACTTTTTGCCATTTTGCACCACTAAATGAACTAACTAAGCCCAGCAGTTTCTAGTACAAAATGATGTGAAGGAGCCATGAAAGAGGACGATCACTGGGAAAAGAAACAACAGGTGGGTGTTGGATTTTTCTAAATCAGGGGCCACAAATGGCGGCAAACTTTACACAGCAGGGCATCATATTATGCAAGGGAAAATGAATGCATGTAAATAACCACAAAAAACTATGTAACAACAAATCAACCAGGGGCAGAATTGTCAGAATCAGGCACCAAACAACAATGTTAATTATTCACATTTCATTTGTTCTTGCAAACTTCAGCCCATGAAGTGCTCTGATGCGAACAGGTGCACTTCAGGAGCCAATCAGATTTCAGCAGGGGCCATCAGGAGGAAGTCGATCCTACCAGATCATTAAAATAAAACAACAGGTGAGAGTTTGGTGAAGGTCATAAATCAGCGTCAGATGGACGAACTCGAGAGACACAGTCATAACTTGAAACACACACGTAAACCCATCGCTAAAATCACCAGTAACGGCCGCTCATCAAGCATCTCTGCTTCATTAATCAACTTTAAATGAGCGTCTGGAGAGAACAGGAGGACATTTAGAGCCGGCTTTATCTGATTTATGAGGAACACTATGCTCCGATGTGAAAGAATCACTTTGAACATCTGCTAGTCTGAATGTTTTTGATTTCTTTTTCATTTTTTATGTTTGTGCATGTGTGTGTTTGTGCATGTGTGTCATCAGTCATCCTTTTGTTTATTTTTCCCCTGCTTTGAAACATGCCCTGTGCAACCCAATGTGTGATTAGAAAGTTACGCCACATTTGACACAATCAAAACACACACACACACACACACAGCGTCAGACGCAGGGCAGACATGTAATACCTCCGCAACCCAATCAGAAACATTAGCACATGTTTACACTTGTTGGCTTGTTCTGATTACAGACGCATCCATTGCGACTGTCGGCTGCATGCTTAAATAATCAGGTGTTTGTGTGAGCTCTCGTGCTGAGTATTGTGTGTTTAAAGGGAGGTTGACGTTAATAAATCACAGAGGATATTGTAAAGATGCTACACACTAAGTTCCTCTTCTCTTGGGTAATCATACAGTATTTCACATTGCTGATAAATCCATTTTACATGTTCAAAGTATTTGTTCATGAAGACATTTTTGTTTATCCAGGTGTTTACTGAAGAGTCAACATGCAGAGAAATGACATGCAAACACAGATTCCTTAATGATAACTGCTGGAGCAACCAAAATTAAAAATTATAATTTGCCCTCCGTGGCACTAAAATATGGCCACTGCCATATTGCTCCCAGTATTTCTCTTACTACTTTCTATAATCTTCATCCTGTTATTTATCCTGTTATCTTCGTCAAAATCAAATTGTACATTGTACATAGAACATGTTTACTACATAAATCATCTTTGCTTCAGAGAATTAATTAAATGCATTAATCCTACATTAATTGTATGTGCTCACTGCTAAATCATATATTCCATGCGGTGTGTGTGTCATGTTAATGCACTGCGGCATTTGTGTGTATCAGTCAATCAGTTTTATTTATCTCTATAGTTGGTGCAGCATAGAATTACACTGATTCTTGGTAGCTCAGAGTATTAGTACACATATTGTGTAATGCAGCCGAATGGTGAAAACTCAACTGATGCCTACATATTATAGTAATTCAATTTGTCTTGGAAAAGTAAAGCAGCCAATCAGTGAAGAGAAGCTGCATCTTTTCCTGGCTTCCAAATACTAAAACCAAGCCAGCCACAAGCGAAATAAATAAATAAGAAATTATTTGAGGGAATAAACAGGCCATGCATTTGCTGAATCTTCATGAATTTTTGAAAAATATCTGCTAGTTTAAAGGGTTTTTTTTTTTTTTTTTTTATAAGATTCAGGATGTCAGCTGGCAGTGAGTTTTCTCCCATGTCACTCTCACAGCCGACAGCAGCAGGCGATCTGCTGACAAACTAAACCTAATAATCCTGATGCTTACCGTAATCCTAAACCCAACACCTAACCATAAATCAGATCCTTCGAGCAGTGAGAACTAACAAAATATTCAATGTGGAGGACTTTACTTATCTGTATCCCTGGACGCACACACACACACACACACACACCAGTTTCCAGGTTATGACATTTGCAAACTCATCTCGCACATGTGCAGAACAAGCGACCTCGAGGCACACATACATTCGCACAACTAATCACAACCACCGTTGCTGCCCTATTTTCCATATGTAACTGGGGCACCTACATCCAGCCAGCTGTATTAATGCAAACCAATGTGTGTGTGTGTGTGTGTGTGTGCGCGCGTGCACCATCTGCACAAATGCAATCTAGTGCTGCAGGCAGAACTGTAGCATCAGTCACAAGGGCATGATGGAGAGGGGGGAGAGGGCAACAGGAGAGTTACTCCAGTTTCAGGGAAGGAAAGAGAGAGAAAAGAAAGCAACAGGAAGGTAAATGGAGGCTGCGAAGCAAAAGTGAGATGAGGGAGAACAAAATATTAAAAAAGAATGAGGCAAGGTCATCATGAAAGGAGGAAGTTAAGAGGTGAGATAACTGGGGGAAAAAATTCTCAGGATCTTGAGAAAGAAAGAGATTATGGATTAAATGAAGGCCAGAGAGAAGAAATGTCATTAAATCTTCTTCTGTGGTGTTACAACCAGAAAACTGGCAGAAAGTCAATATTTAAAGAGACTTGGTTAAACCTGCATGAAATTACCTTCATGCCAATTTTGGAGGAGAGGTGGTCATATTCCCAAACTAAACTACTCTCACCACACAGTAATGCCAGCTTTCAGGCTGCCGAGCTCATTCTGTCGACCATGAGTAGGAAAATTATTTCTGGAACCATTTCATTGCCTCTGAACTATATTTTCAGTCCTTGAATGGAGACTCTCAAACCGATGTGGAGCGGCTAGTCGTGCAGGGATAGCAAGTTTGGAGAGGGGGGAGATGAAGGGAGAAACTCATGTTTAGGTAATTTGTGGAGGATTTAAAATTGAATTGAAAGGATGATTGAAACAAAAACAACAGCAACAATCCTCAGTTGAGTCAATCAAAGTGATTGATAGCTGCACTTTGAAACGATTCATTAACACACGCACACATGCATAAACCTGTGAAACTGATCAGTGATTGTGAGCACTCAGGGAACGGTCACGGGTGCACAAAATCAATTCACCTTTAGGCGCTGACACACATACATACACAGTGTTAACGTCAGAGCAACGTCAGACCTGCCACAGTGGATTAGACCTCAGTCTTGGTCCGTTGCCCTTCACCTGTCCCTCGGGGAATATGTTGTTTCTTTAAGCTCACTGCTGTAACTGGAGGTTACACAAGGAGTAAAAAACACATTACAGCAAAAAAAAAAAAAAAAAGTCAGAAATGAGTGTGATTGAGAGATTATTCAACTGGATGGGCACTTTTTAGTTTACTCCTCAAAAATGTATTAGTATTAATTTCTGTATTATCTGAGTTTCCTTGGCCTGCTAGAAATCCTGTTTACTCTGCTGTTCTCTCTGCACATGTAGCATATGTTTTGATGTTTTGTGAGATTTTTTTAACTGAGAGGTCAGGGAGAGCCATCGAGACTCATCCATATGGACCTGTGAGCTAAAACAATGAGCCAGAAATGTCTGAAAGTTGACATTGGACTCTGCAGAGCTGCAGATTCAGCCGGTGGTTCTCTGCTGACTTGCAGGCCTCTCTCATTACAGAGAGTTTGATTTGATTCAACAGTGGAGATTGTGTCTTTTGTCAAGGCTGGATTGGGTCTGGCTGTCACAAATATGCTTCTTTAATTGATTGAGATCTTTTGTGTGCCATGTTAAATCAGTTTTGAGACTCTTAGACTGTCTGTAAATTCACTTTATATTGACATGAGAACTCATCTGGCGCTGTTTCAGACCTCAGTTAAAGCTGTCACATGCTGCTTATTTACAGTAAATTTGTATGACATATATGACTCAGTAGTGTAACTGCTTTACTGCAGCTGCTGCCTGAATGTTTATGCTTTGACTGTTCTAGATTTAAATCACTAAAGTACTTCAGGAATTTTTCAGTTTACAGAGACTGAATTTACTGGGCAGCAGGTCGAACAGCTGCATTTCACTGTGCACTATAAAGTCAAAATAACAAAGCAATCCATCCACAGCCACATCCATGCACTGTAAGCAGTAATACGCGCTGATATATACAAAAATACAAGTAAAATAGCCACGCCCACACCTACATGCTGACACACACGCAGAGTGATTTGTTTTGACAGTATGAGTGTCCTGTGGGAGCCAACCATCATGCATCGCCCCAAAAATAAACCTCACTCCAGGGTAGGAGACAAAGGGCATAGACATCACACACACACACACACACACACATTCAAATGCACCATCAAATCTACACCAACTAAGACTGATGCACACACAGAGCAACACACTCTAGAGGAGACAGAATGTAAAAAGTGTGTCAGTGTGTGTTGAATGGTTCTGCATTTTAAAAGTGCTTCATTACACAATATGCACAGTGTGTGTGTGTGTACACGTGCGCATACATGCTGGAGATTACATGGGATGGAATGATTAGATTTTATTATTTCATTATTAATTCTTCACCTCTTACATCTTGCAGCTTTTTGCACAGAAGATTGGTTCAGATGTTATTATGTGTAACAAGAACCGTCATCAGTTCTCTGGCATCGTACAGTGAATCCACTTTTTAAAAAACGGCGTTCACCAGCTGTGTAATCTAAATATTACAAGAGTATATGATGGATTGTCCTTGTCCAAACAGCAGTATGTCTCTGTGATATGCTTTAATGGGTTACAAACCAGTAGGAGCTCGTGACCTCCAGAAGCTCCACCAAGCTTACAAGAAAACAGACAGCAGCTTCTGACAGTGACACATACTGTACATCACTGAGGTTAGAGTCTTTATGTTAATTAAAACAAAAATGCAGCAGGTTTTTATCTCTTTGCAGCTACTGCCACGCTGCCCTTGAGCAAAGCCTTTTCCATTAATTTTCATTGGTAATGCTGTTCAGTAATCAGATCAAAGGGCATTATTGTGCAAAAGTGCAGCAGAGCTTTGCAGAAAAAACGGCTTCCATTCATCCACCTCCACTGGACGAAAAATATTTCACAAATGAAATGAAAACATGTCAGACCGTGCAGACTGCATTTCAGTGTCCAAGTATTTTACCTTTAAGAGAGATGATTAGATTTCCTCGTCAAATCCAACCTTACTGTCCACATTATATACTCACATCCTTGAAGTGAGATGTTTCATTAGACACTTTGGTCAGTTCTTCACATCACATAGCTCTACAAACAGAACTGAAATGTTGCACATACAACCTCTATTCCACAAAAGTTGGGATGCTGTGTAAAACAGAATAACGAAATGCAATCATTTGCAAACAAACTGTGTTTAGTGATAACAGTTTTACAGTAATCTCCTTTCTACAATCATGTGTTTAACAAAGTGTTGAACCCCTCTCCATCCTTGCTTGTGAACGACTGAGTCTTTCCAGGATGAACCTTTCATACCCAATCATGATACTATCACCTGTTACCAATGAACCTGTTTACCTGTGGACTGATCCAAACAGGTGTTTTTGGATCAGTCCACAACTTTCACAGTCTTTTGTTGCTCCTGTCCCAACTTGTTTGAAACATGTTGCTGCCATCAAATTCATAATAAGCAGATATTTACAAGATCAATTAAGTTTATGTAAAACATTAAATCTATTGTTTTGTACTGCTTTCAATTGAGTATATGTCAAAAAGGATTAGCAAATGATCACATTCTGTTTTATTTATGTTTTACAGTGTCCTAACTTTTTTGGAATCGGGGTTTGTAGAAAAAGAAACAAACAAAAAACAACAACATCCTTAATAATGCAGATGGTGATTTCTCACTCCAAGATGATCACTACTTGCTTTTCTTCCATTTAGGTGTCAGGTCAAAGGGCTTGAAAACATGAGTTGTATTATGTAGCTGTATTAACAATCCAAACATTTCTTTAGCCAACAAACGCACACATGCAAACATACCGACGTCTTTGTTCTGACCACTAAAGGTTGAAAAATGATCAAAACATCAATAAATTCCCATCAGTTTCTTCACGTTGATAAATGCACGTACACACACGTTGCACACACTCATTCTCACACACAAACGCAGCGAGGACTGTTGTTGCAGCTGAACACAGAAGATGAATAGAACAAGTTCGCACAGGTCAAATGTCAAACAGGCCGAGGGGATGTTTACTGTTAAACTGTATTTAAACTCTGTGCGTGCTTGTGGCTGCGCAAGTATGAATGTCTCTAACAATCACACGACACGCAGTCCAGTGTGTTTATGCATGTGTGAGTGTGGCTGCAATGTACTGTATGTATGTACGCCTGCTTCTTGTAAACTTGAGAAGACGCAGACGAAGGAAAATATGGAAAAAAAGAAACATTCCAATTCACTGTTTCGCTTTAATCTTCTTATGATTTATGAATCTTATTTTTCTTATGTGGCAAATTTATGCTGCAAACAAAACATCCATGACAGAGAAAATTAATTATACAGGACTATCTCATTGCCGTTGTCAGAGAAATGCTTAATCAGGCTTGTTGGAAGAGGGTCTGGATTCTAAAGAGAGATGAGATGTGTCATTTTGGAGACCTATTTCTTACGCTGTATGTGGCTGCCAAAGGTTGTATGATGCAGAAAAAAAAAAAAAGTAAAAGTAAGACAAGGCAGTGTGTTAGGAAATCTCTCTGGATAGATTATTGAATATTGATAATAATCATGTTACTTTTATAATTCAATTTTCTACTGATGATTCTGAAAATTAGTAGGAAGTAAGACAAGTAAGAAAAGTAGTAGGATATGAAGGCTTTCAGTATATTTTTAAAAAGTAAGGTAAATATAAGACAATAAAAGCTATGTTTCTTGAAATGATTTGTTTTCTTGTACAAAATACATAATACTATTATTTATTTACAATGGTATTCAACAGTAATATGAGTTGAAAAATACCATGATGACAAGTAGCCCACAACTTCACTATATTTTTATATGGTTATGAATGGTATGTCACTGGCAGATACAGAGTCTATCCTCACTTTGCTATAAAGCTTTGGGTATCAGCTAATTTCTGAAATATAGGATTGGTTCATTCAAGTGATTAGTTAAACAAAAAAAAAATGTTTGGTTGCATTTTTCTCTTAGTTCATCATTAAGACCACTACACTGCATGAATTTGAATTCCCTGGCTCCAAAACTGGGGAGATCTAAATCTTTGCAGAAACCTTTGGATAATGTTACAGATGCCACTGTACATCCATGTTTATTCACTGCCTGTTTAACATGGTGAGATTCTTGCCGGAAGTAAACTGATAGTTTTGCATGTTTTTGGGCTTTAACCTCATTGTGTACTTGTGTAGATAATAAATGGGAAAAGCCAGTGAGTGATTTAAAAGGCTAAAATGTCGAGTAAAGGTTAAAAATGATTAAATGAACCCCCTTTTAACAAATGCTACCTATGTACTTCAAATATTTATTTCTTGATTAATCTCCGCTATCTCCTCCATAGAATTTATAGCTACCTGTGCGATTTGTCTTGAGCTGATCCAAGATCATTTTTCTCAGCTGTCTGAGGACATGTTTATATGTCAAACGGTTTGTTTCATAGATAAAAACCAGTATGGCAGTGTCTAATTTGACAAGCACTTTAGATTTCACGCCTTTCACTCTCCTCATTTTTCTTTTCATCTCTATGTCTTTACTTTTCCTCCTCCCTTTGTCCATTCCCACTCATCTCCTGAACCTAAATCCCTTCTCAAACAAGCATCTACCAAATCCCATTTCTGCTCCTCCCAATCACCTCTGTCTTTGTCTCCTCTCGTTATGGAGGTCAGAAGTTCCTGTCAGCTCTCAAATGAAGACATAAATGTCAGAAAATAACCTGAAAAACAGAAACCTCTTCAACACAGAGACAAACAGAGACACACACACACACAGACTGAGTCATAATGATCAAAGCTGAGTTAAAGTAGCTCCCAGTGCACAACACAACCTGGCTGCCGTGTGCTGAGTTATTGGGTCAAGGTGACCGCCTCGTCCACAGCTCTCACTTTACAGGAGCTGCTTATTTATTTGGGAGGAAACACACACATGCACATGATCACATACTGTATCCTCTCTTACGCACACACATCAGAACAACAGTGAAATATACTGTAATATCTTTCCCTAAATTATAACCCAAACCAGCTCAGTGAAGACAGGACGTCTGTCTGTAACGTGCTGTGAATCCTCAACGATGTACAAGGACACAAACACACAGCAGGTGCTGCCGCCCGGCTCTAATTAGATGGATGTTTGCAGTAATAATGGATTTCTCTTATAATTTATACTGAATGATTAGATTACAGAGCAATCTGATTGGTCTAAATGAGTATCTAATGAGAGCATGGTAATGAAGTTACAGGATGTTCCAGGAAGTAGGAGGGCACTGAGAGCGTATCCTTAAATCACACCCATAACAACACACACACACGCACACAGTCTTTACTTATGTCACATTTGGGGAATTTACATAGACTTACATTCATTTCCTCGAGACTAACCTGAAGGACTACCTGACCTTAACCTAACCCTAACCTTAACCTAACCCTAACCTTAACCTGACCTTAACCTAACAATAAGCTTAACTGTTGACCTAAAAATCACAGTTTTCCAAATTGAGGACACCACTTTTTGTCCCCAATTTCACCGCTGTCCCGAATCAACTGGTCTTGAGTCTAGTGTATATCCCCAATTTGAACATAAGCAAACCCACACACACACACACACACACACAGACACACACACACACACAGAGAGAGACAGAGGGAGAGAAGGTTATGTACAGTTTGTTTCATCAGCTGTGTGTCTGTGTCCTGCTAGTTCCTTTGAACAGCCATGGACTGACTTCAAAGCCTGAGACAAAGAAATAGACATGCGCACACACACAATTAGATCTGGCATCCAAACTGACCATCACAAAACTTCATATTACAGAAATTCAGCATTTTGGGAAATACTGTAGGTTTATTCGCTTTCATGCATAGTCAGCTACAGTTTGCAGCTAGTTAGCTTAGCTTAGCATAGAGACTGGAAACAGGGGGAAACAGCTAGCATGGCTCTGTCCAAAGATAACAAAATCAGCACCTCTCAAACTCACTAATTAACATGTTGTTGTTATATAAGTGTAAAAATGGCAATTTGATCTTCTATGAGTGGAGTTGGGGGATAATTTTCTGTGGGTTCGTCAGTAGGAGCATATTTCACATATACACATACACATTAAAATATAAAGATATTACTTAGTGCAACTCAAAATGAAAACAAAAGCCTTTCAGGTCAATTAAAAAATAGATCAATATTTTCTGATTTTCCAGGTGCTAATAGCTGCATTTTCTCTGTAATGTAATGAAGCATGAAGTCTTCTGTCGACACCAGACCTTTAATAGAGGTCAGTATAGTCACATTCACACAGGCAAACGCACATGCAAAATCTAAATCAAGAATCTAATCTTGATATATAGGTTAAAAAAATATTGTTGTTACTGGCATTGTGAATTCAGTCAGTCCTTAAACCTGCAATAACTGATTTCACATATCAGCTGTTACTTAAACTGATAAGATGGACTTGCATTAAGTACATTCAAATTGTGTTGTGCTACTCGTCTCTAAGGAAAACTGAAACAAACCTCTGACAACATGCGTCTGATTTCTCTCTGTTAGGCCACATTATAACAGAAAATCCAGGCTTTCTAGGTCATTTTGTTTGCTGCAACATTGGTGCTAATGGTGTGTTTTCCAGTAATCCTGTAGGTAAAAACGCTGTCCAAAAGATATTAGTCCTATACACTGATCTCTGAGATTAACCAGGATTTCGCATAAGAGTGACCGCCGAGATTTCTAGGAAAATATACATTCACGGCATAATCAAAGCATGCATCACTTTGTTTATCCTGTAAAGATTAATGGAAGCCAAATGTCCACACAGATGCACGCAGCGTGATAAAAAAGGCACATGTGCAGGGAGATGGATGCGTTACGAGCTCTCACACGCGGACACAAAAACACATGCAGATTTGCGCAAAGGGCATCCTACTCACACAGCCTTGTGAGGTTTCCTCTATGATCTTTTAATTTGCATGGATCAGCACTAATCCTCCAATCCTGCTCATCTCTTTTCCACTCTGGTGACCCTGGTGGAAAATATCAGAGCAAGGCAGGACATGTGGATTACCACTTGTTTGGGATAAAGTCATGTGAGGTTTCAGATCGTCGCCATCTCCGTCGCTGTTTATAAAGATTCGTCAACAGCAAAACTTGTGTAGTTTTAAAGTTGTTAAAATCATCTCCACACTGTAGTATCATATATGTTCTGTATCAGCTTGTTCCAGCTTGTTATTGAAGCCTGATGATGTTTACACTGATTTAAATATTCAAACCGAAGACTCAGTGATTTATGTGTATCAGCTTATATGCAGACATTTTTGGTATGTTTGAAAACTCCACTAGAATTAAAAATAAAATTCTATATAATTACATCGGCCTCAAGCACAATTATTATGGTCAAACATTAAAACAAATCTGTTGCAGAGCAGCGGTGCTTAGAGATATTGGAGATATTAATCAGTAAATGAGCCACAGTCTGAATTCAGATTAGTAAAATATTAAAATGTCTTATTAGCATTCAGTTGAAGGGGCGAAAAAAAGATATCAGAAGAGAGCAATAAAAGAGAGAAATTTATGGGCAAGCTGATTAGAGAGGGACTCGACTTGGAAGAAGGGGAAAGTGAGGGAGATGTGATAGAGCTGAGAAATGTGGGAAGTGATGGACAGGGTGGAGGGAGGGAACAGATGAGAGGAGAAAACAAGTGAGAGGGCAGCAGTGATTCATTATTGTATATAAGTATGGAAATGCACACAGATCCACACACATGGAGGCTGGCAGGGTGGTGCAGTGGGCGGAGTGGACACACCCTGTTAACATGAGCATCTGACAGTTTATTAACCTAACAAGAATCACAAGGTCGATCCTTCTGTCATATATCTTCATCTGCATGTTTACAGCCTACAGGTGTACATTAAAATGATGAAGGTCGATGAAGACCGAGACGTCATACTTTCTGCTTTTAAAGACACTCTTCTCTTTGAATTGTAATGCTTCTAGATTATCATC
The DNA here is from genome assembly GCA_025331565.1 of Holacanthus passer. NCBI lineage: Eukaryota > Metazoa > Chordata > Actinopteri > Pomacanthidae > Holacanthus > Holacanthus passer. Next base: position 1,867,393 of record JAFREQ010000004.1, on the reverse strand, counting down.
AATTTGACTGATATAGGCAACAAACCTAAATAACTGAAAATAGAAGTGGGTTAGTATTCTCTATTATAATTATATAATATTAATTATATAATACTTTGCACTGTAAAGGCATCGGAATTTAGATTTAGAATTTAGATAATTTTTGCTCTCTTGTTTTGTTTTTTTGAATAGTGGCTAGTAAAAAGTGTTTTGTGTCATGAGTTCAGTAATTCTAAAATCCTGGACAACATGGATGAGGATTCTCACTGGCTTCCCACCTGATAACACACTGGAGGTAGTGCTACCATTAATGGCAATCTAGGTTTCTGCCATGGTGGGAAGCTTCTAGCTAACTGTGTGTCCTGCTAAATGTTGTTTTGAGCCAAGTTTGATTTGCATACAATCTTCATAACTGCATATGGAGAATTTTATTTCATAGGCAAACAAACAAAAAGGAAATTACACATACTGAAGATTTAGCATGATTTAGCAAGTTCTTTCTTTAAGTTCATTAAGTTCATTGACCTTGAATATCGTACTGTAGTTTGACAAAGCAATAAGGTCTGCTTTTAGTCCACGTCCCATTAATGAATTCATGACAGCTGTTGGACTCACAGATCTGCAGATCTCAGTGCAAACTCCACTGAAGAAGACCATGAATACGGTTAAAAGCCCCATTTAAAAGCTCGCGAGTGGATCTGGAGTTGGGCCCATATGAATTGTCAAAACACTGAATGTTGTTGAGCTGACCTTCCAGAACAACATTTCTTCAGATATAAAGAAAAATTAAACAATTTAGTTAAAGTTATGGAAATATTTTGGTAACTGATAAGAAAAAAACAATATGTCCTGGCATGAGTTGGGTGTTGGATGCACATCACAGCAAGGGAAACATAACTCTGCATTAGAGGTCAGAAATATTTGAAACAGTCACAAAAGAGGCAGCAGGTCAATTATGTGCCCTGTGCATCATCATTCTCACAACATGAATCCTCCCAAGAGGTCGCTGAAAGGAAAACATACCAAACCAAACCCTATGTTCTTCAATACAGACTACACACACATGAGATCAGAGAGCGACTCCTCTTCAGATGCATCCATGAATAATGAATGCATAGTTCATTCTGACGCAGAGTGGTCTGACACACACACACCATAACTCAGCCCTGCTTCATTTGGCTAATATGACAGGCACAGTGTGTAAATTACGTGACCTTTGTTCACTCATTCGTAGTTTTGGTGTGTGTGATTTCCATTAGCACGTTAGCGTGTGCGATGTCATGCCACTGCCAATACCTGTGCAGCGAAGACGGCCTGTGTGAAATATTCAAGCCTCCCAGAGCCAATTAGTGTAATGGGGATGTATTTGCATATACTGAGGGTGTGAGGGGGTTAAAGATAAAGGGAAGAAGGACGGATGGAGGGCTGGAGGGTTACGGGAATGAGGAGAGGAGAAGATTAAACTTAACTGAAGGGAAATGAACAACGTCGCTGAAGTTGTCATCGAGTGTTTTGCAGGCTTCTGGCTTAAGTGATACTTGACTGTCACAACCAAGGCTATTTACCAGCGAAGGTGTACTGTCTGAGAGGAAAATAACTGGAGACATGAAGAAAAAAACCCATGGTAACTATAGTTTACATGGAAACCAATTTCATTTTGCATATTGCATACAGGCTGGGAATTATTGACGCAGTTTGAAAGGAATCCTTGAACAGACTGGTTGGCTGAAATTCCCCAGTATCTTGTTTATTAGCGTGTCTTCTCTTTTACACTCTTTTACACATGTATCAGTGTTTTTCTGTTGAAACTGATTAAGTCACATATTCATTAATGAGTACTAGGAGAGTAAGGTAAACTAGATTCATTTCGACCACCTGTGTGCCTTACCTCTGACTTCAAAGGTCAGAGGTCATTGGTGAGCACACGGCACTGTGCTGAAGGTGCTGATGAAAGCTGGGATGCAAAACAAAAAGCAAATAATTTGGTGCAATTGGAGGTAAAAACAGATAAAATAGTAAAACTAGGGGGAAAAAATTACTGCCAGGACAAACCTGAAGACTAGCTGAAACCTACAAAGCCTGGACAAACTACATGTACATGTGTTCATCAACCTGCCAAGATTTTTTTTCTTTCACAGTCAAGGAGCATAAACCTTATGTTAAGGTGGACACACTAGACAACACACTGAGAGACCACTGATTGATGACTGGATTCTTAATCATGAACCAAGACTGACAGAGAGCATTAATATGAAGTGAAACCTGGCACACACGCACACACATACACACAAACACACACACACACAGCCTGATTAGAGCTCCAGAAGGTGAAAGATGTGTAGAGCTCCTTTGAAACCAGCTCAGTTAATTGAGGACCAGGCTATTTATAGATCCATTTTAAACCATATATGAGGAAAAAGAGTTTAAGTTAAACAGGATGTTTCTATACAACAATAAATCAAATGTTAATGAATGAAACCTACAGACAATTATCACCTGAATCTTCAGCTCCCCTTCACGAGCTTCATACTCAGTTTCAGCTGATTGTTTGCTTGATCCGTAAATTGACTCTTTTGATTCACTCTCGCTGCTCTCAAGACTTTGTTTGTTGGCTGCAGCAGGCAGCTGATTTAAGTAATCTATCTATATCAATTTAAAATGTGATTATAAAATGTTTGGCCAAACAAATTGCCAAAAAATAATTTAATGCAAGTTCAATCCCAGTTTGAATAACCAAAGAGAAAAACTAAAGAGCATGCTGATGATAAACAAGTCTTCATCGACAGAGATACAGTACCTCCTCCGGTGTTTCCTGTAAATGCTTTCCTACGGACCAGCATTCCTCAGCAATGAGAGCTGTCAGGAGTGAATGGCAAAACTTGTTACAGCCGACAGGTTGGTATCACGCTGGTGAGCAGCAGGCCAACACACAACTCACTGAAGCTGAGAAACAACAGCACCTAAAAAACCAGACACAAGGATGAAGCTAAAGTGAGACAATTCTGGGACACAAACACAGAAAAATATGCATGATCCAACAAATGAAAGATCTTCTGATTCATCCTGCTTAGTGATTGTGATCCATCTGGAACAATTTGGCACTGTTTGGTAAATTCATGCTCTGCTGTTATGGAATCTGGAAATCCATTGATAACTACTGAGTTGAAGGACTCAAACTGTCTCCTGGAAAAGTCCAATTGTGTATCAGTATCTATGTCATCTACACACACTTAACAAATATCAGCAAACTCTAGTTCTGTTTGAAATGCTACAGCGTAATGGAAAACACAAAAAGAGAAATTAATGGTGATATGACCTATATGATCTTTTGACTTTATCACTGGCACACGATCAAGTCAGTCAATATCACAGTCATACACAAATGTCATTGTATAAACAGTAACAGCCACAGGCTTTCTTCCTTATTAAAGATACTTGGTGTTTTTTATTTACATCATATAAGACAGAAGATGTGCCCTTAATGTCAGTCAGAAACCAACAGCTGTCATCAAGCCTCTTCCACACGCACACCAGATTCCAACCACAGAGTCAAACAGGGTTCATGTCCAGGGTCAAACAAAGGACAAACCAGATTTTTGAGACGTGACATCGAAGAGTGGTTCCCACCATCTGAGAGCGATCCCGTGGAAATGATGAATTATTAAATGCCACAAATATTTTATTAGTTTTAAACTAAAGCTGGTGAACAAATGTCATGGAAGCTACTATTCTCATGTGGGTGAAGCTTTGTAGACTGGAGATGGTGGAGTAATGTGTGGTCAATTAGGAGGACCCTGGACACGGATGACAAGCATCAACCATGTTTGTTTCTGCTTTTAAAACTAAATGATAAGCAAATATGGACCACTTTCCCATCAGCTTAGACCTGCTGGGGAGGAAGTTGATTTTGGCAACAAGACAGTTTATAACAACGTCCTGCAAAAAAAAAAAAAAAAAAAAAAGATTCTACGCGACTTTATTTTTCAATAAAAATGACAGTGTCATGCTCATTCAGTTGAAGAAAAAGTTTCATAAATCCATCATTTAAGGAAATGATTCTAAATTGGATGTAGAATGAAACAACTACATAATCTCAATTCTTGCAAAAAAAAAAAAACATTACTTGAGGGTGGGACAGTGGCATGTTGGGAAAAGCAGCCTGGCTTTAGATCGCACACATACTCACACAAAGTATCTGGACGAAACAGAAAATGGACAACGAAGCAGTGAAAAATGTGATAACGCCAAATCATTTTTGTGAATTATACCAAAAGAGAAATCTGCTATATCATTTTATTACAATTTCCATTTTTCAGTTTGAATATATTCAATAGATCTAAATTGTACACAGGCCTTTATTAACAAAATCATTCTGTTTGTACATTGGCAAAACTCAGTATGTTCTCACATTGTTTGACACACACTCACTGTCAACCAGAGTTGCTGGATGTATTTGGCTTTGTCTCTCTGGACCCTCCCACACTTACCTCAGGCTCATGACAACACTTGTTCATGTTCATTGTTTTGACACAGCTCATACAGTACAGCTCAGTCGTATTGCCGCTGTAACCGCGATGCACGCCTGCGTATGAGTAAGCGACCCACAGTATGCACTGCGGTGTAATGGTCCACGACTGACAACAACACCGTGGAGAACCAGTACCTGCAACACCTCCGCATCAGAACAGCAAGACTTGTACGATCTGTCCAATTGTTTCATACTGTGCCAAGAATCTACAGACTTGGAGACATGAGCGTTGGACACAAGTTGCGTGGGCGTACCGCTGATGTAATGTCCTTTATTTAGCCTGGATGCAGAATTCAGACGCGGCTGAAGTTGAGTGTAAATGACACCTGCACTACATTTATGCTACAATAGATTTAATGTATGTATGAGTTATAGAATATGGTCAGGATGGTAGTCAGAGAGCCTGCCTTGGAAAAACCTCACCTTAGGCTCAATAACACAACTGTCAAATACACTTAGGAATGGTTCAGCTACCTCACATGGACCCTAAGGAACTACAGTCTTTTTTACCGTTGGATGCAATGCAATAGTAGAGTCCATGCACTGTTTTTTCTCCACAGTGGATTTAACATCCATTATTAGAGTCCAATTGTGTTGTTTTGTTTGCTTTTATGATTTTGGGTTTGGTCATCATCTCCTTGCAGGAACTACTTTTGAGTGTATGGGAACATAAAATCAGAGGTTTAAACTACTCTTTAAAATGTGAATCGGTTTGCCAGGCTTGTCAACATTACTTTAAAGAGAAATGTCACTGATGTATCCAGATACAGGATGTACGTCTCAGGTGGGTGCTGCAGATTCTGGTTCTCTATCATATCACAGAAACATGAATGTTATAGACCTTTTGCGTCTTTGTTGCCACAAAGCAATAAAATGATTATGCTGCTTTCTAAGAGGTGTAGCAAGCCCCCACAAAAACTACATCTACTCACTTAAATTTTAAGTTGTCACTTGTCTTTTAATTGATTTATACTGTAGATCTTGAGGCTTAAGACTGCAAGTTTGACCCACTAAACAACGGCAGGTAGCTCAGAGTGAATACACATATTTTCTTTGTTTTTAGGCTAAAAACTGTGCTCCCATGTGTTTGACTGATTTGTCGGGTTTATCTTGAGGTGTTATCGCTGTCTAGTAAATATAGATAAGACTATGGGGTGGATGGAAAAATATTCTCAAAAATGTATATTTTCATCACAGAAATTTATCAGGACCTTGACAGAACCTGCTGTAAATGTGCAAACGTTCTGATGCTACTCCAGTCAGAGAATTTGATGACAGTTATTTATAGCAATAATGTCCAATGTTTCTAGCACTTTTAAACACATCTCTAATTCAAACACTGGCAGGTAAAGGAAATCTTTTTAACTTTTCTCCTCCCATCCTTTCCTCAAATATGGCACATTGCTTTGTTATGCTGGTGTTAAACTCAGCCAGAGGGCACAATGCCCTTTAGTGGGTGACAAATTCAGCCAGATGGGCATTAGTTTTTGTGTCTGAAGTAAATTACTCTTCTGATGTTTCCCTTCAAGCTGTGCTTTACATAGCATAGCCAGCACATGTTCCTGCTGAATCCCTGCCAGCGAGCTGGCACACTGTGCTGCTCCTGCCCTTTAACAACTGAACGTACACATCAGAGAACAGGAACCAAACCTCCACTTAAAAAGCAAACGTTAGCCTGTGCTGGTGGCGTCTCACAATTCAATTGGCACCTTTTATTTGATCTATTAGAGGTTCAGCAACCAGGATGTCAGTTGTAGTGAAATAGCAACATGCTATTCCCGTTTCATTCCTGATGGAGTTGTGATTTAAAAGTGAATTAAAACCTGTGCTGGAGCTGTCCATCGTCAAAAATGTATTGGCAGCAACTTGAGACATATTGCCATGTTGTACAATTGAAAAGAAAGAATTACACCAAGAAGCACGCACAGGTAGCACAACTTATTCAAATTCAAACAAACTGGATTATTTCTGAACTTTTTTTTTTGGTCATCAATGAGAAGTTAAAATCAGGATGCGATACTGACAAATCTCTGTGTACCTTTTCAGCTCATAAAACACTTCCATCAACATCACAAATGTCATATTTGATGTAACTAATGCTTCCTACAAAGAGTTTTCTTTTCTCTGCGGGCGTGTAACAATTCAAACTGATACAGACTTGATTTATGATTCGTACTTCACTGATGACACGTATATGTGATGTCAAGAACCAAAGAGAACAATGGCACCGATGTAATGTGGGTTACATGAAGTATCCGAATGTGCCAAGTCAAAGAATATCAAACCTCAACCCTTCACTTCCCACTTTATGATGACAGTTTATGAAGCTTCTCTTAGACAACAACTTCTGACAATTATTCTCCCGTGTCGGGGGTTACTGAGCTACGCTGAAGTATTTGGAAGGCCTGAGATTTCCACTGAGTAAATCATAGTTAGTCTACAAAACAAAGTAGTAGACTTGAATTTGAATCTTGTTGGTAACATTTGCTAGTTGGGGCTAGTAAATACTTATATTCATGTGGTAAAAAAAAACAATTAAAAAAGATTATGTATGTAAATGTGAACCGTGTCAAGCATGCATACTGTGACTATGTGTACAAGTTAGTATAGTACTATATTATTAGTACTATTTTGTGTATTATTGGTTGATCTGGACAAAAAAACAGATGAATAGAATTTCAAATATTTGAACTCTTTGAGAAGCGCTTGATTTATCTTATCACTTATGAAGGACACAACGAGTGGGGATTCCTGGTGGCTTGTTAGATAAGGCGCCGGCTGTGACTTGCAACATTGTGGGTTCATAACCTTTGGCACGTCATACCCTCATTCAAATCTTTCACTCTCTGATGTAGTTAATGACAGCAACGAAATATAAGAAGAAGTGGAAACCTAAGATAAATGAAGCGCTCCTTTTGTTGCTTTCAAATATTCGGAATGAATCCATCTCGTGTTTGTCCTGATGTGAGCAGTAAAAAGGCACTGAGCTGGGAATAATTTTCAGTCCTAAACGTATTACCTGCAATGAAATGGCTGGATTGTTGTTGGTTATATTTTGCTGTGGGTTAGAAGCAGAAAAGGCTCTAAGATCAGCTTAATACTAGCGTTTTTGGCATTTGTCCCTTTACGAACCCTTCTCAAACCTATCTCCTTTTTTTGTGCCTCTCGTTCGTCTCTCCCCCGCCCCGACCAACTGGTCCTAAGGTTGATGGACAGATGTAACGGGCAGCAGATGTTAGAAGTATGTTTGGTAAAGCGTGACATGATTAAGGGACAGTTGGAAGGGTATTGTTCTTCAGTCGCGCTCTTCCTTGTACAAGAGGCCATGATGCACAGCAAACATTTGTGGCACTGCTGCCATCTTCTAAAAGTTCACACGACTTCACTCCCCCAGCATCCACTCTGTTGATTGAAAGTGGATTTGTTCTATTTGCGCAATTCCATTGCTAATGAGTGCAACACTGGTCATGTTAAGAGTCTCTGTCCAGGTTTTCTCCAAGCACTGTGGCCTCCGCTCCCAGGTCAGGGTGTCGTTTGAGAGAGACGACCTATGGAGAGTGCTAGAAACCAGGTATGAAGCTGAGGAATCCAGCGAGATCATTAAGTTTAATATTAAGGTTTCTCTGCTAAGTGACCCCATCAGTACATCTCCTCGGGGGAAAGGTCCATGTGAGACGAGCACAGTTCCTCAAGTCTTTTGAACCGTATCTCCCTTGCTCGGCGGAGACTCAGGGCATGTTGTTCTTTTTCACCTATGAAGAGAGCAAGTTTCATTCACATAGGTCCGAATCCAAGGTTTCACACATAATGCATTCGCATATCCAAAGATCAGTGTGATCTGTTTCCTGCACGTTCCATGGGTTCAAATTCAGCCTCTCTCATGATGAACATCTGTGCGTATCCGAGTCTGCGCGCCTACAAACTTGTTTCTCTTAGAAACATGGTCCCGATGCTGTAGGAGACTTTCCTCATAGAGGCCGGGGGAGCGGAGCGAGAGCTGGTGAGCGAGGCGTGGCTGTGAGATGTCCCCGCCTCCAGGAAGTAACATGTCCCTGGGATCTCTTTGGGAAAATTCTCCGGGAGCTCCAGGCGCGAACGAGGGACGAATGAAAAAGAGCGGTCGTCTTTCAGCAACCTGTCGAGAAGAGAAGAAGATCATGTATATGTTTGCATACATGCACACGTGTTTGTACGTGGATGTAGTGCCGTCACTTACTGGTAAGTTGTAGGACTAACATTGATACACCTCGGATGGCTCCCCGATTCAAACTTGCTGGCCAGCGTCACGTTGTTCCCAAAGAGACAATAACGTGGCATTTTAACCCCGACCACGCCTGCCAGCACCGAACCTGTGTGGATACCTATCCTTAGCTTAGAGAGAAAGAGAGGAAGAAGAAGGTGGGAGAAGATTGTAGCGGGAAAAAGGGAAGGGGAGAGAAATTAGAGAAAGAAATTCAAATAGTGTTTCATGTATATTCCTCGACTATGCACACGCACTGTAAATGGAAGCTCATCAAGACTAATCTACAGCTGAAATGATGAGCTGATTAATTGGTCAACAAAAAAGTCAACTTTTTGATGATCAATTAACTCACTTATCAAACAAAAATGTAAACTGATCATTGATGCCAGCTTCTCAAAGGTGAGGATCGATTTGATTTGATTGATTTGATCGTGAATCTTTGGGTTTTGGAAAACATCACTTTTTCTGACTTTTTATAGACATTAGGATTAATTAATAGAGAAAATAATAATCATGTCTGGCTTTGGGGATCTGTAGGCAATGCGAGCAAACACATTGGCATCTAAAATAACCAACCTGTCACATCCTGAGCTAAACCACCACAACACACATACCCATACTGCTCTGAACGTTCAGGACTTCGATCTCCCTGCTGAACCATTCATTCACATGCAGCACAAAGGTCTGTCTTGTTTCGAAACACACGCGCGCGCATTGATCTGCTGCACTGTAGCAAACACACTTCCCCATTAGTGTAGCTGTTATTGTCTAATCTGATATCCAGCGGCAGCAGATTTTGAGAGTGATGGAAAATCTTAAAATAGAACGAGTGACAGAGGGAAATTAATCAAATAAATAACTGCTTCCATCTCCCTCTTGGTAACAGATATAGGGCAGCAACATGGTGCTCATATAATAATCTGGCTGAAGTATGAATCTATAACTGGCTGGAGGCAGAGTGAAAGCTATCCAGCCTTCATTCCAATTTGACCATTACACTTCAGGGCCACTCGACCAGCTATTGATTTCCTCCACTCGGGAACAAGTCATCACACATACAGCACACACACACATTTACTTAGGTCACTTTTGGGGACTTTCATTTCCTGGAGACCTACCCAAGACCTGACCTTTATCACTGACCAAAAAATCAGTAATGGGAGAGAATATATAACTCAATAGTCGTGTTTCCATCACTTCAGATGACATTACACTGGCTTACATTCATTTCCTGGAGATCCTAACCTGAAACAAGTCTTCACCCTAAAATTGAATGATTTACATTATGGGAATTTGCGTTTTGTCCCCACAATGTGAGTGCGTAAACAGATTTATGTCACCACAACGCAAGTAATACTCATCCACACACGCGCAACAAAAAGCCAATGGAAGCCAGTAGATTTCTAATGATCTACTTGAGCATCTCATCATCCAGGTATCCAAACGCCACTGTGTGCATGCCGGCACACTGCGAGGTAGTCATGGCAACAACAGGCGATGGGGGTAGTGAGGTAGAAAGAGCATACAGACAGACAGACAGACAGACAGACAGACTACAATGGAGAGAGCGAGAGAGGCAAAAATAAACTTAGAATTAGACGGCAAAACCTTGACAGCAGAAGAGGAGAGATAAAGAAAGAAAAAGGGAGAGAGAGAGCGAAAGAAAGAGAGAGAGAGAGAGAGAGAGAGAGAGAGAAAGGGCTGGTAGGTGCAGTAGTGTGACCTATTTTTCAGCTAAACTGCTCACAGATGGCCGTGCACTCGTCTGTCTGTCTCCACAACAGACAACCACTCAGAAACACACACACAAACAAATCTGCATCCAGCGCCCACTCTCCTCTTTAGTTCTTAGTCTCAAAACACAGACACAGTAACACTCATACACTCCTCCCCTCCTTTTTTCGCTGTGAGTCAGCATCCCACAGCACATGGCCCCCCCGGTGAGCCAATGAGCAAACGGCGCAGCAGCGTGGTCGACCAATCGCATTCGAGCCTCCGGACGAGCTGACAGAAGGATGCAGCGATGGAGATAGACTGAGACGGAGAGGGGAGGGTGTTGTTACAGAGGCAGCGTTGTTTCATATACACTCAGAGGTGTTAATTGCACTATATGGTGGCTTTTGAGGATGTAGTTTGTGGTGCTGATGAGCACTATTGTATCACACAGAGTGGTGGTACTGTTATTCAGCCAACCCGCATTGATACAAATGGAGTGGACAAAGTAATAGACACTTTAGCTGTTGTAAACAAACCATGTCAGACGATCACATAAACACACACGTTTTTGACATCAATAATCTGATGTGAATACAAGCCTGCAGTCAAAGGGTGTAGAAGTCAGCATGTATTTTAAACACTATAGTTTCTATGATACAAAACAGTTGGGACACCGTGTAAAACATACACAAATATTTTTCATTGATTTTCGTAAATATCTGCTTGTACTGAACTTGATGGCAGCAACATGTTTCAAACAAGTTGGGACAGGAGCAACAAAAGACTGTGAAAGTTGTGGACTGATCCAAAAACACCTGTTTGGATCATTCCACAGGTAAACAGGTTCATTGGTAACAGGTGATAGTATCATGATTGGGTATGAAAGGTTCATCCTGGAAAGACTCAGTCGTTCACAAGCGAGGATGGAGAGAGGTTCAACACTTTGTCAAACACATGATTGATTGATTGATAAAGGAGATTACTGCGTGGACTCAGGAACACTTTGGAAAACTGTTGTCAGTAATCGATTGCATTCTGTTTTTAATTATGTTTTACACAGCGTTTCAACTTTTTGGAAACTGGGGTTGTACAATTTTTATGGTTAAAAAACCGCCATAGTTTGTGCACAGGTCATATTAGCACTAACAACATAAGCACTACATCCCTCACATCCACACACACTCATGTCACGCCAGAGGCCTGAAATTGCAGCAGTAATGTAGATGAATGCATCTTACAACGTGTGCTTTCTATATGCTTTTTCTCTCTTGACATCTCACTCCTCTGTATATTTCTCTCTGTGTCCCTGGCTCACTCTCTCCATTTCACTCTCACCAAGCATTTTCCCCTCAGTTCTCTCTCACAGCTCTCATGCTAGTTTGCATAACAGTGCAACATTGGCTGGAGTTGAGTGCACTCACTGAACAGCATTTATCACGCTGAAGTGTCGAACATCTCGATAACTCTCCTTTATAAGCGACGTGAAGCGAGGAGAGATAAGAAATGGGGAGAGCATGACGGAGTGCAAAATATAGAGAAGCAGAACGCAAATAAAAACTAGAGAATAAGAGCGAGGAAGGAGGCGAAGAGGAAAATGAAAGGAGCGAGTCAGAGACAGGCTGCAGAGGAGAGGGCGAAGGAAAGAGAGGAGGGGGGGAGATAAAGAGGGAAAGAGGAAAGACAGAGAGAGAGAGAGAGAGAGAGAACGTGGAAGAGCAAGAGAGCAGGCCAAAAATGCTTGGCAAGGCCTTTCTATTTTGAGACAAATGGACAATGTTAGGAGCAGCAGAACAGTGTCCTGTCTGTTATTCAGCGGCTATCTGTCTTAGCTTCTCCCTCACGTACATGTTCTGTTCCTATCTGTGTCATTCTCTATATGTATTTTTAAACAAAACAAAACCAAATGTGCTCGCGGGCAAAACAAACAAAAGAACAAAAAAAAATCTGAAAAGTCTTCTCAAACATAAAAATGTTCTGAATTACCCATCATGTTTATGGCAAATTTAATGCTTATGCTTACATAGTGAATATATAAGGGTCATTCCAGAATTGCGGGTACATTTTGAGTATATAATAAATAAGTCGCAAATATGTAGTTTAATAAAAAAAGGCTCAGTATTTTCCTGAAACAACCTTGTTGAGACTTGTAATTCCTAGAAAATATTACTCAAACAGAAGCACACAGTGTACTTGTTTATTTCACAAGAGTTCTTCACATAACAAAGATATAGAATATCAGCAGCCTTGTCCTGGAATATGGCTGAACACAGTGAAAGGAAAGACAACGACGTTGTTCTGAACGTCTGTCTTCATTGCTATTCTGTATTTGTGGGTTCTATTTCACGGACAACTTGCGCCAAACCAGAAATAAAATGCAACTTACTGCAGGTAATGACTCTTATTTATAACATTGCAGGGAGGCACCCCAGTCCCCAAAGCTGCCAAGGCAGCCTAACAGCGATGGGCGACCTTGACGGAGACTGGACTGAGGATAGACATAAATAAATCATATCCTGTGTTCCCTTCCCATTCTACTGAATTAACATGAGAGGTTTCGACTCAGTTCCCTGTGCTTCTTTCCTTCCCACCCTACTTAATATATTCATCTTTTTTCCTCCAGTATATAATATTGTTATCGCAGTTCCACATGGACACATAATGTTAATTTCCTCTCAACAATGAATCTGAGCAACATTGCTAAAATAGTACCCGATAACCTTCTGAAGCTAGATCAACACTCACAGCACCAGCTCCAGCTAATGTGATGAAAAGTGGACAGTTCGACCATTAAAACCTTTTATGTTTAACAGCAACATGCAAAAACCATCTCGACATATCTCATCTTGGTACAACACAAAATGGAGAAAAGGGGAAAAAAAGGAAAAGAGGACAGAATTACGAAAAGGGAATGGGTGAGGCAGAGAGAGGAAGAGAGAGAGAGAGAGAGAGAGAGAGAGAGAGAGAGCAGACTAACAAAGCTTAGACAGTTGAAAACCATCACACACACACCACGCTCAGAAGTGTGTGGTACATAAATAGAACAAAACATCACATGCATACACCCACACAGCACACATAGGCACATATAACCATCTCCCACCGTAAACACGTCAGCATTAAGGAACGTCCCACATCTTTTAACGGCTCCATATCGGCTAAAATACAGCTGATTAAAATCTGATTGTTTCATTAGAGTGTTTCAGTGAGTTCAGTCCACCTCGGCCTGCTGGTGTCGCACAGTGAGGCTCAGCAGTGGAGCATTTCATTTCATCCTGTGCAATATTTCATTCTGTGCAATAGTTCATTGCATTGCATTTCATTCCATCTCAATTCATCCTTTTCATCCTCTCTATAGTGTATATATTATTTTCATATTCTCATATTTCATATTTCTCTTCTAGTCCATCTAGCCTGGTTTGCACTGTTTATACTTGTACATTTCTTATAGTTAAAGTGTTTTCTTTCTACTAGTCTTTCTACTTTAGCTAAATTGTTAATGCCTTTTTATACTTCTCTTGTATATACAGTTTACCTATTTATCTTGCTGCTGTAATGCTGTAAATTTCCCCGTTGTGGGACTAATAAAGGAATATCTTATCTTATTTCACTCCATATGAGCGCGAAAACTGTGTGAATGTGAAAAATGATCAGTATCCGTGATTGAAGTGTGTGTAGCCCTGCGTTTTTGTTTGAATGACACATGCAGCTGGCTGGAGGAGAAAACGTACAAATCAAACACACACCGTTAGGGTGCACCTCATTTCATGAAAACACACTCCACTGAACCATTAGCACCAAAGATCAAAATAACTCTCTGTTACACAGCTTAGTCTTATCTAACTCTATTCTCCTGCCTTCGCACTTCAAACTGCAGGAAATGTGTATCTTTTTGTAGGAAAAAAAAAAGTCCAAACACTGTGATGACAATTGCCAGTTCACATTTAATGAAGGTATCACAGTGTGTGGTTTTGTATTGAGTCTTCAGTGAAATTCACACTGCATATAATTCTTATTGTTCCAAAAGGCTTCTAATATCTTAGTCAATGTGCTAATAAGTTGTATTCCCTAAACTCTAACTAGCTGATAAACTCTGGAGAGTGCAGACCAATTGCTGCACAATGCTTTGCTATTACATTACTGTAAAACATTTCAATACTTATTAATCTGAATCTGGATCAGTATCTCCCTCAGAATAAACAGAGCGGTGTGCAATAATAGACAACATGTGCGAGATAGTGGGTCAGTGGGGAAATGCTTAAGAATTGCTGATGACATTTCTCGGAGCAGATGGAAGAGACAACTGGAGTCACACAAAGCTAACAGCAAAATCGTGATCGCCTTAAGGCATTTTGAGGCATCTCTCCATTAATGTCTCTCTTTATAAAAATGGAAATAGATTGAGTTAATCCATTCTTTAAAATAGCCATCTATCAATTAAGACCTCCTGTATATCATCCATCTTCCCCTTTTCCACAATCCATCCATCCATCCATCACAACACAAACCATTGCAGTCAAAGTATATAATGTATTCTGTTATCATCATGGACACTGCACATGACGTGGTCTGTAACCCTGACTATCAGTGTGCATTCAGAAAGAGTCAATGTGGAAAT
Organism: Holacanthus passer; assembly: GCA_025331565.1. Taxonomy (NCBI): domain Eukaryota; kingdom Metazoa; phylum Chordata; class Actinopteri; family Pomacanthidae; genus Holacanthus; species Holacanthus passer. The sequence goes on along the minus strand of JAFREQ010000004.1, from coordinate 1,852,312 downwards.
GCCAACACAAATAAATTCAGAAGCAGAAAACCATTTCGGATACATTTAGATTTCGGCAAAAACAGACGCACAATCTTTCTTTTTCAACACCGTCCATGCATCTGAGAATTAAAATATCACACTGCTATCTAAACCAAAGATTGAACCGTCCTCAGCAGCAAGCAGTAAAGGCAATACTGGCTGATTCATTTACTTCTAAATACAATTCTAAATAAAGCCTTTCGCACTTGGCTTCAGTAAATGCGTAAATCTTTTGGCAACACACAGTAGATCTCAATAAGATGGTCAAAAATGTGTTCATCTTTTCATCTCTGGTGCTGTTCTCCATCCAAGTTGCACAACATGTTGCTCAAAATCGTGGATTTGTTTCATGGAGCTCAAAAACGAGATTGCTCATAAAAAAAAAAAAGTTACAAGCCAAGAAGTCATCGCCATAGTGCGGCTGCAGCTCAGTGAATGATGCACATGAACTTTTCCTGCAGCTTTTTATAGTGGAGGCATCTGAGGAATTGTTAAATTTCCTAAATTAAAAAATTCCCTTAAATTCACCAAAGGGCTTCATACGACTGCACGGATGAAAACTCACCTTGATAGGTTTCCCATCGGGTGTCAGCACTTCCTCGGAAAGTTCCATCATCTTCAGAGCCATGTGCGCGATGGGCTTCGCGTGACTATCAACTTTCTTGTGAAGTCCTCCTGCCACACAGTAGGCGTCACCTATTGTCTCGATCTGCATGAGAAACGGAGGAGGAGGGGCAGAAATGAATGAGTGCGGCTGTGAGTACGTGCTGATGTGTGTCACTAAGTAGCCATTCAATAACTCATATCTTCTCCAGTGAGTAGAGGAAATTAAAAGCACTCCTTAATTCCTCTTGTAATGTGAGAACTACACTATCTGTTTCTCTCTCTTAGCCAGACATCATTCAAAATAAGAGTTGTTGAGCGCTTGGAGAGGATCTCAGTAAAGCCACTCACAGCACCTTGCACTGATTCTGACCCTGTCTGACAAGATACAAACTCCAGGCTCAAAAAAAAAAATCGAAGCATTTCAATTCATTTTTGACACCAATTTGCAGACACGCATCCCCGACAGCACCCTTCCCAAAGTTCACTGAAACTGTCACATAAATAGAGTCATCACAAAAGCTTAGATCTAATTTCATGTTTTTAGTTTTGCAGTATTTTATGAAAGGCACGACAAGAAGGTTTATTTTGTTACCTTAAAGCTAAATGGCAAAAATAACACATTTTGATATAGATGAAAACAAAACCTGAACAATTTAGTCTTTTAGTAAGTGGGACCCCAGAGAGGTGAGATATTGAGAGAGATTAATGGCTTGGTTGGTAGACATGCTTGGATCAATCTTTATCAGCTAAAACAAAATTGGTGGCTTTTGTGTATGAGAAACCATCTCACTTGCTCTTTTAAGCAACAATGCATTGTTTTTAACATACAGTAAGCGATTCATTTGGGTAATGTACCTAAATATTTTTGTGTCAGATGAAAGACATTTCTTTGTTTTTGTGATTTATTCCAACATCTTTGTGGGAATACAGTTGAGAGGGCAAAAGGTTAGAACATTCTGCTTTGTGTTTCTGTGCTTTTTTTAGCTGCTGGTGTTTTCATTTTAACACAGCGTTGCCGATCCTTATTGGTTGGCTATAACGCTTAGAGGTTTTATTCTCAAAAATTATTCTCTTAATAGAATGATAGTAAATTACAACCTTAACAACAGCTGCATACACAGATGAACTACGATTTAAGCCATGAACCCAAGTCTCTGTTTGGGCCTTCTGTTGTTGTGGCAAATAGGAGTCAGTGCAAAGATGAGACACAGGAGTTGTGTTATCGAGGAGTAGTTTCTTTATTGGCCAAGAAGAAAAGCTGGATCTGTTCAAGTTATATCAACTTGTCTGTGTGTGTGTGTGTGTGTGTGTGCCAATGATACAAGTATACCTCTGATACCCAGACATCCTGTTTTTCCCAGAACCTTTTCCTTTCCCAGAAATCATTGCAATAACATCCCATCAAACCAGATATCCTGTTCCGTCTCTGATCACCTGTTCTCACGGCACATTAACGCCACCGTACTCTGACAGAGATCGCAGCCGTAACAAGAGTGCCAAACTTCAAAATGAGCACATGTGAACAAAGCAAACAGGTCACGCCACTTTCAGGGATGTGTTGCCGTGTTTGCAGTTGATGGGGTGAGCTCGGCAACACAGTCCTCATAAAGGAAAAAAATTCATGGCGCAGGAGGAGAAAAAGGAAGGGAGAAAAAAAAGTAGGAGACGAACTGCTCTCATTTAGGTCTGCCACCGGCTAAATCATTTCGACAGTAACCATGACAATGCCGACATATGGGCGCCTCAATCTCCTCGCCGTGTCCTCCTGCTCTTGCTCTCTCTTTTACACACTCGCTCTTCAGCTGCTATACACATAAACCCCCTTACATTCACTCAATCTCTCTCTTCCTCTCTGTATGTCTTTCCCCAGACATCTGAGACATGACATTTCTGAGAGATACCGCAGAGGAAATGCATGATTCTTATGGGAAAGTGGCAGAGTATAGAAAGGTGGAAAGAGTGAAAATGAAGAGAAACACTGATCTGATGATAGACAGCGAGGATGAGAGGAGGGAAAGACTGTAGACTAGGCTGTAACTAGGCCTGAAGCCACACTGTCACATGGACAATATTGACACATCTTTGTGAAGCTCCCGCACACTGACCATTAATCAGTTACTTTTTCCACAAAGCACACTGACACATAACAGCACATAGAGGACACACACACACAAACACACACACACACAAGTGTATCCAGCGCACAGAATAAAGGTTTAGCCGACCTAACACAACTGCGGGCTCCAACTTAATGAGAAACTGTTGCTTCCTGGAAAACAATTAATTTGCACATAAACCAATAAAGCAGATACATTTTTAAATAATCCTTGATATCCTTCTGTTTCACAGTTTAGAAATGTATCATACCTCAACCCCAAATCCTGTCTCAACAGGTATTACTACATAAAGAAGACGTGTGCATCTTTCTGTCCACTGACCTTATAAACATCCAGAATGCCACACTGGTAGTCAAGCGCGTATAGAGCTCGTTCAGCATGGAGATGACCTGCATGGGCGTGCACTGGGCGCACACAGCGGTGAAGCCCACGATGTCCGAGAACAGCATGGTAACGTCATCGAATTTGCGAGCGGGCACCGGCTGACCCTGCCACAGTTTCTGTGCCACATCTCCTGGAAATATGGAATAAAGGAGATCCACGGTTCTCCTCTTTTCCTCCTCCAGCGCCTGGTGAGTCCGCTCTAACGTGGCCTGGGAGAGGAGAGAAGAGAGATTAAGAGGTTGTGTTGTGTGTGTGTTTTGCTTTGAGGAAGGCACAGATGACAACAACGCTAAGATGTGGGAGTGCTGCACCAAATTAAAACTGCTGGTGCATGTAAATGCATTCGCGTATTAATTTGATTTATCTTTGATTGTGTTGATCTGCATATTCTCATTTGCGTCTGTGGGCGAGCTTCTTAATGCCATATCTGTCTGATGCAGCTCTATACCATTGTTCAAGCAGGCAAGTCAACTAAGCTATAGCTATTTATAACAGCGGCCTGGGGGAGTAAGTTGCAGCGACAGAGAGCGATGCAGTGAGCCGATGCATAGGGTTGGGTCAAGACTCGGTGACTTGCTCAAAAGTACTTTGAAAGCAAATTGTAAGTCCCAGGAGCAACGTTCTTCCAGCCAGTATGGATTTAAACAGGCATCATGGAGACATTTAACATGTTTGCTTCAGCGATTTGTCACACATTATGTTGGCTTAATTGTCTTACAAAAGAAGAAAAAAAATGTGACTGGCAACTGATGAGCTTCCTCAGTTGTCCCGCTCCGTAAATACGATCGAGACCCAGAATTAACAAGCAACCATTCTACCTTAAGTTTGTCCATCCTCTTCTTCAGGCCGTCCTGGGCCTTGGCCTGCTCCCCCACCAGGATAACGTCCCGCGTGGCATCGTGGATGGGGATATCCGACAGGTGGAGACCCCTGCCCATCAGCTCCTCCAGCTTATCAACGCGTGGCGAGCCCAGGAACATCAGGGAGCAGGACTCGGGCACGTGGATCATCTGACCCTTCAGCTCCATGACCTGGCAGGGAGAGCGATCAAATGGGAAAGAAAAGGTGAATTATGGAAGAGTCGTGCATCATGGTTTATATTCATTATAACCCTTTTGTTACTGTGCAGCTGACACTTGCTTTTTTCTAACCAATGTGTTCCAACCTAGGACATTAATATACAAATAATTATTCACTGTACTCTACTCCAGTAACTGCCTCTTCTAGAATTTCTCTCTCCATGAATGTCAGTGTAAAAGGGTGAATCAAGAATGAGGCTGTCGCTGTTTGACGCCTGACCTCTTGAATAAATATCAAATGAAATATGGATTATCTACCATCCAACTTCAATCATGGCAACGGCAAATGCGTATTTGGACACTTAGCTTTGCATTAACAGACAGAATAAAGCTTGTTCTCCTTCAATGCTCAAGTGTTGTAAGGTAGCTTTTTTCCTTTTAACGTCCATTTTTAGAAAAGATCTATTTTTGAAGAGAAAAACAAGGGTAAAAAAGCCATTTTCATAATAACATAGTAAAAAGTGTAAATGTGCAATGTACCACAAAGATATTAGAATAAAGTGCTCAACATGATTCTCATCTGTGCCTCTCTACATGCCTGCACACATACACATCCATATACACAAACACACACACACACTCAGACACATCCATCCACAAAAGCACACAATGTTACATGCAGACATACAACAGAATATAATCACAGCAACAGCAGATTACTGTGATTTAGTAAACACTTTGTAATATATAATGCATGCTGACCTGTATGGAAAGAGCCTGTAAATGCTACATGAAGCTATTAAGGAGATAATCCTGTCATCATCATAATGTCACTGGTTTGACCCACACAGTTGACCCACATGAAACAGCAAATACTTGACCCATGATCACATACATATGTAACGTCCTTATAGTCAGTAAGTAAGTATCTGAGTTGGTTTAAGGAAAATTAGGAACCAGATATTTCTGTCAGAAGACGTGGTCATTTTGAATAAACACCAACAAGGCTCCACAAATAACTGCAGCATTATTGCCAACAGTATTTGCAAAATATGAATAAGAATTGCTTTCAATAGTTTGCTGACATTTTTGTTCACAAGCACTTAGACATGACAAATATGCGCAGGACCTGCTGAATGTGAGGGGTGCAAAACCTCTTAAAGAGAGAGACTGAAATGGACATGGGTGGCTGATGACCCAAGGAGATGTTGAAGAAAGATATTAGTCCCACAACCAAAGACGTTACTGCCCTTTTGAATATGACTCTCAACTGTTTCATGGGGCTCCTTGTCTTTAGTTTCTCTTTTTGCTTCTCTGTCCATCTTCATCTGTCTTTCATTCCTGCCTCTCTCTTGCTCTCTCTGTGCTCTTCTATCTGTCTCTTGCATTACTTCTCTCTCTCTCTTCCTCCATAGTGTCAGATAGATTATTCCGCCAGTGAGCACACTGCAGCCCTGTTTTATTTATAGCACAAGGCTCTCCTCGGTCTGCATAATACATACAGTCTACATTTACACACACACACAAACAGTATTTTCCTACACACAAACACACAGAATACATCCAACGGGGAGACACACACGCTGCCTCTGACTGTCTGACATACATCCATATAAACACACATGCAAACATATATGCACATATGCAGCGTACAACCTACAGGGTCTGAGTTCAAGACAAACCCATCCCCTGAAACACGACTTGGTGTGATTCAGTCAGTATACACACACACACACACACACACACACACACACACACACACTCATCTGTATCAATTACAAAGGAGAAAATGGCAGCAGAAAAAAAAGCAGAATGGTTTGAAGACATTTTTTCATGGTTTGAGACAACTGACATGTGAATTTTAGAAAATGGGTTGCAACTCAGTTTAAGGAGGGTGTCCATGATATTATGTACATTCAGTGTGTACATTGTTTGTCAGATTGTGACATTCATGGACAGGAGCTCAAGGTGCAGCCAGGATTGCACAGCCAGCAGGCATTGTACTGGACTGTTTTGAGGAAGAGTGGAGCTGAGCCAGAAGACAAGCTTTCAATTTACACGTTGATCTATGTTCCAACTTTGAGCTTTGGGTGGAGATCGAAAGAATGAGGTTGTTGATACAAGCGGCCGAAATGAGCTTCCTCTGTAGGGCGGCTGGGCTCAGTATTAGACATAGGGTGAGGAGCTCTGACATCCAGAGGGATCTCAGAGTAGAGACGCTGCTCCTTTGCATCAAAAGGAGCCAGTTGAGGATGGAGTTTTTCCAAGCAAGTCCAACTGGGAGGAGACCCTGGGGTAGAGAATTCACTGGAGGGATTATATATCTCATCTGACCTGGGAACGCCTTGAGATCCCTCAGGAGGAGCTGGAAAATAAGGCTGGGGAGAGGGACGTCTGAAATACCTTGCTCAGCCTGCTGGATGATGGATGGATGGATTGATATATGGATGGATAGATGGAGTGCGTATATCTGATAGAAATAAATGTGACATTTTGTGGAATGAGACTGCAACAGTTAGAGGTAATAAATGATTTGTTACCAGCACTGTCACCCGCAATGCAGATTGTGCAGCTCAGCCTTGCAACTCGCCACTGACATGAAAAACTGCTGGGTGCACTTTTATTTGACAAGCACCAGCTGGAACAATGCTTCATCAGGTCTACCTTAAAAAGCCCCTGAGTTAAAACTAAGGCCAGTTTCCTGTGTGCACCATGGGCTTCCCTGCATCCAAGCTACTTCATCAAGCCGCCCTGCAGGAGCGGCATCATCTTCCACAAAGACCGCAAGACAACTGCTGTTAATGCTCACAGCTGTTTTAATGTCGTACCGTTTTGTTTTTCTGTAACTGTGTCACCGCTTTTTCCTGTTACGTAACGAAGGTAGAAATTTCCATCTAACAACTGTTGTGGTTTTTAAATCACGTACAGTAGGTATAATTATACCACTGTCTCACCGCCTTACTCTCAGTGTCTGTCTCTGTTTCGCTGTCACTCTCATTTTCCGTCTCACTCTGTCGCAAACTCACACACGCCGATGCGCAGACGCAAACATACACGGACGCACACACATCCCCGGAGGCAGTTGTGTTGGCCTAGTTGTGCGTCTCTGTTTAACTCAGCACTCTCCTCTCCTTCTGCCTGCATCTCTGTCATCGCAGCGCAGAGACAGAGGCAAGTGAACGAAGGAGGAAGGATGGGCAAAAGGAAGCAGAAAGAGGGGGAAGGGTAGGAGAGGTGGGAGACAGAGGAAGTGAGGTGGGACGGGTGAATGAGAATGGGAAAAGAATGGGGAGAAAGAATTGCAGAAATAGCTGGATGGAAAGAAAATGCGGAGAAAAGAAAAAGGAAGTGACAAAAGCAGGATGAGACAGTAAAAAAGAAGTCAGTCAATCAGAAAGAGGCAACAGTACAACAAGAAGGCAGTGAACATGAAGGAGGCAGAAAGTAGGGGAGGCATGCAAAATGTATTTTTTATAAAAGCAGATAAACACACTAAGAAGAGGCCTGTGTGTTGTCTCCTAGTCCATGTACAGTAGAGATTCTTCTTAGAGGCAGGTTGTTACTATAGACTGTGTAAAAAGGTTGTCACACATTTACACTGAGACTTTGTTCAAGGTCACCGCATTGTCAACACAAGGAAATTACTTTTTTTTTCAAGGTAGTTCTGCACTTGTAACTGTGAGAAATCTTCACAGATAAAATATGGTTGTTAGGATGTTTATATAAACAGTTTGTATGGAGCGTTTGTGTGCAGGAAATATTGGCCCAAACTATATTATATCTTAACTAGTAATCTCATAAATCAAGAATTTCCTTTGGGATTAATAAAGTTATCTTATCTTATCTAATCTACTCTAGTATCACTTCCTTTAAAAGATGCATTGATGAGTTATCTCTCCCCTTTGACATCATTTTACAAAGTTAATTGCTTTACTGCGCATAACCACTCGATGCGCTCAACATGTAATTAAATCCACGTGTGAGACCAAAACTATGTTCACACAAATGCATGAATAATAATGAGACCAGCGAGGAGCACCACAGAACAATCCTCCTGCTTCTGCAGGAAGGAAAACTGAAGTATATGACTTCTGATGACCAATAGACGAATATTATTTTTAAGTGCAATTTTAAATCCATGTGCAATATTACTTCTAAATATCAGGTGCAATATAATGCTCATTATCATGTGCAATACTTGTACAATTCTGCAATTTCATTTAGCTTTTATCCAAAACGACGAACATCTGAGAGTTGATACAATACTTTCAGTATCATGTGCAGTATTACTATTTGCTATTACATTTAATGTCATGTTTAAATGCCATGTGCAATATAACTCTTTGTTATCATGTACAATTATGTTTAACATCACGTGCTATCTTTACATTCATTATCTGGTGCAATATACCGTTATCACCTTTGAATACCACTGGCAATATTTACTTTGTTTTGTCTGTCTAGCATACTTTGTACTTAACTTATCCTACTTCTATTGTTATTGTATTATATGTATATTGTTGTATTCTTATTTGCTACTGTGATTTTTGGAGCAATCTGGCACAAGAATTTCTTTCAGGATAAATAAAGTTTTATCTTATCATGTACTATATCTGCTTAAACAAGACCAATAGAACCCCAAAGATGGCCACAATAGGAGGGTGAAGCTAGCAGTATCTTAATCTAACAATTCTTTGATTTGTCTGGAATACAATGCAAAACATCTCTTTTCTTTGTTTTTTTATTCTTCATTTTTTTTATGTCAATGTTATGTCAATGTGTGCAATGCAGCACTGACTGTTCACATTTTATGTACTAAGATCATCAACACGTACAGATTCAGGCTGCTATCGCCATTGGCAACATGAAGGTAGATGAAAAGGAGAGAAGGGAAGGGAAAGGAGAAAAAAAAGAAAACAGCTGAAAGGGCCAGAGGTGGAAATTGAGGCAGAAAAAGAGAGGGGGAGTAATGAGAGAGGCATAAGAGAGAGAGAGGGAGAGAGGACATGGGGAGAATGAGGCGCACTGGACTTGAAAAATGGAAACCAGGTACGATGGAGAAGATGGAGAGAAGGATAGCAGGAGGTAGAACGGACAGCTAATGGATTGTCTTTTGTGAGCAGACTCTGGCATGTCAACAGACTCTCATTTGCATGAACAAGCACCGAGCAGCAAAGAGTCAATGAGTCAACCGCTCTCTCCCTCTCTCTCTCTCTCTCTCACACACACACACACACACACACACACGATGCTGCAATGCTCTTATCTCGTCAGACCCCGGCTATATTGTGCAGTACACTTACATCCCACTCTCACACTGAAACATGTACACAACCACGGACGCACACACTCTCACACACACACGGCACGCAGCCTAGATAAACACTACATTACAACCTTGTACCTTGCCGTTTCGGATGAAAGAGTCAGCAGAGGATTTAAAATGCTGATGTCACATTTTTATAGAAAAATCACACCTGGGAGGTAAATTCATTTCATACTTGAATCAGAGGTTGATGCGAGTCTTTGTGAAATAAGCGACATATTGCAGCAATGGTAAAAAAAAAAAAAAAAACACTGACAATGTTTAAATGCATCTGGGTATAAGGAATCGGTTCATGAGTTTGTTGTTGAGTCGTGTTGAATGTAACTGTTCAGTCAGAATACAAGAACACAATCAGTCTGCACCTGATTGGATGTTTGATCGAGATGTCAAATAGATCCTTTTGAAAATCCAGTTAATGGAAAAAAAAAAAAATCAGTCTACTTTATGTAAAGTAGAAATTGCATCAGACAGCTTTGGTGTCAGAAATTTGGTCACATAGTTTGATGCCTTTCATGCAGAGAGGATGAAAGTCAATCTCACTCGCTTCTCATATGTTTTTTTACCTTAAAAAATGCTTACATACCTATTGGTCCAGGTTTAGAGCACAATTTCCAAGTGCCAATCAAACCTATGGTGCAGATATGCCTGAATCCAACAACATAAAGAATCATAAACAATCAATCAATTTCTTGCACTGAGCTAAGAGTAACCGGAACAGTGCTGGTCTACAGGATGCACGTTCAGCAGGCAGCGTGCCGCCACAGAGCTGACAGCGCCGTTGAACCGAGCAGGCGGTGGGCGGCGAGGGGGTCTCGCCCCGGACAGTTTCACGGCTGCAGCAGCAAGGACTCGTGACCACGAGACAGACACCTTCTGGGCTTTACACTCTTCACCGGGCTGCTGGACAAGCTCCGGGGAATTTAAAGGTCACTGGAAATGCTCGGTGCTTATATTTAGTTTTTTATTTCTTTTTTATTCAGAGAGAAAAGTTGATGTAAAGCAAAGACTCATCTTACATGAGTCACGACCGTTCATACTGACTTTTAATTACACGTACTGTAAACAAGCATCTAAACATATTGTAGCAGAACTCTTAGGTCAAAGGTTGGAATCATTTTGAAAAAGCCCGAATAGAGAAATGATGTGTTATTACATCTTATCAAAACTGATCAGCGGCATCCCAGTTATTAGTGTATCAAGCCATCAATCACACTTCTGTTCTCTTTATCTTTGTTTCATGTCTTTGTCATGTTTGCTGTTGTCTTTCTTGTCTTTATGACTCCTTTTTTTTTTTCCACCCTTGTATTTTCATTCACTCATTATCAAGAGAGACGGAGAGGGCAGTGATTTTCAAAGCACTGTTCACTGAACAAACCATCACGGCGGTGATTTATCTAGAAACAGATCAAAGGTGGTGCTAATGTCAAAAGTCTCTTTGTGCTCTGACACGCCGGTGAACACATGCAAACAGGAACAATACCTCATTCAGCAACGCCTACAAATGCAATTCAGTAGCATTTGGTAAATAGCAGACATTGCACATTTGAACATCCTGATGGTTCCTCAAGTAATCTTTGGCCCCCATAAATCTTCCTCGCCCTCAATCTCCCTTTTTAACTAACCTATCACATGGGGCACAAATGTCAGGGAAAAGAGAAGCATTTGTACCTGAATACTCAAAACACCTGCTCAAACTCAGCTGAAGAAAACGGCTGGTCCAGGCTCCAGCTCCTGCTATATTTTTGTTCCAACATCCACACAGATTGTTCACGTAAGACTTTCAGGGCTATAAAAAAAAAAAAGCACTGACTAATCCTAACCAGAATTTTGATCTCTCTGACCCAAAGAGTCTGGGAACTTTTGGCTCCTTACAGCAATGGCATCACTACTGTGGAGGTAGGTGTTGTGATTCATGGATTCTCTGTCTTATTCATGTGGTTATTTTTAAGAGAAAGAAGAAAAAAAATCAGCTTCCAAGTACATCTACGTCCACAGCTTGGCTCAAAACAAATGGCAGCAAGATTTATGTTTTCCCTGTTATACATGAAGAAGGCTAAAATCCACATATAATAATTTATAAAAGATGGATGCATGCTGGTTTTCAGGTTTAGCTCAGCTCTGTTCCAGGCTTCAGAAGCATCACCTGTCACTGGCAGCTACCAACAAAACTGACCTACCAATAATTGACCTCCATCGGGTCAGTGGAGCTGAAAAGGTCAAAACAAATCAATCATTCACTGAAGCATCATTGTGAAAACTACTTTTGCATGCATTTAGTGCAAGTTGTATTTTCTCTTTTTCCACTTTTTCCACTTCCGTTTCGCAGCAAAACTAGGACATGAGGATTCATATTAAGGATAAAGGAAACAATGATGCGAGGGGAACGTGATGAATAAGATGATGCAGTGGTGAGAGAAGAGCAACCTGTGTCTGCTCCCCTGTGCGCTGACCACAGTGCTCACACCAAGCAGACAGAGAGAGACGCCATTTGACCTTTTCAGTAGGTCTTTGGACGTCTCTCGCACAGCCCACGTCCCAGGGCGAAGACAGGAAAGAAGTCAAACTAAAAAATCCACGACAGGCCACTCGAATACACACACACACACATACACACAGAGCACAGCACAGGGGAGTGAGTGCTCTTTTGTGGCCTCTTTACCTTGGCCTGTCGCCTTCCCTCGCTGCCCTTTCTGGTGAAAATGTCAGCCCATCCTTCTCTTTCTCTTTCTCTTTGTTCTGCTTCTCTGCCCAGGTGACACAAGATTCATATGTGTGGCAAAAATAAAGAAAAACAAACACATACTGACACACAAATCTTGCGTCTACTGGACAGTGCTGGCGCTTGGAGCCTTAAACTTCAGCACTGCCAGGTTCTGATCACCAGTCACACACACACACACACACACACACACACACACACACACAATGGCAGCTATACTGACCCAGTGAAACCAGCATGAATGTACCTTTTCGTACTTCATCTGTAGATGAGAAAGAAAGATTATAGGGCCACGCACAGAACTAGATGACCGACTGACCCTGACCTCAAATACAATCATGTGACTCAACTTCCTGTCAGTAATTTACACTGCCAATCCCATTGACCTGACATCTAAAAAGGCTAAAACTCAAATATTATAAATGGTTTATCTAAAAAAAACCACACAATGGTTCTTAAGAGTTAACAGCCACAAACACATACTATTTTTATCTGCGATATAAAATGTGATCAACATGATCAATAGAAGCAAAAAAAGAGTCCTTGAAAAAAAATCAAAAGCAAACAAAAGTCATTGTGTCTTGAAATGTTTCAAATTTGAAACCCCAGCTTCACTATACACTAATCGTCGGAGGATTACATTTAAATAACTGCATTTCCTCTGATCCCCCAAAATCCCACAGAACAGATGTCGTCAAAAAGTATTTAAAATTGTTTAACTGACATAAACTAAGATGCTGTTCCATCATAACCTGCAAAAGCTCACAAGCAGTAACAGTAACGTACATGTTATGTTATACATCAAATGTAATCCGGACAGTCGCACAAGGCGAAACAGAAAAAGTAAAGTGTGTTTTATCAAGGAATTCTAATTGTGATGTGGGAACAAGAGAAAGGGAAGACTCTTTTCCATTTTTGACAGCTATAAACCCTTTTGAATCAATTTTCGTCTGATTGCATGAGAGGGAGAAAATGAAAACGCTGGGAATACATGAGAGGGGAAACAGGGAAGCTTTGTGAGAAAAGAAAACTGGTTAGCAGCAGAAAGGGAAAGAGAATGATAGAGAATTTATGAGAGACGCTGACAGACTAGATGAAAGCTGGAGGGGAGATGTACTGTAGTGGTACTCGAGGTCTGGCTGTGAAGAGGGGAATCCTGCTGCTACTCCTGAGGGTATGTGGCATGTGGGCACTGTAGTGTGTTATTATGTGCACCAGCATGCATGTATAGAGGGTGTGGGAGCCTACATGGCTATGTTTCGTGGTCATCTGTTCAGATAACTTCACGAAAAACAAAAATCATACAATTAGACTTCTGTGTGCACGAAGTTGAAACACTATCCTTGCCTTCACAGTACAGTGCAGAGCGAACGACTTTCATGAGAGCAGCCCGATTCACTTTTGTGGTGTTTTCTCATAGCTCCATGTTCAAATATTGTGACATCCTAACTACTAATTACTGTATATTAATCACTGACATCTTTAAAAATATCATTAAATTATAAAAACAGCAGAACTGCAACTATAGCTGATTAATCACTTAAACAGAAAATGAATTCTAAGCTACTTTGTTCATCAAATAATTTTCTTTGACGTGAAAACTGAATATCTTTGGGTTTTGTTGGTTGAATAAAACAACACATTTGAAGACATGATCTTGTGGGGTCATTATAACAGGCATCTTTGAATATTTTCAGACATGTTATGGACAAAATAATAACTAGTTGCAGCCTTAAATAGATAAGGGCAGTCGCCCTTACGCCCTGCCCTTAAAACACATGCTTACAATATGCTACAATATCTTGATTTATACAAGCTGTATTACACAGCACTGACATGACGTGAATTAAAATGAAGCAGCAGACACCTAACTACCTAAAGACAACCAATTACTTCACTTAATCTGTAAATACTAATTGCATCAGGTTTGTTTAGAAATCTGTTTTTACTGGCTTGGTGCTGTGTGAGCATGACTGCAGGTTCTACTGTTTTTACGTGCCAGGGCAAAGACTAATGCAAGCAGCGATATGACAAGGAAGGAAAACACGACATAACAGGACTTTTAACCGCACCATCTGCCTTTGGCTGCAGATCTGTGGTCCTGTTTATTCTTGCCACTCTGTAGGATACATAAAATAATGTCATTTTCCTATTTGGAGAAGCCATCTCTCTAGTTGGTAAGCCGTGTTTGTCGAGCACCATAGTGAACTGGCATAGCTGTTGAAAAAGTATGAGACAAGTGAAGTAACTCTCTGAAAGGATAACAATTTACCTCCATGTACTCAAATTTATATCATTTATATTGACCCACAATTTGGCTCAGAGTGATGCTTTGCCTATATGAGAAAAATAGCAGGTGTAAATGCCCAAACAGTACATTATGTGTTGGTCACTCCCAAAGAAATCCTTGTCTCATCTGGTTCACTTGCAGAATCAGCCCCCAGCTAGACAAGATACCACTAAGAAGCACAAGAAGAGAAGACACACAGCAACATAAAAATAAAACTGCAAATGCCTCAACAACCAGTCAATACAACTGGGAGGACTTGTGTTCAACCAAAGGCTGAGAGCTACCTCAGAATCAGAGGCACTAACAATATAATGGTGAATATGAGAGTAATCTTCGTTAAAATTGTCTTGATTGTCCCCTCACATTTACAATCATGTACCCTAGATGACCAACATTTACCTAACCAACTTTATTTTTATTTGCTTGTTTGTTGTAATTTTCACTGCCATTCTTGCAGGGACATGATCCCTCAACAGCTTCCCATCCACAAACAGGACAACTTGTGCTCTGCAATAGTAAACAAACATCTTTTCACCTGTACCTCTGTCAGTGTGTTTCCACAGTAACTGTACCTTTAGTTCAGGATAAATTAAATTTGTTACCATTTTTAAAAAAAATCTAGTTTATACCTTTGCGGTGGATCAAATGCCCAACTCACTCATTCATACACACACATACACACACACACACACACACCACAGCACTGCGGCCGGAATGATCCGTCTCCTCTCTGTCAGATCTGTTCAGCATCAGGGTGTTTGGTGCAGACGCCGACAGCCTGCGGAGACCATCCAATCAATACGGAACGGGATATAACATACAACACAGATTGATTAATTGTTTCTGGCAAATTGGAACCAATTGAAACCTCGTTCCTCCCATAATAATACATCACAGGTTTGTGGGTGCGGTGCAACATGTGGTGGAACGCCATTCAGTAAAGACAAGAGCGTCATCAACAATCTGATTCTCTTGACTTCCTCTCGAAGCAAAACCTGAGACTAAGAACTGAATTATTGATATATTCATCTATCTCAAAGTCAGACGCTGCACTCCGTCTTGGCATACATCCTCCCGGGGAGAACACTGTGTTAGCTTTCGTTGTAACAAACTGAAAAATGAATCAGATTGTGGCCTTCTTGCACAAGTTTCCAGTGTTTCAAATGTAACTCTTGCTTGATAACATAACCACATGGAGATGGTGATTTTTGTACTTCTTCTTCCTCGGTACAGAAGGTTCTGTGCATGACCGTGACTGAGACTGAGTACATTACTTATAAAACAAAGCGCAGTTATAATCCAAATTAGAAATTAATAACTAAAATGTTGGATGTTATCATGGATCTTACTGTAGCACTGTATGTTACATTCTTACTTGACTTAAGGATGGTAAACCTTTATCTTTTTATTATTCCCATCAATTCCATGAAAAGACACCTAACCATGAATTGTCCTGTTGGCAAGTAGCATCTGCAAAGACACCTTTAGTAAGTTCAGTATCTTATGCCTGTAGAACTCCATTGTTGTCCAAAAGCTATAAAACCACACACAATTGAGCATCATATCACAGTATCTGGGTGACATACTTAATTACAATGAACATAGCCAGTGGAGTTTACTCCTCTCAGCAGTGTAAACACAGAACCGTCTGTCCAACGAGTAGCTACTCTCCAGTGGCCATGTTCACGCAAATAATACAAGTACAATTTGAGAAACAGTGTCATCTGTCGCGATATCTTTACCTTCTCCTTGGTGCCAGCCTGCGTGGTATCAGGTCTGGTGCGGATGGTGAATGGGGATGCAAGCCTCAGGAGGATGCCCTGGAACGAAGGCTCCATCTTGGGCGAGACAATCTCGAAACAGTCCCTGAATGAGAGGCTCCGGTGAGGCTCAATGCGAGCCTGTCTCCTCAATCCTTCTCCGAGCTGCAGTAACTCCATGCGAGGCCCCAGGACGAGGTGAAACGGAAAGGCACGGCAAAACGTGGCCAGGCCGATGCGCAGATCACTGGGGTTGGTGGAGAGGGAGAGGGGGGGGCGTTTAGTGCTCACCGAGGCAGCATTCGGGAAGGAGGAGAGGGAAGCGGGGCTCGTCTCCTGGATTTGGAAGGACAAGCAAACTGTGGGAACAGAGGTTGGGAAAGGAGAGGGAGGGGACGGGGACGAGGAGGGCGAGGCGGTGGGGGACGCAGTCGGGGTGGGGGTTGCGGAGTCACCGTCTGTATGTTCTGTATCTTCATTGGGCAATAAGGGAGTTAGAGGTGGCACCTCTTCCACCTCCACTTCTGAATGAAAGATCCGCCTGGCAACAGCTCGGATCAACCCTGGCATGACCAACCCAACAAAAGGGGCGGGGTTGAAACAATGAAGAAGCAACACCTTCCCTCTTCCATCCCTTTCTCCCCGCTCGGCAACTTTGTCCAACTTTCTTCGCCCTCTCTCCTCCTCGTGGGGATCCTTGCACTGGAAGGAGGGGCTCTCAGACGAGGCACGGCGCCCCGTGGACGTGCGAATGTGTTCCAAGATGGCGTCAAAGCCATTGAAGAAGTCCTGGAGGTTGCCGCCTACAGCCCGAAGCACTCGTTCATTTTCTTCAAAGCAAAGGCCAAAGAACTCCTCTCCAAAGTGCTCTCGCAGCTCACAGAACGGTACTCCTGGGAGAGAGGGGATGCAAAACACCAACGTCAGGGATGCAGAATTGCACTCCTCTGAGGATACACACAAATTCTCAACATCATTAACAGATACGCAGCAATACACCTGCTCACATGCACGCAATCAAATACTTGCACTGACCAAAAATCTACATATTGATGATTGAGAAGATATGTCCTTTAGCGTTCTGCAGACTTGCATCTTGGTTCAATGTCTTTCAGTATTATTTCTCAATGGTTAACAATAAGTTTGTATAATAATTTCCTGTTACAGCTTTTACATGAAATGTTACCTCTGCTCCATGACATGTTTTGGCAAGATTCAAATAAAGCAAAAACAATTAGCATGCAAACCACAGAAGATCAATGTTCAAAGTAATCAAACATCAAAGCCTTGCGAAATAATGAATATTGATAAGATAAAATAATCATGTCACATGCCTACTGACTGAATAATAACTGAGAAAAAATTGGATTAAAGGATTATGGCAAAATTAAAATTGACATTTAATATAAAAATAAAGCTGTAGCTGCAAAATAGAACAAAATCACAACAATCCAAAAATGTGCAAGAAAATAAACAAATCCAGAAAGCAATAATAATGACTGAACAGGGCACTACTTCAACAGCTACATAGACCTACAGAAGAAATGTTGGTATGTCTGTGGATAGGGGTTCACAGTAGTGTGCAGAGGCAGTGACTGTAGTGACTCTTTAACAACCTCACTGTGCCTCTAATAATTCACTTCACCAGCTCAAAGAAACATGTTGTGCAACGTGTCTCTTCAAAACTGAACTCATAAACTCAGATCAGTTCATCAAGGCTCTTGGCTGGAGATGCAACGGTTGGTCGATTATTAGATTAGTCGATCAACAGAAAATGAATCGCCAACTATTTTGATAACAGATTAATCGTTTCAGTCATTTTTGAAGAAAAAATATAATATCTAATATATATAATATATAATAGTTTTTGACCCATGGCTGGACAAAAGAAGCAATTTGGAGAAGTCACTTTGGGCTCCGGGAATTTTTTTACATTTTATAGACTATAAAGAATAATCAGCAGATGAATCGATAATGAATAGAATTGTAAATTGTATCCATACACATAGCACTTAGAGCAGCATACACACAGGTGAGAGAGGTCAGATGGGAGTGTGAGTGTGTTGACAGCCAGATTAGTGTGGCATTGGCAGTGACATGTGACAGCAGCATTTTACCAAACTACTGGGCCAGAGAGGTTGGTAATCCTTTAGGTGAAGCTTTCAATTTATCAGTTGATTTACACTGTAATATTCAACTCCTTTCACAGGATGGCTGCGCTCGGCCTTTAGGACACATGACAGACTTTGGACATCAAGAAAGAGCTTAGAGTGGATCTGCTGCTCATTCTAACTAAAAGGAGACAGTTGAGTAGGTTTGGACAGATGCCTTCATTGGCACTAAGACCTCCTGCATGCCTCCCTGTGGACGTAGTCCAGGCACATCCAACTGGGAGGAGATCCCGGAGCAGATCCAGAACATGCTGCAGGGATTATATATCCCATCTGGCCAGGGAACACCTCGGGATCCCCAAGGAAGAGCCGGAGGACGTGGTGGGGGGGGGGGGATGTCGGGGCTACTCGCTCGCGACCGTGACTCGCACCCAGATAAGCAGCATAAAACGGATGGATAAACTTAGACTGAGAGGGGAAAGGAGATAGAAAAACATATGAAGAAGGTCAAAAGAGATGGAGAGAGGAGCGGGTGATTTGTAGGCGAAGACGGAAGGAGACCAAGAGAGAGCTGAGGCGAAAAGCTGGAGATAGAAAGATGGATGAGAAGATGAGTGAAGGACAGAGGAGTTAACAAATACAGTATTGGTGTACAGTTAATGCATACAGTGGCAGTAGCTCTGCAAGAGCAGAAGGACTGGAGGGAAGTAAAAGACTGCAGAAAGAGGCAGGAAGAGATCTTAGATGGTACAGAGGGAGGACGAAGCTGTACTGGGTGACTCACCAGGACACCGTGTGTTTTTAATGTTAGGCCATAGAGACAATGTAAGCCTCAAGAGTGAGTCACATAGTGTGTGTGTGTGTGTGTGTGTGTGTGTGTAAATAATATATTTGTGTCTGTATGCACACTGCCTAGGCCATGATACTGTATTTCCCTTTTTCATTAAAAGTGTCTGCAGTGTGTTTTGGAGGTCTAGCCTCTTGGGGGTGGCTTCATTTGATTGTCCCCACACACACACACACACACAAACACACAACACTGATACTCAAGGACATGCATGGGGGAAAAGAGAAAAGCAGTGCCTGCGTGTGTCTTGGCGCATAATAAAAATAACAGCACAGTACAATCGATCTTAAGCAACTATATAAAGAGAACATGGCTGGAAACAAAGGTGAAAACTAAATCCACTCATAACCACGTCAACTCATATGCACATGCATAAAGCTTCTCCTTCCCTGCCCTCCTTTTCTCAGACACACAATAACACACACACACACATCTCACTTTACCTCACACACTTACCCAGTATGGTGGCCATGTACTGGAGGATTTGTAGGACATCTTCCTCGGAATCGGAATTTTCTAGAAACGGACACTTGTCCTCTCTCTTTTCTCTTCGCCGCTCCTCGCTGCCAACTTCCTGACACCTGTCAAAGACACACACACACACACACACACACACACACAGGATAAGCCATGATTAGCCACGAGATGAGCAAAGAAGAAGCGTTAATAGGGCGCTAATAAGCTAATAACGGGATGAAGCTCCGTCTCATCCCCTCAAGATGTAAAAGACGATTTTTCTTCACTTGGTGTTTTTTTGTGCAGAAAGCCTTCACACTGTTTAATACTTCACACCAAACTGTGCTGTCACCGGTTCTTTGGGACTGTTTCGTCATAACAAAGTAGATCCATTAAAACCTCTTGACTGTTCTGGGTTATTCTGAATAAGTGAGATTTTCAAAAATCAATTTCACTTGCAGCGAGCTCAACAAACAGATGTTGGTCACTGAGCAGATCCACTGAAGCAGCTGGACAACAGAAAGACTCAAGGTCACCTCAGTAATGGTAATAAGTGAGGAGCGAGTGATGCTCTTCTGCCTCTCCTAGCTCAGATTTATGAGGAATTAGACCAGAGACCTTCTGGTCACAAGCTTCATTTCTGTGTAAAAATTACATACAGAAGAAATATAATTTGCCTTCATGTTGATTTGCTTTTTTGGATTAAAAATTCTTGAGAGAATTATTGAGAGACACAATAACATTGGCCAAGATCATCATATTATATTTATACTTGCACATGCCTGACACAAACAGACCCAGTATAAAGTATTACTTCTGGGAATGCTCATAATGATTTCGTCCAAAGTCACTCAATCACCTCCACAAGGAGACACACAGACACCAGTGTAATAAATTTAGATTATAACAAAAAATCTAGAGAGGTCCAAAACAAGTGTCTACATCTGTGTGCAGTCTGTGCTTCAATGTTAGCACGTGTTGGTTGAATCCTCTCTACTCAGGTTACTGTTTTGACAGGGAGGGACAGTGAGAGAGAGGCATAGACAAGAGGCGAAGGAGTGTCTTTATATGTGCATCTGTCCGGAAAAGACGAAAAAGAAGAAGAAGAAGAAGAGGGGATGCACAGACAGTGACAGGTTGAACAGAACAGGTGTGTGTATGTACATGTGTGACAGATAGACAAAATAAAGGCAAAGGGCAGAAAATGAGTGATGGGGACACTAAGACACGACGGCAGGTAGACAGCAAGCGAGCGTGGAGATTGACAAAAGAGGACGGGGAGTCAGAAAAAGAACAGCGAGAGCGGCGAGAAAGACAGTCTTACCTGATCTCTTGTTGTCTGTAAAACTGTAGAGTTCGCTGAAGAGCCTCCTTAACAGTCTGTTTCTGCAAGAGGAAGCACAAATATCAGTGCATGCGTATTTGTGTATGTGCACTGATGCAATTTATTCAACTTCAAATATCAATCACTTGATGCACACCTGGACCATCACCTGAAGACACTTTCATATCTAACAGGCCTTTTTCACAAAGCACAATTTGACACGTCACAGTGTGAAAAGCACAGGTGTGTATAATAAAAATCAACAATGGCTGAAGTCCATTTCGCTACTTTAGTGTCAGGATCCTGGTGTTGTGCACTCTGGCATATTTTGCTTCACTGACAGCCTGAGCTCGAGAAGGCGGGTCCAATGTGATTATCTATGATGCAGCTCAAATGCGAGGCTGTAGTGACAATGCTGGAACATAGTGTGCCAGCTGGAGAGGTCACTCCGAGGCCTCCGCCCACTCCGGACAGTATCAGGACTGACCGTGCGTGCGTGCGTGCAGGGACAGAGGGCAGACAACAGAGGCGATACTAGTGAGTTTTGGGGTTGTAAAGCAAAAACATGAGGCAATGAGAAATGAGAGAGACAGTGTGTGCGCCATTCAAGAACAAATCTCCACGTGTGTCAGCAGGTGCTTTAAAAGGTCTACATAGCTCTTTCACTATGAGGTTAAATAACGTCATGTTGCAGTTAAACAATCGCACAAAGTATCACAAATCTTTGCAGCTTCTCTCGTCAGCACCAGCTCGTTTTTTCTTTATGCTGTCTTTATGTCCGTATCCTCCACAACACTAACAGCTCAGAGAACTGTAGCGGTCGGAGCCACTTGAAACAACGCCTGCAGACACAAAAATATTTTCACTTTCAGCTACAGCGAGCCTTAGCAACAACAGGAGCAAGATGGGCACTTCATACAAGCAACTGTGCAGCTACAAAAAATATATCTTCACAGTCTATTTGCGATTGAAAACATGCTTTTACTCCATGTCACCTCTTTATTCCCCACCATTATATGCGTGTGTGCGGATAGAAACAGTGTTTTCTCACGACCATCTCCTCTTACCACGTCATTGATTCAGCTACTCATTTACCACAGAACATGCACATTATAGTGTGTGTACACAGGATTTCTAAAACATGACCAAACAACACGGGCACTAACTGTTATCGGGTCGCACACGCACGCACACATGAGCAAACACACTGTACATCATCATTAGTCTGCATTGTTACGATCGCCGGCATGTTTACTGGACACACAAATCCATACCCCGTCGCACATTAATCTCACTCAGTCACACACACAGAAGTACTTAGATGGTTGGATTTGACCAACAGCTAGTGGGCCGATATTAGATCGCCTGGTTCTCGCACTCTCAAACACACTACAACGTCTGAGCTTGGAAGATTTAAGGATGTATGATATAAACATAACATGGTGGAACAGAATTATGGTAATAAATTCAATGTAACTGAATAAAGACTTTAAAATATCATGTGATCCTGGGAATAGAGCAGAGAGATGGCATGTGAGGGAATATTAGCAAAGCAAAATGCATTAAGAGGGAAGAGTTTTCTCTCTCTCTCTCCCTTCTCTTTCTCTTGTTCCCTGTCTTCTTTATCCAAACCACTCTATCTCCTTTGTTTGCTCGGTTTCTTTACCTTGGGAGGGGAGCACAATCTCACCACTACTCGCTCCATTCCTCTCTGTTGCTCTGCATTGCTTTCTTTCCCTGGGAGCTTCAGTCACATTCTCCTCTACTGGATGTGAACCTGCCTTTCCTGTGAGTGATTCCCTCCAACACACACACACACACACACACACACACACACACACACACACACGGAGCACAGTGGACCAGCTCCTAACCCTTTTATTGCATCTCCCCCCTCCAAATTTCCATTAGCGTGAACTGGTGTGGTCTATGGTCACAGAGCAGTGGGTGCCGGTGCTTCAGCACAGCTGGAAAGCTGCCACCGCCACTAAAGAAAATAGAAACTCATGCGCCAGATGAGACCCAGCCAGATAAATCCCAGCGTGAGACGCATCAGGCCTCTCTGTCGGGGAGGAGGCGAGTAATAAAGCAGGTACAAAGAAAACAATTCTGTTGCAGTCTGCTTCATATCAGTTTTCAGGCCGTCTCTGAGCACAGCAATTAACGTGACTACGAAGCGCTGCAGTGTCAGCGGTGTAATGCGGCCGCTGCGTCGGACATGGCAGAGGTGAATATTTTCCCCTGACCTAAACATTTCGGAGGACTATTTGTCTCTATAAAGCTGGAATCATGCTTCACACGGGTCGACCAGTCAACCAGCGCAGGTCCACACACATAGTTGTGATTTGGGAGGTGTGTGCATCAACTCCTCTGCAATTACCCATAACACCCTTCTCTGTGTTGTGTTGTGTATGTGCACACATCTTTGGAAAAACATTCCAGTTTAATTACTTAAGTAAATTCTTGCCTCTTGGGGAGAACAATTATGATTTTTTTAAAAATCAATAAGAAAGAAAACAAGTAAGTTGTAAGCTGTGGATTTAGCTAAAAGCAAGATTGATCTTCTCCTTCATAAAACTGATTCCTGACAGTGGAGACCACAGATTTAGGTTACACACATTAGCACACTCACACACTTGTCTGACACTTTTCAAATTTGTGGCCAACACTCAGGGCCTTTTGATCAGCGCCATGGGTCACTAAGCTAATGGCCACCTTCCATGTGTATACACGAAACTGAGCGAGGGAGAGAGAGGGAGACAGAAAATGAATGTTTGCACACATGTAAATGTGTATGTGTGTGTGTGGTTGCTTCTGGGTCAGGGTGAAGACAACCACAGAGAGCATGCTCTGTTCTCTCTGTCACGGTCCATTGCAGTCAACAACAGACACTGCCACTGCACGCAGCCTGTGTGTGTGTGTGTGTGTGTGTGTGTGTGTGTGAGAGAGCAGTGTGCATGTGAGAAAGAACAAAAAAGATAATAAACAGTGTGTTGTGTTGTGAGTGAGTGAGTGAGTGAGTGAGTGAGCGAGTGAGTGAGTGAGCGAGTGAATGAATAGAAGTGTCTATTAGCTAATTTGCTTCTGTATGTTCCTATTAATGGCAGCAATTATATATTCTGATGGCACAATCAGTGTTAATGTATTTTGAAAGTGGACAAACATGAAAATGCTTTAGGAGAAATCCACTGTCAGGCTGTTTGTCAGACAGTTTAAGCTGCTATATCATAGTCCAGCCTAACACAGACACACACACACAAAAAAAATCACAGACACCAAAAAAAGCCTTGAACATTTACCTGGTCCTTGTCCTCAGATCAAGGTGCCATAAGACCCGCCCCCTTCTCTGCCTCTGATTGGCTCTGACTTTTTTTTCAAACCCTAACCAACTAATAAATCATCTAACCCTAACCAAGCAAAAAAACAAAAAACAGTAGCCAATCAGAGAGACATTGAGTGGGTTAATAGGCTGTGGGATCAATATGTACTCTCCATGACCAAAGCACAACCCCACAATGACCTTTACATATTTTGTTTTAAAAAGACTCAGGCAAAGACACATACTTGCATGCAGCAAAAGACACACACACACACACACACACACACAGTACCATTGCCCACATGTAAATGCTGGATATTATCCTCATTGAGTGTTAAACAAACCTGTCTTTAAGTGTCCTCTCTGCCCTGTTTTTTCAGATCAGTTAAAGATCAGGGCCAGTAAGAGCTGCAGCTGAGAGCTGAAGTTGGCTCTCAGGGGTCCTCTCCAACACACACCAACTTCAGATTTTTAGCTGTGCTGTTGAATTTCATTATTTTGCAAGGTTGTGCCTGGGCAGCAAAAAAAAAAGGCTGCCAATCACCTATCCTTATAGATTTCTCTGCAACATCTATTGCTCCCAGGAATGGGGCTGCAGGGTCTGAGCATTTGCAATTTGGAGAAACCTATTCCCACGACCTCCTGCGGTCTGATGACAACACAACAGTGCTCTTATTACGCAGGGAACTGACATAAATAGACCTGGAACCCATTTGAACTCGTGTGTCGTATCTCTGGCTGTTTTTCCTTGAACAAGACTACAGACGCACACTAGAAGTGAATCAGGCAATATTTTTCATACCAACATTGAATCACACCGGTGTAAACTATCGTAGGCTATCGCAGCTGAGTCGGCTCAATGATATGCTACATACCCAGTGTGAAACGGCGGTAGATTGCAACTGCTTGGTGAATAAAGTCGCAACAAGCATTAAGCAATCCAGCCCAGCGTGAGAGAGATATTTTTCTCATAACATGTAGTGAAACATCTGTAAATCTTGCTCTTACATTCGACAGGTGACCAGTAAGATGATTTGCATTGAGATGCTCACGCTGTCTCTTTTTTCTTCGATGTGTCAGTAAGCAGTTGTTAACCATAAAAAGTTCATGAGGAAAATGTTTGATCTATATACATATGTTACTTACTTACACAACATATGTAAAGAAAATCACCTTGTATTTATCAGAGTTTGTGACTTTTAAATACAGCCATAACTCCTGCAACACTCTGTCTACGTTTGTCACTGTTCCTGGGCTATTTCACTTTTTTACTTTATATTGCTGATTCTTGTTTTGGCACCAGAGACAAAATGTTCCATCTTTGGCTGAGTTATAGTGTGTGTGGATATTGGCAGGAAATCTCTGCTCTGGCCAGAAAGAAGTTTGGACTGAACTAGGTCAGATCTTTGGCCTTTTAACCACCTTTTAATTCACCAAGGTGCAGCATCTCCTAATACGGACTCACATTTTGCATCACTCTAAAAAGTGAACTTTTCATGAGCTCGGAAAAAAGGCCTGTTTTCAGCTTTGTGACATTTTCCAGCTAATCCACAAAGGCTTTTAAATAATTTGTCTATCTTAAGAAATCGGCGAAGTTTATGCTTAATACTTCAGCTATATCAGAAACATTCACATAACATATGGAGATACATGGTTTTCACTGGACAGGAAGTGTATAAAAAATGTAATCTGAAAAGTAACTAAAGCTGTCAGACAAATGTAGTGGAGTAAAAAGTATTTGTCTCTGAGATGTAGCAGAGTAGAAGAATAAAGTTGCATGAAATGTAAATACTCAAGTACATCAAATTTGTACTTAAGTACTATAGTTGGGTAAATGTACTTAGTTACATTTCACCACTGCTATCAATTGCTTCATGAAAAGAAAGATAGAACAGGGTATGAATTATTAACAAATGGTGATTGTCAGACGTCTTGTACAGTTTTACACTTACTGCTAAGTGGTTTTCAGTAATACTATTACTTGACTGTGTAGCTGCCTTTGAGATTATGCTATAACTTATTCATGTGAAAGTTAAAGTCCTCATGTGGCATTTCTGTTGCCTCCACATCTCAGACATCAGTAATTTTTTTATGGTTGACCGACTACATAACAGGGGCCACATTACAGGAGATGCAATCAAATCACACGCTGATGTACCATCACAAAAGACTATGGCCTAATCACACGCTATCCATCACAATCGCCCTCGGTCCTAATAACTGCTTTATTACATTATGGCCTGTAATACAACCGAGACACAGATAGAAACAAGACACACAGAAACAGGCTCTGTTCGTCACACTCCTCACATCAGTGCATGCACACAGACAGAGCATGGGCATCTCTCTCTCTCTCTCTCTCTCTCTCCCTCACAACAACATATTTATTATATAATCTGCCAGATGATTCAGGCTATCAGAAGTGAAGGATGAAAAGAGGCTTTTTTTTCATAGACAGCACAGCAGACATCATGATACCAGATTTTGGGATTTTTGGGAAAATCACACTATGGTGGAACAGCTTGAAATGTTCCCTGGTGTTTAAAAGAAAAGGGTTGAACTGAAGATGCTTCTTGGATGTAAAACATGTAAAAACATCCAAGTCCAGCTGCAGTCGACTCAACCCTGTTTCTGAACTTGGAGACAAATTTCCTGATGTTAAACCTTGTGCTTCTTCTGAACTTTGCAGACAGATGTGACTGATGGAATAAAAACATCTGGCTGTCACCAAATCACTTAGTATCTTATCTGAAGATCATTGATAATGTCCAGCTGTGATTGGACATAATATGACAAACAAAGTAGTTCTAACGCGTTTGAACACATTTTAAAGGAGTGTTACACAAATTTTTGGTGAACTATAAATTTAGAGGTGTTATGACAGATTTCACTGATCAACCTCATTGATGCCTTTACATGTTTATGGCACCACAACTTTCTACTACAACATGTAACGTTGCTTGCTGAAGGCCTACCATGGGTGAGGTCAGTCTCCTCAGGCTCTCCCCCAGAGAGTCCAGGTTCACCCTCCTCCTCCTGGTCACCCTCTTGTGGGGTCCCTGCAGCTGCTCCTCGCCCGCCGGGCACGCCGACCTCTCCGCGGGGCTGCGGCCGTTCCAGAGCGCCGCTCTGCGGGAGGAGGGGAAGGAGGAGAAGGGGCAGCCTCGGCTCTCCTCCGCCGTCTCCGCGCCGCCGTCCCCTCCGTCTCCCCCGGGGCTCTCCAGCCCGCAGTCCGAGCCCACCGAGCTGCTGAAGGACTCGGAGGAGATCTTGCGCGACGACGAGGACATGGTGGTGGTGGTGGTGAGGAAGAGGAGGAGGAGGAGGATGATGAAGACAGCGGCAGTGTTGAGGAGGATGAGGAGGATGATGCTGCTACAGTCGGTTCCGGATCACGTCCACCACCTCTCCGCCGGGGAGTCATCAGATAGGGGGAGGGAGGGAGGGAGGGAGGAAGAGGGGAGGGGGGTGAGATCTGTCTGTGCAATTATATATGCATATGAGGTGCGTGCGTGCGCGCGTGCACGGGAGATAAAGTCCAGGTTGTGTGTGTGTGTGTGTGTGAGGGTGAGATGCGTGTGAGAGTCTGCAGCCCCGTGCACAGGGAGGGGGGAGAGAGGAGGGGGGGGTCGACCGACAACCGGAGCTCTAACGGCACGCAAACATTTATGTAAGGGGGCAGGAGGAGGAGGTGGTAGTCAGGGGGTATCGCCTCTTGGAAATCCTGCTCTTTGTACCCCCCAAAAAACAAACGCACCCCGCTCCGAACCGAACGCCCCCTGCAGCCTGCAGCCCGGGAAGGATGCTGAGAAGAAATGCAAAATAAAGACTGAATCCCACCAGCTGGTTTTTAAAAAAAAAAAAAATGTCTCCTCTTCTCCACAAAGTCAGGGCAGATGTGTCGGCCCTCCTCCTCCTCCTCCTCCTCCTGCTCCTGGTCCTCCTGCCACAGCGGTGCTCCTGTCTCCGGTCCTCCAGCCCGCAGCTCCTCTCATCGTTCCTTCATCTCCGCCGCTGCTGCTGCTTCTCCTGCTCTCGGCTCGGATCTGTGGACGCTGGCTCGGGGCTGCGGGAGCTGCAGGAGCGCGACAGCAGCGCGTACCGGTGATGTGCAGAATGCAGATCAGCTGCTCTCACTTTGAGTTGGATGGCGGGGGGGAGCAGATACAGATCGATCTAATGTGATGCATGTCACTGTTCTTTTCTAGGTTGATATTTATCCTTGGCACAAGAGACAAGAATTCTGTTGTGTTTGGACTAAGATGATCACTTTTTAATTTGAAATCACCAAAGTGCAATTTTTTTTCCTAATGCAGATTCACATTTTGTAGTTTATACTAGACTTTGAGGACAGGCTGCTGGACCTCTATCAACAACCACTGGTTAATAAAGTGGTGGAAGTATTCAGATACCACACTGTGAAAATACTCAACTACAACTAAAAGGCATCCAAAACTTTACTGAAGTAAAAGTATGAAAGTCATCCTGCCCCACATCTTTGGTATATTTGTTAGTAAGAAGCAGTCAAAAAATGGAGAAGGATTGAGAAGTATTCAGATACCACACTGTGAAAATACTCAACTACTTGTTGGTAAGGAGGAGTCAAATAATGCCATGGTTGAAAAAGTTTGTTCGCTTTGCCAGTCAATCCTTTTATTAACTGAGACCATAATAGAAATATTAAAAAAATCTCTTTGCATTTATGAGTTTGTGACTTTTAAATACAGCTAAAACTCCTGTAACACTCTGTCTATGTTCCTGGGCTGTTCCACTTTTTTTTTTCTTTATATTGCTGATTCTTGTTTTGGCACAAGAGACAAAATGTTCCACATTTGTCTGAGTTATAGTGTGTGTGGAGATTGGCAGGAAATCTCTGCTCTGGCCAGAAAGAAGTTTGGACTAAACTAGGTCAGATCTTTGGCCTTTGAATCACCTTTTGATTTAAAGCTACCAAGGTGCAAAATTTCCTAATACAGATCCACATTTTGCAGTTTGTACTAGACTTTGAGGACAAACTATTGAACCTCTTTGACAAGCTGGTGAAAGATCTAGTCAGAAGTAAACTGAAAATACTCTGCTACAAGTAAATGTCCTGCATTCAAAAGCTTACCTAGGTAAAAGTACTCACTGTGTAGTAAAGTGGTCCCTGTCAGTGTTTTACTGTCATATCGGATGTTTCTGGATTCATATTACTGCTGCATTCATGTGTGTGTTGCATTTTGCTTCTGTAGATGTTTAATGTCGAGCTCATTTTAACAACTTAATATATTGTTGGGTAATTTAATCCACAGCACTGCATCATATTCTATAAGATCATCACGTTTGTAGCGTTGTATAATTGTAAAAACAAAAACTGCTCAGCTCTGTGACGATGCATTTTCCTTCGAACCCAAGAGGTTTGTTCAGCATAAGAAGCAGTCAAATTTTCACAACCACCACATTTAGACATACATGGTTTGCACTTTACAGGAAGGGTATGAAAATTGTAATCTGAAATGTAACTAGTAACTAAAGCTGTCGGACAATTTTTGCCTCCTTTGGATTTTGCGATTTTTGCCCTGAGGCCATCTAACATGTGAATCTGGCCACGTCTGTCAGCATCAGTCAGGTTTGTTTCATAATGATAGTTGTTTGGAAAAATGTCGGGTTAATGTCCCTCATTATTTCTACATAGTGTCATTGACAGTTTCCTACAACAGTGACATCTTGGCAGGCGACAAACAGGTGATTGTTCCTCAATTAACTAAGTGGAAATGGCAATCAAGCAACATCTGATTGTAATCAAATAACAGTCATGGCCAATAAGCTAAGTTCATGGCAATGTGCCAAATGTGTTCAACATGGGTATACAAGGACAAACATGGCTCCGCAGGCAGATAATGGAGCTGGCAGCAGTGGTACACGCTTGTTGCCTCCCATCAGAGAACAGAGTGATGCTCGTGTCTGGCACTAATCAAAACTGTGACCTTGACCTCAATTGGCAGAGCATGTCTGTTCATTACGGGCCCGAAAGGGACAAGCAGAGAGACACTGAGACAGACATGATGCATCCTGCAAGTGCATGCATGTGTGCGCACGCACACACACACATCAGAGTGTAATTTCCTGGAGGTGCCAACTAATTCATTTGACTTTCTGGAGCAGCATGACCCCAATACACTGCATAGACTTCTGCTTCCTCTCTGTCTCCAACCCGCACCCACACACTCCCTGTCTCTCAAACATACAGTCCGCACTGACACATTACGTGCACTCACACGGTCTCGCTTTCTCTTTCCTTATCTGGTCGCTTGCTCTTAGCAATCAGTCTGCCGTCCATCAGTAATAATGTAGGCATTTAATAAAGCCGGCGCTACAATGGAATAAATAATGTTCCAGAGGAGATAAGCCCACCAGCAGCCAGGCGTCTATAGCTGAGTGCAGATGGGGCAAGAGCTCAGTAACTGGGTGATCGTGGAGTTAGAATAAATAGAAAGGGCACCTCTTGGCGTGCCATGGTACTTGTGTTCAATAGGTAACATGGATGACATCAAATTTGAATAACATTAACATGGATATGAAGTATGAGGATGAGTCTCAGTGGCATTGCTCCTAATAACTCAACTGGACTGATGGGAGCATGAGTAATATTTTTTTAATGATGGGAGCCAGTAATTTGAAAAATGCCAAATTGTCATATTCATAACATAAACTTTTAACCATTTTATGCACATTGGCACCTGTATTTTATGGTCACCCAAGTTAAGTATTTTGAATGCAAATTGTAAAGGTTCAAGAATTTTCCATCGCCCCGGATGATTGAATTATCAAATTATTTACAATCAAAATAAATCATACCGCATTCCGATCCAAAGCAACACTCGTGACCTTTAAGCCAGATATATATCATAAATAAAAATTTTCAGTGTTGCAGTAAAAAGGCCCATAAAAGACTAAGCACATGAGAAGGAGGAAATAACTAGCATGTTTTGCAGACAGATTTACAATGTTCTCTCAGGTGCAACCCTGCATATTTACATGGAGTAAAAGCCTGGATTCTCCTGGAGATCACACACACGCAATCACACACACACAGATATTTCTAATAAATGCATGAAAACACGCCAGTGAGTCAAAACCAGGTGTGTTTCCCCAGTGATAAGCAGTCACTCAAACATAAAACACAATCATGCATTCACCCACTGCCTGCCACACAAACACACACACAACTTAAAGATTTCATATCTGTGTACCACTCACAAGCGCTTTTAGTTCTCCCGTGTGTGTGTTAGCAGGCATGTCAGTTTCCATTTTGTGATGCAGAAGACTGTCAAATGTCTCCTGTCTACCTGCGAACGACATAGAATAACTGTGTAAAGAAAGAACTAGACTGTAAAAGAGTTAGAAAGAGAAGAAATGAGAGAACCTGAAGCTACAGAGGATGAAACGGCACAGTGTGGGGGTCTGCAAAATAACTCTACAAAGGACGTGTGTGTGTGTGTGTGTGTGCAGAGACAGGGGGAGAGAAATGGCAGCCTCGGTCATAAATCTGCCCCCAGCCAATCTAATTGGCCATAACCATACATCACTCCATGTCACTCCGCTGCTATTAACCATGAACCTGGGCCTCTCTGTCACTTGTGCAATATAAATAACCTGCTGCACCGTCCCATGGGATGGTTTCAAAGGGGCAAATCCGGTTAAAGAGCAGCAAATTGCATGTTGCGGTGTTACAGTAAAAACTGCATTACAGATTCAGTTGAATTTCCTGAAAACGGTTGCGTTATGATCTGACCTTTGAGTGTGTTTTTGATAGTGGGGGATTTGTTTTGGCAGTTACATCATGTTCAAGTGGTGGGCAATAGAGGTGGCTGACAAATTGAATTACGGACGACTTACGGTGGACCCGGCCCTCTGATGCACATATAGATGATGAATAATCCACAGCCCATTGACCGCCTGGCTGCAGAGACACTATGGTGGCAGAGGCCTGCTGATCCACACGATGAAGCAGGTCTTACCAGAGGTGATGTTATAATAATGATAAATAATAACAACATGCTTCCTCAGGGACATTCTCCACACCCATGTCTCCTTGCTGACAGGGACTGAAGCCTCCAAGTAAATGCTCTCATCATGTACAATGCTCCCACTTTACTTTTAGCAAACACTCATTTTCACTGTGACTAGAAATAAGTCAAGAGTGTCAACAATTACATAAAAAAATGAAAGTGTTCAAGAGACTATGAGAGCCAACATTTCATTCCTGTGGATTGACAAAATGGTGCAGGCTCCTTTTGCTACTGTGAAAGTTAGAAATACTTTGCCATATATATTCAAGTCACAGGGGACAGGAAGTAATGAAACTGTATTAAGAGGGAGATGCTCATAGGGGGTTTAGAATGAACCACAAACGATGAGAGATAGAGATTATCATATTAACAATTTACAGTCTGCCAGTGGGATCTATTCCTGGCTCTCCCAGATAGTGTCTCCCTTAGGTTTCCGATGAGGAACCGATTCATTAAGGTAAGAGCTGCCTCTATGTTTCTACGTAAGAATGAGAAAATCCTAATTCTGAAGCTTTTCCCCGTGACCACACACACAAACGGTGCAATAAGAAGCGAATCATCTTGAGCGATTCACACAAATTCAGCACTAACCATCTGCACCAATGCACCACATGGTGTCTGAGTTGACATCTAGAAATGAGGTGAGTCCCTGAAGAGATGAGCTCATCAAAGGGCCAACAGCATAGCTGAAAAAAAGATAAGGTCGCATGCCGGCGGGCGAGGTGACCGATCGCTTGTGTATACGCTCGCACGTGTGGCTGTGATGACACTGAAACCTCTTAGAATTAAGTGACAGCTGCAAAGGATCAGGAGGCCACAGAATAAGAAATTAAATCCCAGGGCTGGAGAGCAGGGAAGGGCAATACTGGCAAGAGAAGATTGAAAAATAGGGGGTATGACACACAGACACACAGATGTTCCACTTTCCACAGATCTTGCTGCATGTGTGGCATAAAGATGTTTGTCTGTTAAAAAGAACAAACTAAGAAATAAAATCTCTTGCATCCATGTGAAAAACATCTTCTAGGGTCATATTTGATGCTATTATACCTCCTTTACTCTTTTATTTGAATATTTAGACTTAATGGATGAAAGGGGATTTAGGTCTTTTCAATGTAAAGGAATTGTGATATGAAACAATTCCCAGATTGTAAAATAAAATAACAACAAATACATCAATCAAAGTTGTTTTTATTTATTTTTTATTTAAGTAAAAATGCTCTGAACTTCTAATAGGAATTTTACATCGAATTCTGAAATGGTAGGTCAGCATATGCACCATATTCACCAAATGTGATTCCTGCACTGGGAACCACAGTGTGTTTGTATAAGTGTGTGTGTGTGTGTGTGTGTTTTTCTCTAGCTAGCCCTCAGTCTTGGTACAGTCATACGGTTTCCACCACTGTGCAAACTGCAGGACTTTTTTCCTCTGATCGTCGAAGTTCTCTCTGATAAACTTTCGCCAACGTCGTGGCTCCAAGTCCATCATGCCTCCAACCACTTCCTGTGAGGGAAAGAGAGATTGATCATATTGAAATATTGTTGCAACTTGGATGACTTTGTTGCACAGTCCCACCGGCAACGTAAAGTTTTAATATTCCTGGAACCAAATGAGAGTGATCTTTAGTTCCTAAAAAGGAGGAACACATAATGATGTACCAAATATAACAGCATTAATGCACACACTGACCTTGCCGAAATAATGGGGGAACTTCTGCTCATTTTCAATGACATGAGCAAACCCTCCCTGGAGTCCAAAGTCTACAGCAAAGTAGGGCAGACCTCGAGGAACCTGAGACAGATATTTATCCCCAAAGGGAAATTACAGTTACAATAACAATTACAGAGGCAATAAAGACACAATGAACAATTAACAAGAATGACAGAAAGGAGCTTACAAAGGAAACAAGTAAGGCAAACCAGAGGGTAGGAAATGAGAGGACAGGTAAGGAAAATCAAAGAAATATCATAGTAAAGACAAAAGAGAGCATACAGCTTGGCGGATGTCTTTTGAAGAGAGGTCCACGATCTTCTTGTTCATGGCCCATTCCTCATCACACTCCATGATAGCTTTCTGAAGGCACACAGAGACTGTTCTATTAGCACCCTTCTGAGGACATTCACACATGTATTTAAGCATTAAACCCATCCCGTCCCTACAAATACTTCTTCCCAGAATAAAACTCGAAAATGAATCAGAATGATGACAGTCAAAACACACACAGACCTTAAAGTATATGGGAGCCATATCGCCCAGCTCTCGGGGGAGTGGGATACACTCTAGGACCATGTGTTGTCTTCTGCGTGGGTTCATGTGTGTTTCCATGAATACGCAGTCCAGCTCCTGGGATTCAAACATACGCACCAAAGTACGCCGGAACAGCTGAGGACAGCAAAGCAGCACAGCGGGAAATTAAACTTTAATCATTCTTCTGGTAGTAAATATTGAAAATAAAAGGAGTCGACCACTGCTGCAAACTGACAGACTCAGAAGTTGTCACTTTCGCCTGGACTGATAAGACTTGGAGCACTGATTGGCTAACCTGCATTTCAGACCAGACATCTTCATCCAATCCGGTGGCACAGCAGTGATGATGGAGAGGACAGATGAGACAGTGGCCCTCTGCCATCGACACTCCAGCAGGAAGACTCAGGTACACCTGGACATAAGGCCGCAAACACACACAAAAACACATTACAGACAAAATTTAGAAATGATTCGATTTAATCTGTAAATTTCAGTTCACAACCTTGTTTTTCAATTAAAAAAGTCAGATCAGTCAATTAATCTATTTGTTAACTGACAGAATATTAAATAGCAACAAATTCATTAATCAATTAATTATTTTATCATTTTATCTTTTAAGAAAAAATGTCAAAAATGTAAACAATTTCTGGTTCACTTATTCTTTCAATGATTGTAAACTTAATATATCTGAGTTTTGGAATGTTGGTCTGACAAAAAAGGACACTTAGGACACTTTTGATGTGAACATTTCTTAACACTGTCTAACAATTAATTAATTGCGAAATAATTAACAGATTCATTGCCAGTAAAAACAATCGTTGTTGCAGCCCCATTTCAAGAGAAAAATCAGCAAACCAACATATTTGAGAGGCGTGAACCAGAGAATGATTTGCATTTTACGTGATGCACAACTTAAACAATAAATTGATCATCAAAACTAACTGACAAATAGCTTAAACAACTCATGATTTTAGCATAAATTCCCTCGCTCCATCTCACACCAGCCAGCATTCACAGTCCCTTACCTTGCTCCCTATTGCCACGATGAGGTGCTTCTGGAGCTCTTGGCTGCTGAAGCAGTGGTGGCATTTCTCCATAGAGGCAGCCAGCCTCCTACTCTCCCCGATGGCTCGGTTCCTCATCCGCTCCTCCTCCCTCCCCTCACCCTCCCGCTGCGCTGCGCCTGACACAAACATGTCATCCAGCGTGTAGTTGTCACCGTCTGTCTTTCCCATCATCTGGAGAGTGGAGTGGAATAGACGGAGAGAAGACGTGGGAGTAGAAGAGAGAAATGGTGAGCAGTGTTTGACAGGAGTGTGATCATTCTGGGCCAAATCTGGGAACATGCTAAAGTATAAATAATCAGGCTCGGAGCTTAGGTCAATACTGTTTGTGGTGCACTTAGGAAAATTAGGGATATGTTTTAATGATGAGACTAAATGTAGCTTTCACTTTTCGTTTAAGGCTTAAAACAAAAAAGATTCGATACTGGAATGTCTTACAGAAAAGAAAGTCATGGCAATCCTTTCAAAACTACTGTCCTCAAAAACTGGCTGGTAGCACTAATTGGTGTATGTAGGCACTGACGCAATATTACAGTCTGTGCCATTTCCACGCCATATTCTGTGTGTGTGTGTGTGTGTGTGTGTGTGTGTGTGAGATGTGCCTGCGTTGCCCTGTATGTAAGTTGGTCTGTGCGTGTTAACAGTGTGAGGCAGGACGCCGAGTATCGACTCTGGTGTTTCTACGTCTGAGTCTTGTCACCATGGCGACCGGGCAACAGGTTGGAACGCGCGTGTGTGTGTGTGTGTGTGTGTGAGAGAGAGAGAGAGAGAGAGAGAGCAAGAGGCAAGCATGGCTGAAGTGTGTGTGCATGACTTGCTGTGTAGGAGTGAGTGTGTGAGTGAGAGTGAAAATTGGATTAGTTTAGTGACAGTGTGGGAGGGAATGTGTGTGTGTGTGTGTGCGTGTGTGTGTGTGAGTGCATGTGTGTAGGAGTGAGTGTGTGCAAAGGACTGTACCTAAGTGTGCAGTAGAGTTTTATTTTCACACAAACACACACACAAACACACACACACACACACACACATATACATTTCCATCACTTCAGAGGACATTATATTGCCG
Source organism: Holacanthus passer (assembly GCA_025331565.1). Taxonomy (NCBI): domain Eukaryota; kingdom Metazoa; phylum Chordata; class Actinopteri; family Pomacanthidae; genus Holacanthus; species Holacanthus passer. Next base: position 1,815,587 of record JAFREQ010000004.1, on the reverse strand, counting down.
TACATTCAATTCCTGGAAACTTACTCTAACCATAACCACTACTTCCTGCGTTCTTTGCAAAACATTTTGCATCATCTTGCACATCACCTCTACCTCTACTCTACATTATTACTCTTAGGATCAGTGGTTTTTCAGTTACTTGTTCAATGCAATGTATGTTGTTTTTTGATTTTACTGTATGCTGTTTTATGTCATGTTGTAACCTTGTTGTTTAATGTGTTAGGTGTTGTGCTGTGTTGTTTTGTTTCAACTGTAGCTGCTCCAACAAAAGAATTTCGCAGTTTGGGACAAATAAAGTACATCTATCGATCTATCCATCCATCCATCCATCCATCTGTCTGTCTATCTACTTGCCTAACATTAACCCTAACCTTAACCTAACCCTCACCTTAACCCAACCCTAGTCTTAACGACTGACCCAAGTCTTCACTCTAAATTTTAATGATTGACGTTATGAAGACTTTGGTAGATGAGTCCCCACAATGTGACTGTGTAAACAAACTCATATCCTCACAACATGAGTAATAAATGTCCACACATAAATACCATCACACGTACACTCACACTACATGAAGACTAATTAGGCATAATAAGGTAGTAATAAATCAATGCTGTCAACCATCAGGTTCACTGCTGGGGATTGTGTTTTAACATAAGTCTTAACATAAGCTCATGAGAAACTGACATATATGTTGATGCAATTTAAATTATAGATTGTGAATTCAGCCTGTAGCAGGAGAGGGGAATGGATTAACATATGTCAGCCACACCACTCATGTTTTATTGACAAATACACCACGTTAAATCTCCAGACAAAGCTAGTCTGCTATCTGAACAGACTCCGTCTCTGACCAATGGATAAAACTGGTATTTATAGAAGCCTTGCCATGGTAACTGTAGATGTATTTTTAGTGTCACTCTTTGTAGGTGCAGAACGTGTGTGTGTGTGTGTATTTTTATACGCGTGCATGTGTAATGAATATACGAGTGAGTGTGAGTCTGAGTGTGTGTGTGTGTGTTGCGTGTGTGAGCACAGAGAATAAAGAAAAGAAGAACAGAGCTTTTTTTTTTTTTTTTTAATAAATATTTTTAGATATTTCTGCTTTTTTTAATATTTATTGCCAAGGCAACTCCTCCATCCTTTTGTTTATTAATGCTTCCTTTTCATATACACACACACACCTGTCAGTAGGATTTGTACTCTACTTGTTGTCACATTCCTACTTACACAGAGAGAAGACGTAAACAAGAAGAAAAGAGAAGAAGGAACAAGACAAAATGTGTCTCGGCTCATGGAAAAGTGCAGTCTGTAAAACTGCTGATAGACTGACAGGCGCACCACAACCTGCCAGTACCCATCTGCTGCTGTACGCCTATTTCAAGCACACAGTGGAGGAGAGAGAGTGGAAGGGAGCGACAGGGAGATGCAAGAGTAGTAGTGGAGAGGAATGAGCAACGACACAGAGCCAAATGCATACGAGTATGACCGAACAAATCCTGAAGGTTTATCTGTTCAGATCACTGCAGTGGGGATGTGTGATCCATAGATCAAGCACAAGTACTTACATTTGTGTACTTGCCATTTAGAGTATCAATGTGAGAACTTAATTATACCATTACAGTTTGGCACTGGCTTTGAAAACATGCTTTTTTTGCTTCATATGTCCTTTACTTTCTGACTGTAACAAATGCCCAACGTGTTGGGTAAGCTTCTGTTATTTTTGCCACCCGTGAGTTGTCTTTGGACATTTTTTCTCGCTTCTCCAAAGTTTACTGCAAAGTTGGTTGTTGCAATTTCCCACTGCTAGCATTAGCAAACTCTTTGAACTCTGTGTTAATTCCTAATTTGTTTCATCAAATCTCTTGCGTTAAAGGAGCTACATTTCACCCCTGCAAAAACTGACGAAAGCCGGTGTGCGAACCAACGTGGTCTGCCTAAATGAGTTTGCCAACTTTTGTTTGTTGTTTTTTGTAGCAGCATTGATTTATTGTTTTCAACACAACTAAACTGCTGCATCCACAATAAATTAAACATCTCTTTTCTTTTCACTTCGTAAGATGAAGAAGCTGCCACCATGTCCAGTACAAGCAAATCTCTGACTAACTCTGAGGTGGCATCCAGACTGACTGGTCAGAGAAGAAACAAACAGAGAAGAAGGTGGACAACAGCAGCATTGAAAGAAAATATGGAAACCCACAAGGGCCAGAGCAACGTAATCTAGTGCGCTGTAGAGGAATACCAGGTGTGCTTTGAGGATTAAAAGATAAGAAAAATGTAATAAAAAACATTTTAACAATCGAACACTTCCATTTTGCAAATTAATGCAATATGGCTGCTTTGATTATGTTTGATTATAGTTAAGTGTCATTAGGGAACCGTCTCTGACCCCAGAATTATAGTTTAATGCTGGAAACTTGTGAGAACACCAGCTCTTAAGTTGCCGGATTGTGAAAAACCTTGCCCTTGTATCGCCAGGCTGGAAAAGGCCAGGTTGTTTTTTCTCTAAAGTCAACTGTTAATGACTTAAATGCAACTAGCGGAGTTTTTTACCTCTGGTAGCGCTACAGAGCCATTTTTAAAAGAGTGGGTCCCACTCATATAAAATCAATGCAGGTTTCAAGCTTTGAAGAAAAAATAGCTTTGCAAGTGTAGACGCAATGTGATTTAGTGTGCATGCAAATATATTTTTGTTAGTTTAGTTGAATCTCTGGTCACACTGTTCATTCTTGTAATAGTGATCAACATCCTGGGTTGCCCTTGTTGCCGAGCTGCGTTTATTGTAACTTTTTCTTACCTTGGCAGCCATGCGAGAATAGAGAGCATTCTGATCCTGTGCAGAGCTCATCTTCTCCCTCCTCACCATCTCCTTCAGACCCACATTATCATCGTCCTGGAAGTAGCGCACACGCTGCCCGTCAACATGAGTCTCAATCTGAAAACAGAGAGGGAGAGGAATGTAAAAATGTTGCAAAAAGGAAAAATCACTCGAACTTGAATGTTGCTTGTAAAAAAAATCCATTGAAATCACATCATTCACAAGGGGGAATGAGAAAGTGAGAGACAAAAGACAGTGAGAGAAAAGAGAGAGAGGTAGAAGAAAAACAGAGAGACAGACCTGAGACAGAGCGCAAGACACTGATCATGTGGGAAACATGCAGACAGTAAAGGAGACCGGGCCACTTTATACATTTATAATAACCATAAACAGAGAATGGACTGGAGAGCTTTGTTTACATTACACATGTTTCAGCTCAGAGTCAGGTGGACTCCCTGCTCTCATTACACACTCTGATGAAGACCAATGACAAGGAACAAACCTCTCATTTGCTCCCCCTTTTCTAAATATCTCTGTCTTCTAGTTGCAACAGTGTGCCAGATCCTCTCTGTCCTAAATGGAGGCTTTCTGATGCAGTTTAAGTACATTTTCATGGTTTCAAATTCCTTTGAAGAAAACTTCCCTCGCCCTTCATTTGTTTTTTTACTCTTCCCTCTCTTTACCGGTTTCTTCTTCCGTCGTCCTCCGTGGGGCTCCTGAGGACCAGAGGGGGCATTGACTGGCCAGGCACGACCTGATTGGTCTGTTCTGAACAGCAGGACTTCCTGGTCTTCACTGGAGCGACCTGCGACCTAAAAAACCAAAACACAGCCACATCATTTTCATTTTTTTGTGTTTGTATAGCAATGCACAATATTGACAGAGTTCCCACACAGTTGAAATATTTTTATGTTGTCACCTTTTGGCATTTAACAGATACTCAAGTGAATAAAGAAGATAATACCTCAATAATAATGTTTGATGATGCAAAACATCCAAAAAATGACTGAAACACCTCTGTTAAGCTGAAATGTCATTAGTTTTGAAAGAGCTGGGTTTATAGGGTCATATTCTGTTCAAAGGATGTAATATTTTGATGTCAACATTCTTTTCTAAATTTTCTAAATATATTTAAACTTTATGTGTATGATCAGCTATTTGGATTAAAGTTGTTCGTTGAAGAGAAACCTCTCTGAAAGGTTGTAAAAAACACTGAAAAAAATTAACCTTTTGAATAAATGTTACTAGTTTTAGGTAGAAAAAAACAGACAACCTGCTTTCTGTTCAAAAACTTGCCGTTGGTTTCAATTCTACAATTTTACAATTGTAGAAGCAGACGCTTTTATCCAAATCCAAAGGGGTTCAGTATCTTGCCCAAGGACACTTTGACACTTGGATCAAAAAGTTTGCTTGCTATGAGGAAGGAGGACACTAAATCTCATAATTTTATGTGGAACTCACTTAAATACTTTGCTGGTGGCTGTCAATCAGATTGATTACATTCGAGATTCTTGATTACAGTCAAGAAAAAACAGCCTTATGTAACCGGAGCCAGTTTCTAATTAGATGGCCTGTACCAGACCGAAGTTGACCTGACAGGTAGAGATGGGCAGCTAAGAAACAAGAACAAGGTGGAAGCAGCAGAGAGGATGGGAGACAGTCACAAGAAAGTGAAACTGGACTGTCAGAAATAAAATGATGGAAGAGAATATTTCCTCTGCTCCAGTCGACACAGTTCAGCCTTTCAAGTTCCACATGCAGTAAAAACAGAGGAAACACTAAATCTGAGACAGGCAGGCAACAAGAGTCAAAACACCGAACATTGAGGACAAGCCAAAAGTCTTCCATTACAAGACAGATTGGAAGTGTTTCGAATGAGTGCAAATCAACAGCACTTCATCTCTAGGAGGGCTGAAGTAGCTCTCAGCTGATAAGTGCACCAAAACCTAGGAATTATGACATTTTCTCTGAGACGTTACTGAGGATTTCAATTTGGACAGGACAGCCTTAGTGGGGATGAATCTGGCCTAACTTGCAAATGATAATACTCAGGTTATATAAATAATCACAGCCTGCTTTCAATGTGTTTGTTAAGTTGTCTGGAGTCTGTTCATGTCGGAAATAGGCCGCAGATTATTTGTGCATGCATGTGAAGCCAGAAACAGCAGAGCCAAAGAGGGGAGCTAAAGCAGTGCCTAAGTGTCAGGGCGCTGCCATTGCTCTCTGTTAATTGCCTGTGCTACAGACGCAGACAGAGTGGCACATATAATCTGCCTCCCTCTCAATCTGTGTCTTTCTCATTCTCTCACAAGTATAAACATGGGGGTCACACTCTGAATGACCCAGGACAGAAGAGACATTTGTTTCCCATTAGGGTCTGCTAAAACGCCAAACAGGAGCAGCTTCCACGCACACGGCAAGACGTAAAAGCCGAGCAGCAAAGAGACTTCAAACAAACAAATTCCTTTTAAAAGCAGTCAGACGTAACAGCAGAGAATTTAGTTTCATGTGACGACGAGTGTGTGTGTGAGGTGCTCTACTTCCCTGCGCAGTGAGAGAGATGGATGCTGTCATACCCTGCTGTGTGTGTGTGTGGATTCACTTATATCCAAATTGGGGATATACACTAGACTCAAGATCAGTTGATTCGGGACAGCGGTGCAATTGGGCACAAAAAGTGGTGCCCTCAATTAGGAAAACTGTGATTTTTAGGTCAACAGGTAAGGTTATTGTTAGGTTAAGGTTAGGGTTAGGTTAAGGTTAAGGTAGTCCTTCAGGTTAGTCTCCGGGAAATGAATGCAAGTCTATGTAAATTCCCCAAAAGTGACATAAGTAAAGACTGTGTGTGTGTGTGTGTGGGGGGGGAGTTTATAAAAGATATAACCTTGAGTGGTTGGATTAGCATTTAGACTATGGGAGAGGAAAAAAACAGATAAATCTGAGACAGGAAAAGTAGTGTGTGTGTGTGTGTGTGTGAGGTTAAGTGCTGTGTGTGAGTCTTTGTATTTATCTATTCCTGTGTTTGTATGTGTTTACATCTGTGTGTCATTTGAGAGTGAATATACATATATTCATATATATATAATTATATAATTATATTATATATTTGGGACGGTGTGTCTGGATCTGGGAATTTATGTGATTATACATGTACAAAATCGGCAGTGTGTTTTAGTGAAATGTGTATCTGTGTGTGTGTGTGTGTGTGTGTGTGTGTGTTTATATACAGTAAATCTGAGGGAAATGGCACTGTGTAGATAGGAGCACAGGGGAAAACTGCTCTCAGAAAACAGTATTTAGATAGCAAAGAAAAAAATGGGATGGAGAAAATTTATTTCAAAGAAGCAAAAAAAAAAGAGAAAAAAGTCCTCTATTTTCTTCCATTTTATCTAAACTGTCTTATCATGTTTTCCTTTTTTGGGAGGAAAGTGGGAGGTGCTCTCTGTCTTGTTGACCCAGCTTGTAAAAAACCTGCTAAATCTAATACAAAACTAATGCAGTCTAATACAACAGCCCAACTTAATGAAGGTTATAGTGTTCAGTTGCTGATACTGCTAATACTAATATACTGTCCAAACTTAGAGACACTATATATATTTACAGACCTGCTTCGGTTTAGCTGTTTCTTGTAGTTTCTTTTGGACAGCGTGCCTCTCTTTGGCTTTCTGTGCTGCATCCAGCTGTGATTTCAGCTTCTCAACCATGGCCTGAAACACACACATACACAGACAAAAATGCTTTTAAAAAAAAAAAAAAAAAAAAAAAAAAAAAAATCACATTTAGTGATTTACTGATAAAACATCCAGTCAGTATTGGTCAGTCAATATTTCCGTGTACAGGTTTTTTAGTAACAGTTTTCCTGTTTCAAAACTGACATAAAGCCTACAAACTTAAAGTCTGACAGATTGGAAGGCTGATATTAACAGCTGTTATTGGATTATCATATACAGTAAATATCATATGATGTTGCACATGTTGGCAGACACGTAAATAAGAACTGCAGTATGTGAATGTTTTAGTAGTATAGTAGTAGTATAGTTTTTCTCGATTAATCTTTTTTGACAATTGTCATATAAAAAGGTTTTGAGGCTGAACGCTGTAAAAGAGAAACACTACAGAGGACTGAGGAAAAAAAACCCCATCTGTGTCAAACACACAGAAACCTCTTAGGCCATACTGTGACAGACATCAGTACCTTAATGTACAAGGCATAAAAGGCACACACACACACACACACACACACACACACACACACACACACACACACACACACACACACACACACACACACACACACACACACACACACACACACACACACACACACACACACACACACAGAGCGGTTTGGGAATACCGGTTTGATTGATTTGTCATGTAGGGAGATGGTGGATGTCAGGTAGATAACATTTAGCAACATAGGTGTGAGTTTGTGTGTGTGTGTGTACGTAAGTGTGTTGTAAGAGATGACACTATAAGAGATCTCAATAGCATTGCATTATGGGTTGTTTGTAGCCTTAATGTTGACGGGCTTGCGAGACATCTGAGAAACTTTCCTAACAGGACTAAGTTAATAAATTGCTTATTATTTCTGAAGCAGGTGTAGGAAAAGTGTCTGTTATCTTATCATCAGGGTCATCTTATATTCAGCCCAATAAGGTAATCTCCATGGTAGGTCCTTGAAACTGATGATAACAAAATGATGACTTTCTCACTGTGTTGCCCATGATCTCTGCCTTGACCAGTTTGGCTCCCAGCTTGTTCATCTCCTCCTCTGACAGCAGGGGAACCTCCTCCTCTTCCTCCTCACTTTCACTCTCACTGCTAGGGTAAACATGAAGATGAGAGTTGAAGGGCAGACCAAAATCAAGAGGCAGAAAGGGGAAATTACACAGCGAAGAAGACCAAACATTTCCTCCATGATATGTAACCAATTTATGACAACCTTAACAAGGAACCCACAGTATAAGACTAGTGATACACAAACACTCATATGGTCTCATCTTTTCTCCAGATTTCCACCATAACTCACCCTCTGAACAAAAGGATTTAATGACTTAATTATTCCACCCTAATAATAGTTCTGAACCCTCTGATGGAGAGCTTATTTGTGAAGATTTCAATTTAAACGTTTGGTTGTTTTCTTCTGTGCTCTCACAATGTTCATCTGTAATGATTCATTTGAGTCTTCGTGCCCCCCCCCACAGATCATTACAGCCTTGCCTGGGAGGATCTGAACTGCAGTCTGGGAAGCATCGTTCTAGGCTATTACACTTCTCATAGCCTCATTTCATTCTGCTGCCACACTGCAGACTCATTTCATGCTGCAGGGGTTCTGGGTGCTGGTTTACCCAAACAACTTAGCTTAATGAGGCAACACGCAGAACAACTAAGAAGGCCTTACAAAGCAGTGATACTCCGACATCTGGCCTACAACAGTGCTATATGGTGGACTGCCGTAAAAATAAGAAAACATGAACAATTAAATGCTTAATTCTTAAAAGGGATTCTGTGCCACTGAATGCTGTTGCGGTTCAGTATCTCTTTAAATGAGACAGAATATTCATGTGTGTTGCAGATATAGAGATGTCTGTTACCAAACATAGTGCTTTGACAGAAAGGGAGCTATTAAGACAGAAATAGTACAGGTAACATATGAGTTACAGGCTCAGGGTTCAGAGGGAGTTCTTTCTGGGTTAGATCAAGACTAATGTTCAAGAGCAGATAAGGACTTGAAGAATTCCTGCAGGTTCCTTGAAACTAATCAAATACATATGTGAAAACACTGGCATCTTTTATGGAAGGGATTACTGTGAGAAACTGTACTGCTATTATATCAACACATTAACATGACCTAACTCGGATTGATGCTTTTATGCATTGTGTTCCATTAGTGCATGTGGTTTTTGTTGTGCACGTGGCCCCATTTTAAATCAAACTTGTAACATTAAAACACAAAAGCTTTTAGGCTATGTATAGATATAGAGTTGTTCAATGCTTTGTCATTGATTTCTATATAATGCTGAATTTCAAAAGAAGATGGGACAATAAACATTTTTCAGGATGTGACCCTCTAAACTAAAATTTGAGTGTGTTTATATGTATGTATTAGCAAATCTACTGCTATCATGATTGTGACATCCTGCTTTATGTGAGACTGGGAAACAGCATCCATCGGACTGATTAATTCATAATGTGGAATATTCAATCAGTACAGTGGTATTTCATAAGGTAACAAAATAAAAAAGCTTGACACCTTGATGTCGTTACAGCAGCTTTATCACTGCACAGACCGTCTTGAGGAGCAGTTACAGTTTTCCCAGGATCCCTCTCTTTCTCCTGCTGTGGTTTTTCCAAGTTGTCAGATTCACAAGCAGGAATGCTGCTCTTCTTCTTCCAGGCTGGAATGCTGGCATTACGAGGACCAGAGTCTTCATCATCAGAGCTGGGTTTCAGAAAACCTGTGGATGGCCGTGCTGGAGTAGGACGATGCTGTGTTGCTGCACAGGAAAAAAAAATGACAAAGCATGGTAAGGCTCCCAAAACTCATGGCATGTTAGACTGTGTATAAAATAGTGTATAACATGAAATAACTTTTCTTTCGTGATTTGTGATTGTTCTGAACTGTGACTGTAAAATGCAACCACTGCTGTCAAAGTAAAATCAAAATACTGTATACTTTTGTAAAACTTGACTCAGACATCTATTAGAAAAGGCCCTGACATCAACCCACCTTCACCACTGTCATCATCTTCTGAGGGTTTGAGAAAACGGCTTTTTAGTGACCCAAGAGAGGGAGAGTGGTGACTCCAATTTTGTCCAGTTGATGATGATGATGCAACACTACCTCTTTCTCTATTTCTTTCACTATCCCTCTCTCTGTCCCTTTCATTGTCTCTCTCTCTGTCTCGTCCTCCACCCCTCTCTCTGTCCCTCTCTCTGTCTCTTCCTCTGTCTCTCTCTCTGTCCCTCTCTCTATCTCTATCCTTCTCTCTAAACCTGTCTCCGTCTCGACTTCTCTCTTCCTCTCTGCCTTGATACCCTCCCCTCTCCTGTCCTCTTCCAGCACGGTATCTCTCTCTGTCTGTGGGAGATGAATCTCTTTCCCTTTCATCTCTTCTCCACCGATCTCTCTCTGCCCCATCTCCCTCTTTTCTCCTCCATCGCTCTCTGGACTCGTTCTCTCCTTTCCTCCACCCATCTCTTGCCGTTCTGTCTCCTTCTCCTCCTCCTCTCCTCTCTCCATACACAGCTTTTTCGGCATCTGCAAGTCTTTGCTGAAATTCTTCCATTGACTATAAAAAGGAGAAATACAAGACATATTAAAAAACCTGAACACTTTCTCTGGGTTTGCAGTTCAGATCTTCAGATCTTCCTAAAAGTCTGAACCATCCACTTGTTGCACCTTCTTGGAAGTGAAGTGGAAAATGTCCTGATAATGCGTGCATGATGTATAAAACCAAAGCTAAAAAACAGATCTATCTAACTTATAGCAGCAGAGGCCTGTAGACTTAAAACAGATTTGTTTCATAAAGTCCTGCAGGTTACTATGATATATTAAAAGGGTTTTTGTTGTTTTGTTGTTTGGTCATTTCCACTACAACTAATAACATTAACATTATATCAACTGAAAGCTTGTACTTGAACACAGCTGATAAACCAAAGGTCCCTGGGATTTGCACAAAAGGATATTAACACACATACCATTATGATAATATAGTGCTAAACAAATACCGAAAAAATTCCTGCACATATACAAAGACTATATTATAAATGATAAGGTACAATAAGAGTATATAAGAGGTCTCTGCTTTACTAGAAGAAAGACAAGTGAGGTGCACTGCTGCGGCTGGCTGAGTTCTCACAAAGGAAAAAGAAAGCGCACACACACACAGATATACACACAATGTTCTGACAGTGACAGTTTCAATGCTGTCAACTGGAGGCACAAATGCTGACACTGCTGAAAGTGACTTTACAAAGGACACTGGGCACTGCGTGTGTGTGTGATGTCAGACAGCACAGAGATTAATAATAAAACAAGATATCTAGACACACATTCCTCCCACAGTAGTGCGTGTGTGTCCGTGCATATCCTTGACTTCAGTGTGCATTTACTGTTTCTGACATTTAAGTCAGAGTTACTGAATCAATATCATGTCCTAATCTCCATTTGCAATAAATTAAATATTATGCAACGTCCTCATCACTTTGGTGGCCAATGTGTGAATACTGCCAGTGTGCCATCAGTTCTTACTCCGTATCTTTCAGCCACCACATCATTGAGGCTGCGCTGCTCCCTCTCTGCCTGCTCCTTCATCCTCTGGTAGCTCTTCCTGAGCCAGCTCAGACCTCCATCATTCACTACTGGGCCTACAGGGATGGAGGGAGAAAAACACTTACAAAGAAGCACATACAAAAGCGTCAGTGAGTCAGTAATATTGTCCACATGGTCAATTACATATGCCTCTCAGGTCAAGCTTATAAAATGATACAAATTCAAATAATATTAATGAGATGCCACTTCACTAAGGAGATTACTGTACATACCAGAAAGTTCCATCATCGTCATATCGCGATTAAAACCAAGATGATGAGTAAAAGAATTAAATCAAAAGAGGGATATGAAGAAACGAAGAAAAAAGAGACAGAAAACGATGTAGCCATTTGAAATATTCTTATTATAGAAAATTTAATTAAGAACAACAAGTTCCTGACGAGATTTGAAAATTGACATTACACAAAGATTGAGAAGGAACGAACACAGAAAGAACATGAGTTAATGTTGCTTGCTGTGAGAAGCTGAAAAAGGAATCAAATCCAGAATACAAATTCCACAAAAAAGTTGAATCACATGCTGTTTAATAAGAAAGAGGAGATACAGATCAAGGGGAAACCCCAAGAGAGGAGTCAGGGAGGAGAAACCAAGGTCAGAATAAAGGAGGGTGAAAAAAAGATTAGAGGAAAATTAGTCTTTAAATCCATGGGGAATAAATGTTCTTTCAAAAGCAACAGTTCGTACAACTTCCCAGAGAGATAACACGTCAAGGTCATGGTCAAGGTCAACACTGAGCATGAGTCAGTGTTTTTGAGAACAGTAGCTTCTGCTTTACATTGTAGGTGGACAAAAAAAACTGAAGAAAAATTAACAAAAAAAGTTGTTAAAAGACAAGCTTTACGGTGTTCTAACTATTATAAACAAATCTAACATTTTATACCTGCCAGGAGATGGATTAGCTTTGACCAGAGTTGATAAGAGGGCATTTTTTCAGACCGGTGTGAAAAAATGTGGACGGTGTATAAAATATGAGCCTATATTGTTCAACAAAAAACAATCTATTCAGTTGTCATCAAACACAGAGCTTGCATTTGAATTGCTTTTGCTTTCACACTTCAAGCATATCATAGATGCATATCATCTTTTCAAAAATGATCCTGGGCCTGACAGCATGACACCGATGTTAAAAATGTGCAAATATCCACAAACGCGCACCAGTCTGTACCGCCTGCCACCCCATAATTATAACACAAGATGAGGTAAACAGTCTGGCACACAGTTTGATGGGGGAAAGTAAGCAATGTGTGTGTGTGATGTTTGCATCAGCTTATTTTGCCTTGCTGTTAGAATAAGGCTTGCAACAGAGAGGCCAAGCCAACTCTAGAGGGAACTGTACTTACTGTGTAGAGATAAGAGACACATGCACACATACCTGCATTTGCTTGTCAGCTTATCACAGCTTACTCTCTGTCTGTCTCTCTCCTTCCCTAAACCCCTGACTCAGAAACTCTTCCTTGCTCTATCTGTCCTCTCATTCTTCTGTCAAACCTCCATGTTGATTTTTCTGTATGCATATTTGTATTCAAGGCCTCTCTGCTTATTTTTAAATTTCTCCTACGCCAACAAACTCTCCAACCCCTGCCCCCTCCTCTTCCCATTGGAAACAAGTTAAGCTGTGCATCCCCAAATTGCAGTGGCTCCCCTGTGACAGTCCTACATCTCATTTTGAGCAGAGCTGAGAGTGTCAGACAATCAGAGACACACACACACAAAGATTAAAGAGGGAGAAAGGGGGAGTAAATGAGGGATGGGAGGAAAAACAGGAAGAGGGAAGAGTGTGACCCCTCTGAATTATGGACAATTTCTCATTATATTTTTTCCTTTACTAGAGGGTAATAATGAGGCAATAGTGGGGTAACAAAATGCACAATTCTGCAGCTGTCCTACAATCTGGTCTACTGAGGCAGCTTTGATCAGAGAAACTGAGAGCTCTGCCCCTTCTATGATTTCTGTGTTGAATGTTGGTGAAAAAAACATCAATAAATATAATCTGGAGTAAAACTTTATCCGGATCCACAATCCTGATCTCTGTTATCACCTTTTGTTGCTGCAGTACCAGGCATCTCCTCTGGGGGCAGACCAGTGCCGCCATCTTTCCAGTATGGGTTGAGCTCCAGTTTGTGCAAACCAGCCTAAGGGAACCACAAACACACATGTACACTGTCAACAGCACAACAGGGGTACAAATGATAAAAATCCAGATGAAAACACCCTGCAGACAACAATAAGTACACGTACACGTACACACACACACACACACACACACACACACACACACAGTATGCTGCAGTCCGAGAGAGGCCAACCTCTGTTACCTTGGTAACCACACAGTTGGTAAAATGAGAAGAGTGACTACCACAGTGTTTCCAGAAAATAGTGTGTGTATAGTGTGCAATCCATGCACACACAAACATGACAGCTCTTTCTCTCCCTCTTACACAGACATGCAGGTCATTAAGATTCAAATAACAGATACTACAGCTCACGATTCCCAAAATGTTGGGACACTGTGTTAAACATGACACAGAATCAGATCATTTGCTAATTCTATTTTGAGCAACAAAAGACTGTGAAAGTTGTGGACTGATCCAAAAACACCTGTTTGGATCATTCCACAGGTAAACAGGTTCATTGGTAACAGGTGATAGTATTATGATTGGGTATGAAAGGTTCATCCTGGAAAGACTCAGTCGTTCACAAGCAAGGATGGAGGTTCAACACTTTGTCAAACACATGATTGTATAAAGGAGATTACTACTTGAGAATAAAACCGTTGTGGGTAAACACAGTTTGACTGAATGAATGAATTCCGTTTTTATTTATGTTTTAGACAGCTTTTTTGGAATCGGAGTTGTACATGTGAATCTGGCGACTGAGGACACCATATGTATCAGAGGAACAACATGGCTGTCTACACTCTCTGACAGTGGAACAAGAACCACTGTAGAAGGGAACTGGTCATTACAAATTTGGAGAGAAAAAGAGGGAAAAGAAACACACCTGTTCAATGGCCTGAGCCTTTGCCCTCTCCTCCTCTTTGAGTCGTTCTTTTCAGCCCTCCTCTCTGTTGTGGATGTGGTTCTCATTGCCAGGAAGTCAAAGGTCATCCACTCATCTCTCTAGGGGATGAAGATAGACAGTGTGTGGGGTTAACCAAAATAAGAGAAAGATGTATAGATTGAGAGAAAACCAATGGCCACTTAACAGCAACCGAACAAATATCCTCTCATACACACAAAAGACAAACACCTTTGAAACATTTAGAAATCTGCAACTTCTCAGTAACGGACGATGGTGCCATTAGTGAGTAAATTTGGTTCTAAAGCAGAAAAAGAGGTGTGCCTGTATGTTGAGATCTTCTTCATTCCTCTGCATACAGTATAACCTCTTTGACTACATTTGACTATTTAGCTTCTTTGTTCATTTCTTTTCCTTCTCCATTGTGGGAAAATGGACTTTATGATTGGCTGAAATTTACTATTTGGAGGAAAGAAACTGTTAAGCTGATGGGTTAAGGAAGTTACCTGGGCATTCTGGGCTGGGCTGGCGTTGCTCTCTGAAGGTTTGCACTCAACAGGAACCTGCCAAGCTTTAGCAGCTTGTGTATGAGACTCAACCCACTCATTCTCTGAGTCCTGACACAGAGAGAGAGAGAGGGAGGAGAAGAAAAGGATGATGAAGAAGGAAAAGAGTATAAGAGATTATCATATCAAAACAAAAGGATAGAAAACAAAGAGGTGTAAAGCTGAATTTTAAAAACTGCCATCCCTATAAAATAAAAACTTTGTTTAATCAAAGCCTTGTAAGAAGTTCTAAATTTAACTGTACAGCTCACTGGGAAAAGTAGGCAAAATGTTCACCTTTCAAGCATAACATTCACTGAACTATAAATCCCCATTTAGTCTAGCAGAATCGTAGTCTCCTTTAAATTGTTTTAGTTATTAACCAGTGTAGCAGGATCTACTGGCAATATTCAGGTTTTCACTTGAGAGCTTGTTTCAAGGCAAATGACTTAATAACTTACCCCTGAGCTGTCACTAGAGCCATCTCCTGCTTCTGCTGTCTTCTTCTCCTTCTTAGTCTTCTTCTTCTTCTCCTTTTTCTTTTTAGCTTTCTTCTCTTTCTTCTTCTTCTTGCTCTTCACAGAGCCCTCCTGCGGGAGGTTCAGATTCCATGAATTATATTTTTTTCATTAGTTGCATTATTGTTTGTTATTAAGATGCAATATGTTCATAGAGTCAGTCCCCAGTCACATAATGTATGCAGGAATAACTATTTGTCTCCAGTTTTTTTGGTTTGTCTGTCTCTGTAATTGCAAATCACAGACATCACCATCATTATTATCAAGGTCTTCCTGTTTCTCCTCTGGATACTCACTTCAGCATATTTATATATAAATATAAAGGTTTGATGCAACTACAAAATACTGTCAA